>VWPW01001133.1:163146-548423 GCA_013389825.1 Crypturellus undulatus | reverse complement strand
ATTCAACAAGGCCAAGTGCACGGCCCTGCACCTGGGGAGAAATAACCCCAGACACCAGTACAGGCTGGGGACCGACCTGCTGGAGAGCAGCTCTGCTGAGAAGGACCTGGGCGTCATGGTGGACGACAGGTTGACCATGAGGCAGCAGTGTGCCCTTGTGGCCAAGAAGGCCAATGGCATCCTGGGATGCATTAAGAGGAGCATCTCCAGCAGGTCAAGGGAGGTGATCTTACCCCTCTATTCAGCCCTGGTGAGGCCACATCTGGAGTACTGTGTCCAGTTCTTGGCCCCCCAGAACAAGAGGGATGTGGAGCTGCTGGAGAGAGTCCAGTGCAGGGCCACAAGGATGATTAGGAACATCTGCCCTATGAGGAGAGGCTGAGGGAGCTGGGCTTGTTCAGCCTGGAGAAGAAAAGGCTGAGAGGAGACCTGATCTGTGTCTATAAGTGCCTCAAGGGAGGCAGTGAGGAGGATGAGGCTGGCCTCTTTTCACTGGTGGTCCCTGACAGAACCAGAGGAAATGGCCACAAACTGAGGCATAAAAAGTTCCACGGAAACTTAAGGAAGAACTTCTTGACGGTGAGGGTGACAGAGCACTGGAACAGGCTGCCCAGAGAGGTTGTGGAGTCTCCTTCTCTGGAGATCTTCAAGACCCGCTTGGATGCAGCCCTGTGCCACGTGCTCTAGGTGGCCCTGCATGTGCAGGGGGGTTGGACTAGATGACCTCGAGAGGTCCCTTCCAACCTTAGGCATTCTATGAACAGAGATGAAAGAATGGAAAATTTGGAGCTGAATTTCCTACAAGGGTTGACTTCTTGAATACTGTAAATCATCATTCAGAGAATGCTCTCCATGATGTGGAATGCATTTACAGTTTTCTTCATCTCTTAGTTGTTATATCTAGTCAGTGAAACAGAAATTTCCAAATCATGTTTAGCATTTTAGTATCAATTTTAGAATTGTTTAAGGTAATACTAGGGAGAATTCATTTTGCCAAGATAATTTTAAGTTCAGGTTGTTCTTTGTTGAATAAAATACATTGAATCTTAAAAAGAAAAAATATATACACACTTTACTTTTATAGTTGGGCTACAGGGAAATTATTGTAAGATCTTGAAAATAATGGAGTGTTAAATCCATGTTCACATTGCCATTACCATATTACAGTATAAGTTGGACTTAAACTGTTAGGGATGGACTAAGGAAGTGAAAATATTCTTTTTTCTCCCAATATTTCTAATGACCACTGTTTATTTCAAGCAGTTACTTCTCTCCAGACTATAAGACTTGCCTAGAAAAGGAGCAGAAAGAATGATGGCAAAAAGAGTATCAGGAGTGCTTTTAGACAGCAAACTCCTTACATAACTTTACTTTGATTATGGGGATATTTTTTAAGCAATTTTACCAAAGGAGATTGTCTCTCACTATCTTCAAAAGTCAGCAGTTGATTAGGAAATTAGAGGTTTTTAAAGCAAAATCATAGATAAAGGAGAGGAAATAATTTGTCTCCTTGAACTTCTATTTGGAATTAAAACACATTTCATTTTCTGGTTAGTTTGATTTTGGGAGGGCAAGGGATAGGATTAATATCCTGAACTAGTTCACCTCACCTTTATTTCAATTCCACTGTGTTAGGTAAGCTATTCAAAAGCTTAATCTATTCATTTCTATGTACAAATAACTTTGGGGATTTATTTGTGTTTAATCCAAGAGGGTTTTGGCAATACAGATGATGAGGATGAGTTGTAGCATCAGTCAAGCTATTTATTTCCAAAATAGTGTTCTAATATTAAAATGACTTTTTAATTCAGGTTTAATATTTCTTTTGGAATAGCTTTCTGCTTTCATCCCTTAAGAGTTATCGTTCTGTTCTTTGAAAATGAGATGAATAAAAACATTTTATCACAACTAAAAATTTCTGGATATTATATAATATCTGAAGTTGGTTTTGTTTGTCAGTTTGTTGATCACAATATTTGTTCACTTGTTTATCAATATCATCAATATTTCAAGATGAATAACTGTAAGTAGCTGACCTATTAAATTGGGCTTTTCTAACAATACCTACTACCATCTCACTTGCAAAGTCTATAACATAAATATTCTAAAAATTTCCTTACATCAATTCATATCATATCAGTTGACATTCATACTTTGTTTTTTTATAGATTCTTCTGCATCAAAGAATATTCTTCCATTACGTGTCAGCTCTAAATCCAGTCAGGCCTAGAACACCTTGAGACAACACAACCAGGCAAATAGACTGTACCTTGTCTACAGGGGTTCTCCACTCCTCCACAGGAGCATATGCCAAGTTTGGAGCACCAGAAACTATGCATCTCATTAAACATCTTCCCTCATTCTTCCTTCTCCTTCTGCAAATGTGACAGTTATAGAAGACCATTATATATCTGACAGATAATTGGTACAAGGTTCTAAGTCGCCTTGATCTTGCACTGACTTGGAGCTTGTCAGCACGGTGTCAATGTGTTCTATTAGAGCTCCCATTTGTTAACTGTACTTGACAGCACCTCAGAAACTGTATATTTTAAGTCTAAGTGGCTTGACATAGTAAAGGTTATCACGTTCTTTTCCTGGATAATTACTGTCAGTGTTGATAAACATGTTTCTTCTCCAAACCATTAGAAGACTGATAGAAATTAGTCAAGAACATGTCCTTTCACAATTTAAAGTTTCTGCCTCTTTGCAGAATCATTTATTGTTAAAATCCTTGAATAGTAATATATATACACATAGACAGGCACATATACCTTTGCCCACCTGAGTATCGTCTCTCAGCTTTCTAAATGCAAGTGAAGAGATATTTCAACTGAAATAAGAGAGAAGGAAATTCCAAGGAACGGCAGTGGTACTTTTTTTCTTTTTCTTTTTCTTTTTCTTTTTCTTTTTCTTTTTCTTTTTCTTTTTCTTTTTCTTTTTCCTTTTTCCTTTTTCCTTTTTCTTTTCTCAAAAAAAAGGCTTTACATCTCAGATTCCATCATTCTTTCCCATCAGAAACAAGGAGTCTCCAGGAATTTGTGCCTGCAATGTGTCTGAAGTGGAACAGAAGAGACAGCGAGAATTAGGGAGATGTGGTAAGAACCTCATTTTGTGGATTGCCCTGCTGATTGCTGTATGCATTGTTCGGTACTAGTGTCTGAATAGGGTGACAATCAGTGCAGTTAGTTACACAGTGTCGTTTGAGATATTAAGCAAAAAAATCTGCTACAGGGTTGTTAAAATCTTTTCAAAAATCAGATATAGTTTTTCAGTTTCCACCGAGAAGCAAAGGCAACATCTTTCAAGAGATATGATAAGAAATAGCATTTACTCAAATTATTATAACATCTCAATAGTGGGCTCATTGCAGTAGAGAGCTATCACATGTCTTATAACTTTTCTGAGTGCTCACTATCACTTTCCTTGCAGCGTGTTTTTTCTCTTGCTACTGAGAGGTAACAATTAGTTACACTTATGATTTCTGATGTGATATTCTAGATCCCTTAGTCTATATTTTCAAAAGTGTCTGGTGATTTCGGGTAGACAGATTGAAATAGAATGAAACACAGACTTACTCAAAACCCAGACTTTTCCTAAAAAATGTGCATTAAAAAAGCAAGAGATACATTACTCACTGGTGACTTCATTCGTCACAAAATCAGGTCATAACTTTCCACTGCCAGAGAAGGAGTTATTGCACTTTAGTGAGAGGAACAGATAACTCCTATGGGAGTTGTTGAAGGAATGGACTGCTTCACCTTACTTTAGAAAAGGTAGACTGGTCATCTTGCCCTGCTTGAGGAAACCGCACAAGAAGGGAAAAATAGCTTGTGCTATTTGACATTTGGTGCAAGGGTATGATCTATGCTAAGGAAATTCAAGCAGGGGAATAATAGTGACCTTTAAAGTGAAACTTCGAAAGCGGAAATAAAGCGGAAATCAGTTCAGGAAACTTTGCTTGCTTCTCTGCACCAAAAACTGAATTACTCGGAGTTTTAGTCATAAGTTCTTACCTATGCCTTGCATAGATCTACGTTATGAGATTTTAGATTTTCTAGATTTTTCTAGAAAAATAGACCAAAAGAAAAAGGTAAAAAGGGAGTAATTTCGGATTGAGCATTGAGTATTTGAGTATTTTAACTGTCTGGGAACCGGATATAAAATGGCAGTATAGATTTAATAAAAGTTTGCTTTTTAATATTATTTCAAATATGCTTTTATTTGTGTTAAAAGCTTTACAAGTAAAGATCAGTCTGTACATCTTCCCAAAAATTATTTTAATATTTTTGTGATATTCAATCTGTTAGTTTTATCTTCTATGTTTACACAGTAAAGTATGAACTACTGTCTTTGCTCAGAATTGCTATTTACAGTCACAGAGGAATTAAAAACAAAAAAAGAATGTTGAGAGTAGAATTTGTGTCTTAAAGATAGCAAAATTCATTAGATGGTGCACTTATTAAATATTTCAAAACATATCAAGTTTTTCTCTTATTCTACTATGAAGAAACTTGTTCATAGCATATTTGACATTGAATAAGGCCAAATTAACTGCCATCAGCAGCCTCCTGAGGGAATTCGTCCATAAAATTCACTATATTCAGAAAAAGCTTACAATACATCCTAATGCAAATCATCTAATAAAATAATTTAACCAATTCATTGTTCTGTGGACCAATGACCATGAAGTTTTTTTTTTCTTTTTTTTTCTTTTTTTTTTCTTTTTTTTTCATAAAATAGTTAAAACATCTTGCAAAGTAGCCGGCTATGCATTTCAACTACTTGAGCACTCAGTTCTCTCGTAATTTACTTAATACAATGTTTTAATGAGAACTGAAATTATCCATTCCCCCTTCACTGACTAATAACTGTATAAACCTTCCTTTGTACATTTGTGGGAAGGGAATGAGCTAAGATACTTAAGTATTTCTTTTTTAACATTAAAATCATTGTCTCTGTTGAACATATAATGGCTGGTAAACTAATAAAATCCAAAGAGAAAAACCACCAGAGTCTAATAACCAACAGGTTCTAACATTTTAAAACAAGGTTCATGTATCAAAAATAAAAACAGATTTATAAAACCTTATACTTTTTTACTACTCAGAAGTCTATGCTACTTTTCTTCCTCCACTTACTTCCTACTTTCTTTTGAAACTCTGATGCATGCTCTTTGTAATATCTGATTTTTCAGAACAGAGTAGTTATTTTTTATGTTGTTTTTTTTTTTTTGGCAGATATGATGTCCAGTCAATACCAAAGGGCAAAATCCAAACCTCATATTTTTTCTTATTATTCTCTCAATCTATTTATCAAATAATATAAGAAATTCCCATTGATAATCAATGTTACTTGGATTTAATTCCTTCATTGTTGAAATCAGTATAATTATTGATTATTATTATAATCAGTTGACAAGCATATGTGTATATATATTTATATGTACATATATATAGACATACTTGTCAATTGACTATAATATGCATATATGCTTGTCAGTTGATTTTATATATGTATATACATAACGTATATATGTCAGCAAGTCTAAAGGTTCCTATTCCTGTTAGAAAGCAGATATTCAAATATGCAACACTTTCAACTGGATTAGTCAAAAAAGTAAATGCTCTGATATGCACCTAATAGGTTTACAGTCTGGATCTAAAGGGGGAATATTTAATTAGAATTAATTAATCTTTTTAATAGTAATGTTTAATTAGCTTCTCTAGTTAAACATTTACTAGTAACTAAATATAGGAATATTTAACTAACTTCAATATTTAATTGAATAACAGAATTTATAATTATTTGAAAAAAATATAAAGAAACACTTGCAGAACCATATTCCTGACCCATAGTTGGACTTTAACAAAGCAACTTAAGATCTTATGATAGAAAGCAACAGTGATATACGAGCTAAAGGGTATTTGCAGGCTAGAATACAAAAAAAAAAAGTCTCCTTCCTTTATTCCTTTATTTCCTCTGAACATGCTTGAAGAAAACATAAGACCAAAACATGTTTTACACATCTAATTTAAACCAGCCTGTGAGATAGAGATTTTTATTCTCTTTTTTTCCTTTCTTTTCGTAGGGCTGATCTGATAGTAAGATCCAGCTATTTTCATAACAACAGAATGCAAACTAGTTTTTAGTTTGGATTTGGGTGCTATATTTGATACCCATTATCATCTTATGACCTGAGAGATTATCACTCATTGTAAAAAGTCTAAACACTTTATGACATTTTAAGATCTACAGCTATCAAAAATCTTGTGGAGCTATATTGGTGAATACTGTAATGTATTCCAATTCCTACTAACATTTTTGACAACATAGACTGGGGAAGAAAAAGAGGAGGGAAAAAAAACAAGAAATACACAGAATTTTTGGCAAATTTCTCTTTGCACAGATGTCTTGGCCATTGATATTATCATTAATGACCTCTCAATTTTTTTTTCAGTACGTGTGGTATATATATTCAATTTTTTGAGATACAAGGACAAATTTGACATGAAATACAAAGCCTGTTCCTAGGTTTGCCATTGGCACAATACAAACTCACTTTTTCCCCATGATAACTTATTGTCTCCTGGCAAAAGCTTGACATTTGTTACTTTACTGCCCTCTCATGAACAGCTTGCTATAAGTAATTAATTCAATTACATCATCTAAACAGACACTGGGGAGTTTTATGTCATCTTTACAAAGTGTAATGGGCAATGTCATATGTGACAGTGTCTACTAGGAGAAGATTCTCATGAGTGTTTCACATTCAGTAATAATAATAACAATAATAAAATACAAAGAAGTTAAAAATAACATGAAGAAGGGATCTGAAAATACAAATGGAAAGAAAATAAAGTCATTATCAGATGGACTGAACAGCTTAGTTATAGTTCCTGATAAAGCCATAGCACAACTAAACAAAATATCAAAGGTGAAATATCCGATATAAATATCCTCTCTACATACGCTTCTTTTACACCCCAAAAAAAAAAAAAAACTACTTAATATATCACAGATGGCTAACCTGTGATAGAACAGGTGCAAGTTATCTACATATTAGATTGATAAATAGAGAGCAACAGCAGGTGTTTAACTTCAGTGGCTGCAGGTGTTTTCAAGTAAAGTAGGCAGCTGGATCTGATAATTGAAAAATGCCTAGGAAGCTGTGAGAAAATCAGAAGAACAGATGAAGCAGGAAGGCTCAGATAAACTGGAACAGTCAAGAAGTTTACCTAAAAAAAATAATAATAATGTGAAAGGCAAGTATTAGTGGAGGAGTTTTTTTGCTAGCTGTTTTATACTGGAAAAAAATGTTTAGTAAAGAGATGGCTCACAAGGCAAAAGCTGGGAGAGTTTCTGATAGGTTTCCACAAGTGATGCCAATTTGGTTAATTGGTCAATTTAAGACTTCAAAGAACCAAAAATAAAAATAGTTCTGAATTATTTCTTGAAGGTTTTGGTTCTAACTGTCTGCCAAAATACCCTGCTGAACCTTTCTCTTTTCACCTGAAGAGAGTGCTGAAAAGTGAAGAATATTTTTGTACTACCTTTTTCTTAATTCAGACTGCTCATTGAGGACTCTCATGCAGTTTGCTGCCTACCCAGGGTCTAGTCTACACATATGTCATTCTCCAGTTAGGTCATTTGCATCTAAACATATTTGTTGAGAAATGTGACAGACTTCATATTGTTGCATGAAGGATTATGAAATAGAATTAGAAATAAAAAGCAAATACAGGATTTGGAAAATGCCATTTAAAACTGACTGAATGCATTTGCAGAGGTGTGTTGAATTTAGTCACAGTTTAAACTTTTTAAGGGTGGTGCTTTGAAAGTCAAGATATTTCAATTTCTTAATCTAAAACATCTAATTTAAAGTTTATTCATTTTATAGAAATAACAGAGACTTTAAGGAACTTGAAAATAGAATAATGTTATTTTGTTGGAATAAGCTACCTAGATCAAGCCCCAAGCTATGTTTTATTGTTTTTCAAAGCAGGAAAAATATGTTTGACTTGATACAAGAACAGTGCTTTTTGAGTTTGGTCAGGGATCAAAGAATTAATTATTCATGTAACTTTATAAGAAATAAGGAGATGTAGGCCTTCTTAATTTGTCAAGGAATTATTTTTAAATTCTTTAATGTCTATTGGTTGATACAAGACTGGGAATTCTAGTAGGCATTATAAAGCTATGTCCATCTACCTACCAGAGGAAATGGGCACAACTGAAGACCTGATACTCTAATTTTTTTAGATGTCCTGTTCTACATGTTGTGTTCATATTTATGCATTCTCCATTTGAAGCTTTGCTTAGAGATTCATGATCTAGTATATTGTTGAGTATTTCAATATAGGAGACTTAGATAACCTCTATTCATATAGAACCTTTTATTCATATTTGCCTAAAAGAGACATATTTCTTGTATTTGGCTTGGTATGGCATCATTTCCTAAACAATTTGAAATTTTTTTCACATGAGCATGCAGTGAAGAAAAAAGTGATTTTTCAGAAAGAAATAAATTAAAAGGAGGGAACTCTTTTTTTCTTGAGGTTTATTATTTTTCTCTTTCTGACTGAGAATATATAAAGGCTTGTTAGTGCCTGCAGTTGAAAAGCAGATACTGAAATACTGCTAAGTAACATTAAAAAAATCTATATTAGTATCTAAATTTTTTTCAGTTCAGACAATATATAAATACTACAGTGGAAAAGGAGATGCATCATTTGTGCATGTTCATCTTTCAATTTAGTGCAATTTCACTGTGCATGAATACATTGTAACTTTCCTCAATAATCGCTGTTATTATAAAAATGTGTGGCTGTAAAGCCAGCACTGTCTAACTCTGTCCTTCTACATTCTGAAAACATCCATATTTGTGAGCACTGAAAGAATACATGAAAAGATTCAGAAATGCTCAGGTTCACTCTCTCATTTTCTGCCTTGCCATGTAGGTAGACATTTGAATTTGGGTTGTGGGAATTGCTCTCAAGTTCTATCTTCTTTATTCCTCTCTATCAGCCCTCATAAGGAGACTAAAACTGGAGAGGCAAATCATAGCGCCCTTATTCATCTCGTCAAGCTAATCAAATGAGAAAGGCTTGGAGAGTAGGCTGTAGGTGGAACACAGCACTGAAGGCCTTCAGCTCCTTTTGTAGAGACACTGATTGTCTAAATCAATGTCAAGGAGCTAATTGGAGCCGGTGATTCCTGTGTGGCTTTAAAATAGACCACATTTGTATTACATGTGGTTTGGGGGGCAAAAATAAGGCAAATAATGATTGAAAATATATTGTATTAAAATGTATTAACAAAATATATTATGTCTCCCCATAAATCTCGCCCTCCTAGTTCTGTGGAGGCTATGTCCATTCTCTAGGAATAAGATGGGTTCATCTTCCTGTAGCTTTAGATGAGGAGCTGCAACTGCCCCATCTCCTGCATCAGGTTCAGAATGTAAAGTGCTCAGAGGCCCACACTAGCCTCAGGCAAGTGGAAAGGCTGTGTCCAGTTGTGAATCCATTCCTTTTCTCCTGTGACCTACAGCAAAGGCAGGGTCAGAGAGGGACATCAGTTTGAAGCAAATATGCCTGATGTGAGTTGATAGCTGCTGCAGCAACTCAGAGAGATGGTCTGTGCAGGTCTGCCAAGCAGGAAGCAGAAACAGTAGTTAGAAGATGCCTGAGGGATGGAGGAGAGTTAAAAATGCCTCTGAAAGCTAAAAATGTCTCCCTACCATTCCAGTGACATTATCCAACATATGAAAAACACCCATAAGTGCAAGCCTTCTGTATCAGTCTATTACCACAGAATGCCCAGCAAAGTCATACTGCAAACTTGGCTTTCACATTTCCTCACCTTTGTCCCTTTTCACTGCACAGCCTTTCCCGTGTGCTAATGTAAGTGTAGGCTGCCCTGAGCAGTCTGCCTCATTGAGAAAGTGCAGTTCTTTAAAAGCCTTTAGGCCTCTGTGGTAAAAATAGTTCCAAAGTGATCTGTCAATCATGCCTTTCCTTGGGTGTACAAATATTTTGAAGCTTAGTTTTAAAGGGTTTGAGTACACTTTTGGGAGAAAATCCTTGCTTATACAACATTCACTGGATCCCATTTGCTGCATGTAGTTTAACATTAATGGACTTCCTTTCTTAGTGTCTCTTTCTGTGGGCTGTCCCTGGGCTAAGTAGGTGAATGCTAGCTTGTGAAAATAGTAGAAATCTATTCCATGGTCATAGCTGATAACTACTTGAAATTTTGCATTTCCTGAAAACAGTAATAGCTACATAATGTTATAACCTTAGAGGAAAAAAAAAAACCCTGTGTCTGTCATGTGCTAGCTCATGGCTAATCTTCTAGGGATAGCATCAACTTGTAATAAGCATATCAGCTAAGGAGTGATTGCTTCTTCTTTGAACAGCTGGATTGATATCAAAGCAGCAAACACAAAGATGTTGAGATCACTTTTCATATGTACTCATCTAGATACATTGTTCTGATCCTGAAAGAGCTTCTCTTTATTATGTATTGTTGCCTACGATATCATGTGCTAGAAACACAAACCACAAGGATTTTTTTTTTTTTTTTGCTTTAAGATATCTAAGTCAAATAATAACTCTGAAATCTTTTTAATTTCTTTCTGATAGTTACTATTTTAGTTGTTGAGCCTTTCTCCAGAGTATCTTACAGTGAAATTTTCACTTTAACATTTTTCTTTTCCTTTTATTATTTACCCAATCAAGACATAAGAAATTAAGTTCAGCATGCGCAATCAGTATTTTCGTAAAATGATTTCGCATTCATATTAGAATATAGTAAACAATCTTTCTTCAAATTAGTACTCATCTTAATTTCTCTTTCAAAACACCAGTGCTTCCAGCCATTTCATTACAAAGCAAGAAGGGTATGTTCTGGAAAGATATGTATAATTCATTTATAAATGGAACTTTATAAGATAGTAGGTGATAAAGCATTCATCTTAATTATCTAGAGGATATCCCAGTTCTAATGTTCTAAATTCTTCTGTTTCAGTAGTACAACATGATATATGATTGTTACAGAACTTGATGTGACAGCCTACTGCCATATCAAATCCACAAGTATTGAAAAATTGTGGATTAAAAATAAAATGTATTAGAATTGAAAAATATTAGAAATTCAAATTTCACTAATATTTTTAAATTAATTTCATTAACCATTAAATGACAATATATTTTTAACAGAATGTCATTTTTTTCACTTAAAAAAGTTTTAAAATTATTATTATTCAAACAGAAAAAGAAATAAATGTCAAAGATAGTATTTCCTAAGATCTGGAAAATCTAACATTATATCAAAGCTAAAAAGCATGATTTAGTGTGCACATTATAGAGTTGCATGGGCTGCTAAAAAAAATGAATTCCTATCTTACATTTTTGACGACATCGTTTAGGACAGGATTTGGCCAGGATATTAATTCTGTCAAGTCATAACTTAGAACTGCAGGTAAAAAGACAGAAGTATCAGGAGACCCATAAAAACAACCTCATCAATATATTACTGAGAAATATTAATGTATCTGAGCTCAATTTCTCAGAAGGAAAAGAAGGATCAGAAGCTAATGACACCTAGCCAAAAGGGCAGAAATTGGTGAACTCAGATGGTTGGTTGTCTTAATCTTAGAAGGAGAATTATTAGAGAAAAGCTCTCGACCAATGTTATTACTGAAAATTGAGAATTATTTTTCATTAACATTTTTATTATGTTCAACAGAATAGCGTGTATATGAATAAGCTAGGTATGAATCTGTATAATGGAAATTAACATTTTCAGTATTTCAAAATTTATGATATTTCTATTGTTTTTATCTTTATTCAGTTTTAAAGAATATTTGAAGCATTATTTTTACTTTTACATGTAGACATTTACATAAATTCACAACTGGTTAATACAATAATTTATAATCTAGCACATGAGATTTTTTTTTAACAGGGATATTGTTTTTGCAGAACAGATGTAATAATTAAGGAACTGGGTAGAAATTAGTAAAAAGACACAAAGATTGGGATCATCTAAATGCATGCTAAATTGCAATAGCATGTGTATTTTAAGGAAATATTAAATATTTATTGAACAAGATAGTATAGTGGTTTTAAAATGCATTTAACTAAGGTTTCAATTAAAGTATTTGGGGTATTTAATAAGTAAAATCAAAGTAAGACTTCCTAGCAATTCCTTTTAAATGTAATATTGTTCTTTTTTTTTTTTTAATTTCAATCCAACTCTGTTGGCTGTAAAAAGAGCTAAGTCCTCAACCATATCAAATGAAAATAGACATAGGACAACATTTTGCTGTATGCATGCAAGAGATGGTGAAATTACTTTGAGTTCTCATGTGCCATATTTCCAATAGTACATGCCAAAGTTCATTTCAGTACTATGTGGATGAAGCCTGAAGGACCACAGAAGCAGCAGATTCTTTCAGTAGCTCACAGGTCCGTCGTGAACATCGAGGCTTTGGGAAGGCCTCATCTAGCCAACTGTGCAGAAGGGAGTTTCAGAGGCAGATTGGAAAAGAAGTATAGCAAAGCGCTCTGCAGAGCCTGCTAATATGTGTGCTATTAAAAAAAAAAAAAAAAAAAAAAAAAAAACCTACTGTATTAGTTTCCCAAACCTGTCTTCTCCTGTGACAACACCAGATGTTATGGGGTAGGCAAAATATCTTTTTAAACCTGGAAAGTTTTAATTTATCTTTGTCTCTAGGAGCTGCTTCACTTCTTAACAGATCTGAGAGTAATCTGATATTACATAGGCTGAAAGTACAGCGCTGCCCTTGGTCCCCTAGGACACTTTTTTAGTCATAATATTGAGCCTTTCAGATCCTAGTTATTTCTCTTTCATGGGCAGAAGTGTTTTGAGAGAATGGAGGAAACTGTGTATACACAGTGTGGAATTGCTTGACTAGATAGTCCCTTGCAGTTCTGAAAAACTTCCAGCAAATTAAAGATGACAAAGATTTGACAAAATTAAACTTGGTCTCACCCACTCTAACTCCATAAGGAGTTAGGATTCTGTTTTTCTAATGCAAGATGACAAGTTTTTGCAGAAGTGAATTCTGACTTCTTATATGTTAGTGCTTAAATGGCCCATAAATAGAAACTTTGCCATACTGGGTTACTATAGGCTTGTGATAATAGATACAGAGTCAGGATACTTAATTCCCTTTCTCATGTTCCTATGGGGATTCTCTTCCATAGGTTAAGGTTAGAGTTAAAGTTTTGTTCGCTCAAATATTATATATTATTTCATATACTCATTTCAGGAAGAATCACCTTATCAGCTACATACTTTGAAGACAGACAAAATGTCAGATGCTCAGGAAGCCATATTCATTATTTGAGGATTGTTATTTGGAAAAATAATGAAGGTGAATTCTTTGTGGGAGGAAATTTTATTCTGAGGTTGGGAAATGTTTACCTGTTACAAGAATCTACTATTGGGAAAAGGTCCTAACTTAAAGTTGAAGTTCGTTAAGTAGCTATACCAATTTACATTGCAGCATATCCTAGGTGTTTATAGAGCTCTAGCTGTCAACTCTCCCCACTCTTCTGAACTGCTTTGCATTGCAGAGTAACCAGGATGCTGTATGTAGGATTTAGTGTCAGGTCAGATGGACAAGTACCATTCTCATGTAACCTGGCATTCAGTACAGAGTAATCAAAACCGTGTAATTATATTAGTAGGGAAAAAAAAAGTCACAGATTTTGGGTGAAAAGGAGTATCCACATAACTTTATTATAAATCATCTTGGCTATTTTTTACCATGGCACCAAGATAGAAAGCAAAAGATACAATTTGCAGACAGCCCTGTTCATTTCAATAACTGAAGCTATTGGAGTCATGAAATCATTGGAGCAAATGAACACATGGGTATGGGATAGCTAAGTAACGATCCAAAATATTGTTCACACAATATTATTATTGTTTGCCACAAGATGTTAATAAGACCTAATTTTCAGTGGCTGATAATACCAGGTCCCGCAAGGAAATTAACATTCATCAAAACAAAGTATATTGATGTGAATATTTTGTCCAGATTTAAATAATGAAGTTTTCAAGGGAAAGCTTTGCATTTCTTGCTTTTGATTATTCTTGGTACAGTTGTTTTGTTTTGACTTTAACCAACAGATGTAGGATCCTGTGTGTATGCATTTGTAGCTGCAGCTTTTGTGCCTCATACATATTTCATAAACAACCAGGACTAAAATGAAGAAAAATTGCTTTTTTGGAGTCTCTCTGAGGCCACGTATTTGTTTAATTTTAGCACATTTTTCCCATGCAAGAAAGTACTCTCGAGGAAAGCAAACAGGGATCTGTGAAGATAAGTGAAGTATCTAGATGCACACAAGTATATTAAACAAATCACAGTCTCACTAGCTGTCTGCTAAAGAACTATTTAAAAAAAGAACAGAGATTTTAACATAAAAACATTGTCATGCTAACTAATACTGGCTGCTTTTCCTATGCTTCCAATATTAAAATATTTTCTTCATAGATCTATTTTACAGTCTCCTCAGACTCACAGGCTTCAATCCAGCAAAGTATTTACAGGCTATATATTCATTTTGAGGTAAAGGACATGAGGAAGCAACTTCCTGGTATAGGAAAGGCTATTTGCTCAGCAAAGCTGGAACCATTAAGAGGGTTCCTGAGAGATGTTCTTCAAAGTACTACTGCTGTGAGGGTTTTAACATGGTCATGTGCTATCACACACTGGCAGCTCCAGTGTTAGTTTCTTGTTGATCTCCAAAGCAGGTATTCTGCAAAACACATATGCTAGTCCCTCACCATAAAACAGAGTATATGAACTTATGCTTAACTGCCAAATTGGCACTCAAAGAGAATTCAATTAGCATATATTTCTGTTAAAAAAAATGGTACAAATGTATTAGAAACTATATTGAGAGCTATTCAAAATCCCAAAGAAAGATTTGATTCTTTGGTTTTTGTATTGCTTAATACTTCTAATGTTGCACTTGGGTAAATAAGTTTCTCGGATGTGCTTCAAATAAGTAATTATTTAAGAAAAATACAGTACTTGAGATCATAACAGTCAATGGATTCATGACCAAGAAATTATCCTTTATGCATTAAATTTTTTGAATTGTTCACTGTGGTGCAGTTTCCACAACTGGGAACCTTGATCTGGGAAAGAACTGAAAGAAAAATTCAAAGTCTCCCCTTTACAAAACTGATATTCAATCTGATGTGAAATTATCATCCTGGACTGACCAGGAGAAAAGTAGGAGGAAGCAGGGAGCAGTAATTCTGCAAATAAAAAAAAAAATAAAATATTGTCTCTAATTAGTCAAAACTGTCTCTTTTAGAAAGTTTTATTTTTGAACTTGCTGGGTCCTCCGATTTTCCACTGCTGCAGAGGAGGAAGAGCTCGTTCTATTTTCCTCTGTGTTGTTTCTTTCTCTTTCCCACAGTCATAATGTTATAATGACCGTATCTGCCTACGCTGCTTTCTGCTCTTCTGCTTATCCCAACCTGGTGCCTCAAGCTGATTGCGTCTGTGTCATGAGTGCATGGTGTGAGGACTCAAGTATGTTTGCAAAGCCACAGCTCACCCAGACTGATAAATTTATCTATACAAAACCAGGAACAACACATTTTCATTGACTTTCATTGATGTTTCTTTCTACTACAGCTCTTGCCTTATCTTAAATTAGCCAAGATCTAAACCAAGATATTTTTCAATTCTAACTCATCAATCCATGTTCTGAATAAACTATATATTTAAATGCTATCACCTCTTGCTCCACAATAACCACTTTATTATACATTTTTCTTCTGTTTTCTCAAAAATAAAATTTAGCCAAGTAAAAATTTTGCTGTCTGATATGATATTTAAAGGAGTTCACAGGAATTGGTTGGAAATAGAAACTTAGCACAAGGAAACAATATCTATATTTCATATCGTATGCTATTATACTGTCTTTTACCAAGAGTTTGATATGTAGTCTGTTCTAAGGTCAAAAATTTGACTATAAAGCTTTTTTTATACTGAAGAAAAGATTCAAGTCTTTTGCTCATAAAATTATGCTCTATTTTGATTTCAGAGAAATAAAAACTACCAATAGTTTTTTTTCTAGGTTCTCTGTTTCAGAGTTTGGTAGCTACGATTGTTGAGCACTGATGGATGAGTGAAATGAAATAAGAATACCATTAGTTTATGTAACCAAATGAATAACTGAACCATACCCTTGATCCATCTGAGTAGCATACCACACGCATTATTGCTAATTAATTCAGAAAACACTGAGATTCCCATAATGTTATCTAATGTTACCAAATATCTAATTTTTACATTGATAAATAATTCAGAGCAAGTTTAGAATTGAAACTGGCTTTTAAATCACTGGTTCTTAATTCTAGATGTGGGGAAGAGAGCCTAATCTGTAAAACAGAGAAATTAACATTGTCACACATACTCAGCTTGGTAGGGAGATGGGACCCGTCTAATCTCATTGCTGGATACAGGGGTCCATAATTGTCAAATTCTCCATCTTAGCAGGCCACAGCACATTCCTTTATGCCCCATGTCACTTAGGAGCAATGGTATCATGACATGGAGAAATCTGTTCTACCTCAAGGATTTCCTGAACAGTCCTCCCACATGGGATGTTCTCTTTTTACTGGAGAAGACTACGTTTGCTTGGTAGATTTACTAAAGCAGTTGCAAAGCATCTAAGAAGAGCCATCATGAGAGGCTAATTTGTATGTGAACTGACCATTAAAAGCATCAGTGGGATTTTCAATTAGGTAAGCTATGAAAAGTTTCTCAAAACACACACTTAAAAGAAGAAGAACCCATGGCATGGTCTTTCATAAAAGTGAGGTCTTCAATTAGTTAAAGGTTCTGATGAAAAGGTCTAAAGGTCTAATTGCCTAATGCTCTTTTGAAAAAAGACAAAAAGCTAAAAGTTTGGACCCCAAGTTTTGATGCATGCCCACAATCTCATTGAATAGACTCAACAGAACAGGTGAAAGTCCATGGAAGTTTTTGTTTGTTTGTTTCTGTATACATTTCATATTTTTATTCTATTATTTTTAAAACAATTTTTAAAATAGATGCGATTCAGTGGTAAAAACACAGGATTTGGCAATCCTCCTCTCATCTAGAATATGTGTAATGCCTCTAATATCTATTCTCTTCTTCAGTTATCAAATAGGAGCAATACTTCTGCAGCTGTAGGCTTCAAAAATTGGCTACCATTTCTAAAATTTACCTTTAGTTTTGCTGACAATAAGGTCTTTTGTTCTGTGAAAGTTTCTTCTGGACAACATTTAATAACTCTCTATTTTAAGGGAGATAAAATGCTATTTATATTCTATTTAAAGACATTCTTGAAGAATTTTATCATGGAGACAAAAAAAAACACTCAAAATCTTTTTCTCATTGCTTCAAGTCCCTTTTAAAATATTAACAAAATGCTACTCATTCTTCCAGTTCTATAATAAAATCACTGTAGTCCTACTATACTGCTTCATCAATTTTGTTTATTTAAAAATATATTGCTCTCATAAGCTCCCTTGGGAAAAAATAAAAAGAAATAAAACAATTATGTATGCCAAGTCCTCATTTCCCTGAACAGCACTTTCAAGTATTGAAAAGATCTCCATAGTAAATTCTTTCTTCTATTCCCTTGTTAATTTCTCTTTGTTTCAGTTTCAGAATAATTCATTTAATTATTGAAATACCATGCGGAGGACTCACTTCAACTAACTTTAGACAGTTACATTGTGGTTGTCCATGTAAAGGACTCATTCTTCATTCATTTATGTTAAACAAAGAGAAATAGACATATTTAAAGCATCTAAGCTCTGACCCATTTTAGATGTTTGCTTTAGGATGAAAGCATATAGCAATTTCATACTAATAATAAATAGGAGGGTTATGGTGACAGTTTGGAAGTAGATATATGCAACATAAAAATGTATATTGCCTTTTCTTTTGCACTCTGTTCCTTTCCACTATCTTTTTAATGAACAGAAAATAACAAGTTGGATATTCAATTTCTTCCATCTTGTAGGCATTTAAAATTTGGGAATGAGCTGAACAACTAAAGGACAGCAGAAACATATATATTCTATTTATTTCATTTGAGTGGACAGAATTGACCAATTTGAAACATTTCTAATGATCTTGGAGAAAGATTGATTTAACGGATACACATAGAAGAAAGAACAAGATATAACAAGAGAAGATGCTGACATTTTCATTTTGAGAGCTATCATTTCTATTCCCTGTGTTGAGAAAAAAAAGGAAAAAGAAACACATTTATAACATTTTGTTCAATCTAACTGTGATTTAGATGACATTGTATAGGTTCGTACAATATCGTATTGTATAGGTTCATCTGGGTTTTTGAATGGCTGATTGAAAGATGGTAGAAATAAAGGAAGGAAGATGGAGAAGCAAGGAGATCACTTCAAGAATATATGTATCCCCAGCCTCCCCAGGCCAGATGGAGGTCTGCACGTCTACATGACCTTGATCAAATTACCAGATAAATATATGCATAGAGCGTATATTTATATGTATAAGACCCTATGACCCATGTCCAAAGAGTATGCCTGTGATCAAACAGCCAGTAATGCAGCTGGGTGACTCTTGATCGGAGAAAACTAGCTGAGCTGTAATAAACCACCAAAGTCAAGGATTCAAGAAAAGAAATTTTGATAATAAAAGGTATTAGCTCAAAAAAAAAAAAAAATGAAGACTGTTGCGGTTTGATGGGTGGTGGAAATTTGATAAGAGATAAATCCTCTTGTGTTCCAGTCAATCCTCAAAGGTTAGAGGGACTGCTGGTGACTGGACTCATCTCTTAATAGGGATACCAAATAATGTGTTAGCTATACGCCCAACTCCGGCAGTATCGGATTCACCCACAGTCTGCTGACTGTCAGTCCAGTCACTTTTCTAACAAGTGATCAGGTTCATGAATAGCAAAATTTATTCAAATGCAACATTTAGAAAACAGGTTTTGGATGTCAGTATAGGAAATTCTCTACTACAGTGTGGGGTTCTTAGCTAGTGCCTAGCGCACAAATGTACAATCATTGCTCACCCAGAAGATGGGAGAGGGCTCTCAGTCTTGAGGAGTCTCCTCAGGCAATGTTCTGACCCGAGGGAATGAAAGGGTTTCAGCCTGTCGATTGATCCAGAAGTTATGACGGAGTCTTCCCTCTCTCCTCTTCCTTCTTCCTTCGTTCCTCTTCCTCTGTTCTTACCATCCCATTCTTCCTTCCTAGTTCTTACCACTCCATTCTTCTTTCCTACCATATCCTTCCTTATTTCACCTTTTATATATTTTCTTTTACATTTAGATGGAGTTTGAGTGACTCTAGTCATATTTACTTTCATTATTCATTGATTTAAAAAAGTCTCTCGAGTTAATTGAAAATCTAGAGAGCATGCTCAGTGAGGAGCTGTGCTGAGAGGGATGGGGTTGTATATTGGTATTATAATGAGATTAGAAGGAGGAGAAGTTTGAGCAAATCCTATCAGAAGGGACTAACCTGCCGCCATTGTTGGCCCAGCACCAAATATCACACTATGTGGCTTACCAGCTACAGGGTAAGACCAGGTTGTCCCCTCTGCAGGGAGTACAACAGTTTGGCCGCGGTGTCTTCACTCCACTCCACCTTCCATTCACTGTCATCTGCATGGCACCATCAGATTATCTGCTCTGCAGGGAAGCCAACAAAGTTTGGCCATGGTGTCTCCATTCTGCTCCACTCTCCGTTTTCTCTTATTAGTATGTGCTAGGAAGGCGGATTGTGTTGCCAAGGGAATCATGGAGAAGTAGATTCCACATATCAACCATCCTGGAACTGTCTCTCACCTCAAGCAAGCCTCTGTAATGCCATAACTTCTGTTAGGCTCTATTTTTCTCTAAGTTTCCCTCCTCGAGCAATTCTCTCCCATAGACACTCAGAAGAGTGAAGATCAGCCTTCCCAAGAAGCAGAGAGGCAGGTGTATCTGGAACTGATTGATGACTGCCCAACCAGCAGAGACTTGCTGAGTGTCTCATCAGGGTTAGTGCACAAATTAATGCCTAGCAGCATGTTAGACTACTCTGTCTGTTTTGTGTATAAGACAATAAATAATTGCTTTGAACACTGACATTCTGTATATTCTGCTTGTAGTATCTGTGTGAATGGTAAAGGATACTTAAACAAAATGCTCCAGTGAAGAAGGTTACAATTCCACAGCTTAAACCAGGAAACAGCATCTGCATACAGAATATACCCTTTCTGAGATTTTCATTTACTTGCACATTGATGTATATGAACAAACTTCCTGCACATAAATGCTGGTCCAGCATTTGATTACTTCTCTGACTAGCCTTCACAATCGGACTAATAGTCTTTTTTACTCTGCGGAAGTAATGGAATAAACATTTCTGGAACTCTGAAAATGAGATAAAACCTATCAGGAGGGAATCCACAGCACATTTCTGTTCTTGCAGTGATGCTACAGATTCTCTCTGGTAGATGTTACACGTCTGATGTTCACTTCTAAGGTAATTACTGTGACTTCTGGGAGCTGTAGTTATGACAATATTGTACCAAAGTATGTGTAGCTTTGTTATGGTTGATTCTTTAAAAGGTGAAGGTGTTTGTTGTTATTTTGTTACACCTCCTTCCTATTTTATTCTTTTGTTGTTTTTGTCATTGTTGATTTTTTTGCTTGTTTGTTTCCAGTATTTTCTAACTTTGTCACTAATGAGTTCAGAACTATATTTTTGCTCCAGGAAGGTTCTTATTGAGGACTAGATCTCTTAGCCTTATTTAAACAAACACTTCCATGTCTTATATTTTCACATGTCTCTAAATGGTAAGAGTTATACACAACACTTGCCTCCTCTGCCAGGAGTATTACTTTGTATTACCTTGGTAATTTTGGTAATTTTACCGCAAAAATTTCTATTTAACAAACAGACTAGTTCTGTGAACGTTTGCAGAAAGAATAGTTAAGGACTTGTAATGAAATGTAATTTCTTTGCCAGTAGATCTTAATTATTTTAACAATGTTTATATATATTTATGTCTTACTGCATACATCTAACTAAAGAATTCTTTGAGCTTTAAGAAAAGTACTGTAGCTTTGACTCCTAAAACAGCCAGTCGCCTTAATCAATTTTGTGTGTTTTATCTTCTACTAAATAGTCTCAGGCACTGATCAATACAGTAGCAGAGCCACTTGTCATTAATCTCAATCTGTTCTAAGTCAGCAACCTGATACTGATTTCACTGTGAATTTTTAATCCTCTTCTGATGAAATAGCATCCCTTACCTTTCCTTGGCATTGGACTTTTTCTATTCATTCCTAAGCTTATTTCTTTGTAACTTTTATTTTGAAACCCAACATAAAAAGGAATATTGCTGAAGGTTTATTTTTTCTTTTAACAAATCTATTGTCAACACTGGAATAACTTTGCATTTTTCCCAATATAACTGGGAATGAGGAGGTTTGCTGGCATCTGACTTGGTTCGTCTAATAGCTGGTAGTACTCAATGCATTCAACAGATGTGGGGATTCTCAGTTGCCAAAGTGAATCCATAAACTGTAAAGCCATCTCTGAAACAAAACAAACAAACAAAAAAAGCCCCACAGCTCTAGGCAGTTCTCCTAGGTTTTAAATGTTTTCGACCAAAGTGTAATTGTGCTGAACCGAGGAGAAAAAGCAATAGCTGAATAGCCAGCAAATCTTGTAAACCCTGTAAATGGCATGCATTTAATGTAAGCTGTGTCAAAGCAGGGCATCAAGCCTAGGAGGTCTGAGCTTTGTTTAAAGGCACCAATGAGAAATGCACCCCTGGAGCACAGTTCCTCCATTTCTAAGATGAGCACCTGAAAGATGGGATAAACTACTATATGCTGTCAGTCTGGCAGAATATAAGATTGCTTCTCTGGCCTTACAAGATCAGTTTTGCAGGAAGCACTCTTTGCAGTTACTAGCCACAAGTCTTTGAATTCATCTCACATAACTTTGGCCATCTAGGAGTAATTAATTCATGTGATACTAGAACGGATTTCTGGAGGCAATCAATCATTCTTTGGAGATGCCTCTCTCATTTCCTTTGTAGTGATTATAGAAGGAGATAACAGCATCATTTATAAGCTTAACTTTAGATGACAAAAATTAAGACCAATTCCAACTTTCCTGAACAACTGCAAAAACTCTTTTAATCTAAGAAGCTTTGCATGGCTTAAAAACAAATAAGTAATGGATATTTTGCATGCTACTAATACACAGAAGCTTCCTTCTTGCCTGTTCAGACAATTCCTGTAAAATCAAGTTACCAGACAGGTAAATATGATTTCACAGTTTATTCCAATTCAATTTCAGTTTTGCCCTGTGACATAACGTAAGATCAATATATAGCCATATATAAACATAATATACATCTATACTAAATATATACATATGAAGCACATGCTGGTTATCCCAGAGCAGCATTTCATTCACCAAATTTCCAGAAAGAAATTAGGTGATATTTGAATGATAAAGCTATTTAATTTGCTTGGGATGACAGCAACCAAATATCTGCCATATGAAATTTAGATTTAAAAAACTTAATTTCCAAAGATTGATGAAAAATATAGTTGATTGTATTAAATAAATATTTTTTAAAATGTATACTAACCTAGAAGAGTTACATAGGTATTTCTGCTGACACTAAATCCTAGTGTAGCAATAGATATAAGCAATTAATCCGCCATGATTTAACCTGAAAGTGATTAATTTTGAGTAATTGTGCTCATCTATTAAGTTTTTGCTTAATCATCCTGGGAAATAAAATAAAAAACAATTTACAAGGATGTGTATGTCTGTATTGGACTCCAGCTACACTGGCCATGACAGAAAGCTGAAATAAATATCAACATTTCATAGTAAGGGCAGAAAAGGATGGATGTTTTGACAGGTTAACTTTATAGGCCATTACCCTTTGCTGTTTCTTAGTTCCTAAAAAAAAAAACAAACAAACAAAAAAAAAAACCCAATGCTTAATGCATTAATTTCCTGGATTCTTTTGCCTTTTAATTTTTTAATTTCCATAATTCAACTACTAAAAAGATTTCTTCTTCAAAGCGTACTAACTTCTGAAGCCTATAGCATTTCTAGAAACAAACAATCACAGCAGCTGAGGGCATGTCTTCCATTTACCCCTGTTTAAGGTGGAGGATATTTCTATAAGCACAGAAATCATCTCTGAAAATTGTGCACAATAATATATATGAGCCTCATGTCTGTTTCTTAAGGTTTATCTAGTGTGTTATATTCATCGGGTGGTTCATTGGGTGCAAAACTGCATCACTGGTTGTGAGCCAAGTGCCCAGGGGATTTTATGGGATGTCTTTTATGGGATGGTATTGACTAACACAGATAACAACTTCTTAGCTGCTCACATTGGAGGACACACCTAAAAGTGAATGTTACATTCAGGGTTCAACAGCCCCTGCTAACACACCGAAATCCCACACTTCATGCCAGTCTATTGGACAGGCATGAACAGATGAAGTTATTGGAGGGCTGTAGTCACAATTCCTTCATGTGTGCTCAACACATCTCTGTATATGCTCAGAGAAATGAGCTGGAAATGGTCCATTTTAACCATTATTCTAGTATACTTCTTCCTGTTGGTAAGAAAGGGTAGGCTATATAAGATTTGGTAATGAGTTTACCTTTAACCTGTTATTTGTAAAGGAATGTGACCCATTCTACCGATGATTTAAATGTCCTTGCTCAGAGCATTTAAGTGAAATAAATAAAAAACAGCTTTTAACATTTTTACCTCCTCTGGGCTTTAGTGCTGGAGATTGAAAGTGGTTTTGGTCATTGATAAAATGATTTTACAATTGTGCACTCACTGGAAATTCTCTTTTCTCGCATGAGTAATGAAAAGGATGATTTTCCCTACCTAGCTCACTTTTTTCTTTACTTTTTCTTTAAGTTGAGCAGCACTGCCAGATGTGATAGGTCATCCATCCATACTACATACACTTTTATTCGTCTCTTTGGATTTATGTTGGTTTTAGTGGATATTTTTAGTTTTGTACATTTATAAAGCAATGTAAAAGGTAATGTTTCCCAGTTCTACAAAACTTCCTCTGAAAAGCTTCTCTTTCCTGTTTTCTTCCTACTAGTAGATCCACAGTATGGTAGAATTGCAGGAGAAAGACTGCACAATGTGTTTAGGGAAAGAGGCCAAGAGGCAGAAAAAAGAAGCCTTGTAGTTTCCCTTCAGTTCTGCTGCTCCCTTTCTTTATCTTACAGATCTTCAGTGTGTCCACTTGTCAGATGTAGTGTGCAGGAAGACAACACTGAGTCTTGCTGTAGCAGGTTGACTCTGCTCGAGCTGGAGGATTGGACTAGACTATCTCCAGAGGTGTCTCTCCAATGTGTTTTATTCCTAGATCAGTCATACTTTACCTAATTGAAGAAAAAACAGACTGTGAATCAGGGGATTCCTGAACTTTCCTGAGTTCCGAGATTTATCAGCCCCAGTTTTAGACAAAATTTGCTGCATGGTTTTATGCAAGTTTCAGAGTAGATAAAGAAAAAAAAACAAAAGATGATTCCTGAATTGCTTCTTTGTGGTCACATCCAACAATAGAAAAGGTCTGATATTGCCCACAGTAGAATCTGTAGTCTAGTTCCCTTAAAGAAGTGTATGCCTGAACTAAGAGATTCTCAAAAGAAAAATAAAAAAAAAAGGAAATTGTGCTGCCATTGCAAGAACTCACAACTTCTGCCATTCTCAAACAGAGAACTCAGCAATGCAAATGTCTTCAGTCGACATACAGGCTTCCCTGAGCTGTAAACTACTAGTTCAACTACTCATATGCTCTGGAGTTTTACTCTGTACTGAGGTCAGTTTAAGAAGTCAGCTGTAGGTTCACTCCCCCAGAATGACCATAGGAATGGCATCAAAAATAGGACCCATTCAGAAGTGAATTCTGTAGTTAATACGGGGGGAATTTTCATTAACAAAATCTTTTCAGTTAGAAAAATTAACTTCTCAGAGATGAGCTCGTGGGAGAAAACAGATTAGTTTCAATAAACTTTTATAAGAAAAGTCTCTTAGGGTTGGAAAGGAATACTTCAAAACAAAAATAAAGTGTCATCCCAGCATATTCCCAAGGCTGAAACTTCAAAACAGAGTAGAGATCTTATGTTTCTTTTCACTATGCAGTCAGCACACCTCTGTCTCCCCTCTGGCAAAATGAGTTTTAAATTATTTGTACAAAAGTGAGCTAGACTCAGTATGAGAAAAGGAGAAACCAGCTGACTCCAAACTTGCTGACTAGGACATTCGCTTACCTTGTGAATCCTGTCTTCAGATTAGTCAAAGGAAAAAGTGAATGCTCCCTTATCCACATTCCAAATGAGTAGTCCAAACACGACATTTTGTTTCCCCAAGATGGCACTTCCTCTCTTCCTTCTTTCCCATAAATTTTTGAGAGTTTTATGTTCTTCCAAAGTTAAGCAGGAAGAAGAAGTGGGAAATTTTCATATTTTCTTTTACTTTTCAAATATCTTCCTATAAGATAAATTTATTTCCTGTCAATCCCACTTTGAAACCTTAATAAAAGAAATGGAATTGAAATAAAATGTATAATATTCAAGTAGAAACAAAAATATCTCTGCTGTAAATAACATTTCAAGTTTAATACATAATATGAATTTAATTTCTTAATTTCTGACATTACTTTTTCTTCTTTTCATCTGAGTACTGGTATATTCAGTTTATTGCTTCTAGCACAGTCACAGCACCTATGCGTCAGCCTTAACTCCTACAAGAAAGTGAATAACTGCTTTCTCATAAAATATCCATCCTAAGGACACTCTTACAGTGCAGCTGCCAGAAATGCTAAGTTTCCTTGACAGGACAGTAATCACTCAAGTTATTGGTCCTGCTAAAATGGGATCTCATCAGAAAATTTTGTCTTCATTTGAACATCCCAAAGTTCACGTTATGTCTCACAGTACATGTGGATTCAAAGCTATGGAAAACAGAAAAGAGTTAAAAGACATTGCTTAAAATTCTAATTTCCAAAAAATAATAATTCAATTGTAGCAAATGAGAGACCCAATATCTAACATACAGTTGCTATGTAGGAGTGTGCAGAGGTATTACTGGGAAAGAATTTAAGAACACTGAAACACAATCTATTTGTAGTTTGAGAAGACAGATAAATGCAGAATTGCTGTGGACAGAGATCCTGTGTTCACCATTATCCTATCAAAAAGAGACAAAAATATCTTATTTACATAATAACTACTTGGAGAATTAAAAAAAAAAAAAAAAAAGGAAGGCATTACCAGCAGTAACAGGAATATTGTCAGTTCCTGAAGCAAAATGATTATTTCTTTATATTTTGCACTGATGAGGTTTCATCTAGAGGATTGTACCCAATTTTGGACCTCTCCAATACAAGACAGACAAATAGGAGACAGACTAGTGGAGGACCTTCAGGATGGTCAGGGTGGTGGAGTACAAGGTGCAAGAGGGAGGTCAGTGCCTGAGGGAGCTGAAATTGCTCAATCTCAAGAAAAAAAAAAGCTAATAATAATCTTATTGCTGTGTTCAACTATGTTGTAGACATTTACAGAAAAAGTGAAATCACACTCTTATTGCAGAGGTAAAGCTCACAAGAAAAATTCTAAATAAATATTAGAGGGAAAAATCGCCATAAGGGTAGTCAAATACTATAACGGGATGCTCAGAGATGCTACAGAATTTCAATTCTTGAGGATATTTGAAAGCTAGGGGGACCAGATAGTTCCAAGACTCACTGTCAGCCATATGATTCATTGGTTCTGCTGTTCATCTTTATACTCAGGGATATGTCCTCCGGATATGTCCCAGTATTCTTGGGACTACAAGACAACCTATCCTTTCAGTACTTCTCTATACACACATTAATATCTGCAACCACATGTTTCTCTTTTGGCATCCACAGGCACTGTCAGCAGCTAATAAAAAAATAAAAATAAAAATAAACAGTATTTGCTCTCTTTGAGAAATGTATCTCTCACTTCAGTCTGACCTCTTGTAATGAGTGCTCAGGAAACAATAATCTGAAAACAATTAGACTGGTCATTCATTTCTTCCTGATATGTGTAGGTAATCAATAAAAATTACTAGCCAAGTCATTACTTCTAATAACTATGTGCCCCCTTTAATTATAAGGAAATTGATAGCGAATAGGATTAATTTAAAGCTGACAAATTAGAGAAAATGATATTTACTGTGTATGTTTATTCCTATATATTCTATCAGAATGAAGAGTTGTCAGAGGAGACAAGGAGACACTGTGTTACTGAAGATTTCTAATGTATCAGCAATTGTTGCCCCTAAAGACCTACTCTGAAGAAACGTAGCAGACCTAGGGACTGAAATGGAAATCAGAACCCTAATTTCAGATTTATATTACCAGACAGGCATTAAATAGTGTGTTAAAAAACAAAGTACTCTTGTTGAATCTGTCTACCAGAAAATTTCAAGACTGATAACTGTGGCTTTGTGGAGCCAATGGAAACTTCATAGGTGGCCACCACATTAAAAAGTACAGTTAAGTCATTTTTTCTAACAAAATGCTGCTACTCTTTCCAGTGTGAATATGCTGCTGACAGATGTAAAATGTCAAAAAGAACCCTTGTCAGAGAAGCCATACAATAAAGATATGGTTTGATATCCAAGGACATTGTCCCTACAATAAAGATATGGTTCTATATATGAAGATGTTGTCCCTACCTCATTTAACAAACTCTTTCTCTTTGTTTTGTGTTAGAAATTACCATAGATATTGTTTGATTAAAACAGAAAAAGGTTTTTCCTACATCTCTCGCTATCATTTAATAAAAGTATGTTTTGAACATGGCTCTTGAGATGTTCCAGTGAAATGAATTAATGAATCTGAAAAGTTACCTCTTGGAAGTAGTCACGTTATGGGAGTAATCAAAAAAAATCTCTCTGAATATCATGTGAACTTTATTTTGGCAG
Organism: Crypturellus undulatus; assembly: GCA_013389825.1. Lineage (NCBI taxonomy): Eukaryota > Metazoa > Chordata > Aves > Tinamiformes > Tinamidae > Crypturellus > Crypturellus undulatus. The sequence goes on along the minus strand of VWPW01001133.1, from coordinate 520,360 downwards.
AAGTATGTATGCTGGGAGGCTCTCTCCTGAGGGCGGAATGTGAAAAACAAAACGTTTATAACAGAGTGAGAAGAGAATAGTATTCAAGAGAATAATGCATAATCAAAAGTATCCCACTTGCAATATGTACCTGCCCCCCTTAACAAAGGGATGGGCCAATATAAAATAATCTTATAAATACTCAGAAAATTTACAGTAGTTCTTGGTTATTTATGTTTTATAGGAAAAGTCATTGAAAAGGAATTTCATTTTAGCCCCAAATAGTTGTTCTTTTTGTCATGAACTCCCTAAATGACTTCCTTTCTGGTTTCTTCTTTTCAAAAAAAAAAGTAATGGTAACTCGCCTTAGCATGGCAAATTGCAGTCTGAGTCAAGAAGCCTGAGCCCTTGTATAACTGATGTCAGCAATCATTCCTGCCAGACTAATTGGCCAGTCCCTCAGGTTCCCTGCTTCAAATCCAGGAATTACTTTTGAAACTCAGAAGCTTTGACCCTGGGGAGCTTTAACTTTATGTTTGAACTCCAGCTGAAGGAAACCTTCATTATACATTCTGACTTAAAGTGTCTACGCAAGTGCTTTTCCTTGATCTAAGAAAATGCTACAGTGATCAGCATGTCATGTTTGGATATGGAAAAGAAGGTATCTCTGTGCTGAAGGTCAAATAACATTGAATGCTTATACGCTAGTCCAAGCAAGCTCAGCTAAGACAGTTACCAATGGGAAAGTTTGTACCTTTGGCAAACAGTTCACAGCAGCTCTTGTTTTAATTCAGCTAGAAAGAGAAATCCAGAAATATCCTCAATGCAGTGGGCTAACAATTCGGAAAACAATAAATTAATGAGCAAGAGCTCTAAAATGGGTCAGTGCTTTTAGTCCTAGTGTAGAATTGACTCTCATCTGCACAGCATCTTTGGATATGAAGCTCAGCTTTGGGTTCAATGAGGCCAAATTCGCAAGTGATTTCTCACAAAAATATGATCTCTACCAGTAGTAGGCAAATAGGCACAAAATAAGATTCAAACTAAGTTATGAGAATAGCTTTAAAAGAAACAAGAAGCATTTAGCTTTTAAAAGAGTTATAATATCAGTAATGATACATGCAATCCATCTGCTGACTTCCTTTCGCAAAAATCATCCATTAGTGCATATCTGAGCTATTCTATAAAATCCTTAGCATACCAGAGAATCTGTAGGAATTTACAGGTCTGACAAGTAAATAAAAATTATCTGTACTTCCTACAGATTCATACCATTTGTATTGTTTTGTTCCATACAAAGTAATAACCCAACATAATATTGCTCTCCAGTGTGTTACCTTTCTCATTCAAAAGAGTCTGAAATATTTTTTCCTAGTGAGTTGAAATGTTTACCCAACTAAAATGAATCCATTTTGTCGGATCATTAGTTATTCAGTATTTTAGATACGTGGGAAAAGTGATAAAGGGTCTTTTGTCTGCAGAAATAAAAGGCGCTACAAATTAGCCAGTGTAATCAGGCTTAAATCTTGGCAAAACTGGGAGTATTTTTGAAAGATTGTGAGGGATGAGCATTTTTAAATTGCAGAACTGGGTAGACTGTACTGCTAACCACTCCTTATCCTCAAAAATAGCAAAAATTGGCCTCCTGAGGGATCATAACAGAAATTATTGGAATACCATCTCATCCTATGACATAGTCACTATTATCTATTTATTTATGTCCATAAAATAATTCTTAACAATTCTTAAAAAAAAAAAAAAAAGTTGAACAGAATACAAAAATTGTAGCAAGTAAACATTTAGTCCATACTGAAAAAGTCTCATATCAGACATTAATATGACTGTTTACAAGCCTGCATGTCACTTGAACTACTGATACAAATTTCTTAGTTGCCTCGGTTCCTTTTCCTGACAATTCTTCTTTGCATGTGCACATATGATTACATGTGCCATTGTATGCTTAGTTTTGTGTTGAGATGATAGTAAGCATTCTTTTGTTTTTCTTTTTTTTTTTTTTTACATTATGAAAATTACATGATAATTCTAAAATGATGTGTTGTTATTCTTTCCCTGAACTAGTTCTCTTCTACAGCTAGGAGCAGGTTTTATGCTTTTAGAACTGATTTTTGTCATTTTATCTGAACTCAATAATCTGAAATTCTGCCTGTGAGTATAGAGAATTTTACTTAAGTTGATCTTTCATTACTATTCAGCTTCTCTAGCAAATTTTAAGTTTCTTCTTCTACCCCACTCACCAGAGCAGCTGATCTGTGGAGATCAAGGAGATGTAGCAAATCTTTTGTGATCTGCAGTGGATACAATGTGGGTATCAATATGGCTAAAAGTCTGGAAACACATAGAAAAAGAATATTGATTTAACGCCACCTTTGCAATTACAACTTTATAGAAGACTGCAAAGACCAGATACTGGGTCTGAATCCTCCACTGCTTTAGGGTTTTTTTTGGACATTAATCACACGTAAAACTGTTGCTCACTGATTAATACAGTCATTTAATGGTATGTATTCAGAAAAAAATGAGCTGCACGTTTGGTTCCTAATCCTTTCAAATATTTAGAATTGCTATTGCTCTTTTTGAGTCATATAAAACAAGATATAGAAGACAGTGATATGCAGTTAATAAACTGAAAGTGCATTGCCACCACATATGTGCAAAAGTCATTAATTTACAGACATTTATCCATCCCTCTTTTCAACCATTTTATAATTAAACTAAGGAATACAGACTGAGTTGCAAATTTTTTTGAAGCAGGTCAGATTTATCTTGTTAATATGAAAAATGCCCCAAAGGGATTAAGTATCAGCAAAAGGGCAGGAGAAGCAGAGACATCCTTGTGCTTGCGTAAATGCTGCTAAGCAACAACACCAAAAAAAAACAAAAAACAAGAAAAAACAAGTCAATTCTCATTTAAAGAACTGATGTTAATTTTAATCCTGTTCTGCAAAAAAGGAAAAGAAATGAATGAAAAGCAAAATAACAAAGATGACTCTCTTTGTTTTCTTCTTTTATCACATTTCTGATAAGAAAATATGACTTTTATTATCAATATGTTTGAGTGAATAGTAATAAAGGTTTGCTGTTATTAGCCATATTGGAGCAGAAGTTTATATGATGTTTACAAGAAGTCTAAGTCAGCTACCAGACTGAAATAATCCTACTGTTGACGATGTTGGGACAATATTATCAGCCCGCTTTTTTTTTTTTTTTGATTGTTCCGAAGACCAGACCTAGACAACAAAGCTCTTATTATGTTGTTATGTTTAAACTTTTGTACCTCCAAAGTAGTTCTCCCTTGGTGAGAAAAGATGGTCTGTTTTTCACCAAAATCTAAGTGTGAATTTCCACCACAGTCTTAATCACTCTTTCTGGATATCAAATTTCATCGAGAAGTTCAAATGCAAACAAAAACATTTTGCTGACATATGCAAAATACCTTTATCTTTCTTTATCTTTCTGACTTTATCTTTCTGACTGAAACTTTCTAAGTTTCAGTCACAAGCTGTCTCATAGTCTAAACATTCTTGTCCTTGTCTAATGCCTGCTTAGATTTATCAGCTTTCAGTTCCGTGTGTCTTTGAAAGTGATTGTCACCAAGTAGAAATTTGGAGTTACTTGTTTGATTTCTGTCATAATACAAACACAGCTAAAATAAACAATACATATGGTAACCGTTAGCACTGTCTTGGTACACAAAAATTGTGAGTTGTTCTGATATTAGATGGCAGAGGAACATAAGGAACAAAATGTAACACGCCTTGCATATAAATGCCCATTTTGCCACAGTGTAAGTACCATTGCAGAGCAGACAGTAAAATAATAAATACCTGGCCACAGCATGGGTATGAAGGGCTAACGGGTGCTCCCAGATTGCCAATAAATTCAAAGAATATAAAATTATAAGACAGCTTCACCAGATGAGTGAGAAAAAATTTCTTCTGAAGTGCATCATTCCTACGCATTTTGTTATAGAATTCATTTTAGACAAGCTAATTGTACCACAAAGTTCAGTGTCCTGAGACCGCACCTTACATTTCAGGCTGAAAATATTATATGTTAGTAATATGATCCTTGAGAGCATATTGTAAAAAAAAGCTTCCAAAACTTAGATATTGTATGCTTTGTATTTGATGGGACAGGGTCAAATTTGTTTCTTGGCTTGATCTTATTGTCCGGAGGAATTCAGAAATTTATGTAGCAAACATATTCTATCTGGGATTACAAAATATATTATTATAGTTGCTTAGAAACAGCACTTACACTTTGAAGAGAATTCTCTGGACTGTAACTTATTGGCCTGTAGATGACTAACCTCAATTTGTACTCTTATCTGAGAAACATAAAGTAGAAAAAAAAGCCTAAGCATCAGTGAAAAAAGTTTGAGAGAGAGGAGACAGGGAAATTTGTTTTCATTAAAATCAAACAAAATATGGACAAGGGACATGCCAATGAAAATCTATGTGAGACCTTGTGAATCAAAATCTGACAAAGAAAAAGGGAGAGCACTCTCAAAATTTGGACAGAAGAGAAAACATCAAAGGCAAAAGAGATGTAATCCCAAATATTCCTTACTAATCTCTAAGTTGTAGTCATTTATTTCATGTAACAAATTAGCTTGACTCATATATCTTTAAAATATTATGTGATTTAATTAAACTACATTTTTTCTAAGGTGTAATAGATATGTAAGCTCTAGGAAATTGAAAATGATGAGTTTTGCTACTTTGATGCCCTAAGGGCACAATCTTCTTTCACGTGTACAATTCTGTAAGAGTCTCACATGATATTATCAATGTGTAGTTGGGTTTCTTTGGCATGGTACATCTAAACTTTTTCTTACTGTAACGGAGCATAAGTTCAATTAAAAATGTGTGTTATGATGCATGTAAGCTATGAAACCAATTTCCATTTTTATTTCATTAATATGTTGAGATTTCTGGGGCCAGATGTTGTTTTTCTCAATATATTCTTTTTTTCTTTTTTTAATTGTATCTAGTTCTATAGTTCCCATTACCACAAGATTCTAAAAACATTGAAACATATAGTGTCACTTACTTAATAATGTTCCTATGTGAGAAAGTAATGTCCTTATCACATTTTACAGATGGAGAATTTCAATTAGCAGAGGAGTGAAATGGTGAATTTTTGTTAAAACCTGAGGAATACTGCTTAGATATTTTGAAGATCTTCATCATTGAGACTTGTGACAAGAATCACGAAGGACTATAGACATGGTGATATTCAGTATCCAGAGTGTTTAAAGAAGATGCACCTGGACAGCCAATGTTTGTAATGTTGTACTTTTGCAGGGTAAGTAGTTTGGCTTCTGTGAGATTATTTAGGAAAAGAAATAAGACCTCAAGATCAGGTGGCCATATATTATTTGTCTGGAGATAAGTAGATGTCTGAAAATCAGCTTAATATCTTTGGGGACCTTACAGTAAAGTTCCAAGGAACAGTCCTGTCATCAAGTCACATTGTAGGTGATGTAGAGACAGAGCATTCACTTAATAAGATGACTGTTAGTCCAACAACTTCAGATGAATAGAAGAGATCATCATCTGAGAGGAAATGAGTCTTTTACGTTTTCTTCTTCTAAAATGATCTTCCTGCTGGTGCATTGTAATAGTTAAGGAACATGTGTGATTATCAAAATGCTGTTTAGAAATTGAGTGGTGAAGGGGGTCTGATTTTTATAGGTTTTTTTTGCAAATATTCCACCAGATCTCATGAATAAAATAATAGTGCTAATCCTGCAGGTTAAACAATCCAGTGAAAATACTTTTTCTTTCTCACTTGAGATGAGAAAAGTACACAATGTACTGTGCACCTTTTTTCTTACCTTATTTTTAATTCAACTTAATTTACAGGTGACCTTTCAAGGGAAAGGGAAGGTCCTGAAAGGAAATAGGCCTAAGTAATGTAAGGAGGTGCGTCATTCTTACCTCAGGCCGCAGTTAGAAGAGCTGATAGTCTGACCCATGCAGACTTCCATCTGAGATATCTGCCAAACCTGTTAAGCTTTGATGAAGTAATTAGGGAAGGAACAGAACATGAATGGGCAGCCAACGGTTGCTGCTGACCCAAGGCAAAGCTCTGTTATGCCTAGAAGAAATGGCATGCAGTACTTTGAGAACTACTGAATTTCTGAAAGAAAGAGGAGGTTCATCAAAACTTCTAAGCAGTTTAGAAGTTGTTCACCCTCTCATAAGTTCAATTCAACATCTTTGTCAATTGAGAGGCTGATCAGATATTACATTAAGGGGCCTGAAGATCAGCTGGCTATGAATTTGTTCTCTGCTTGGAGTATGCAGACTTTAAATGTTAAAGGACTTGAGAATTGTTTCATTAAGCTCCCTGGAGAACTTTCTCGTTGGAGATCAGTTCCCTTGGGATCTGATTCTCTTTAATATAGAAGTTCTAGAAACCACAATTTCCTCACCAGTGTTGTTGACCAGAAAGAATCAGTTGGTTAGGAAAAGACAGAAAAAAAGTCTCCATTATTACTGTTTTCTAGACAAACAGAAAGCCTTTCTTTCTCTTGAGTTTTGTTTTGCTTCCAGCCCCTGGATTTCCAGTTCCAATGCTGTTTTCCCTCCTTGGACACACTCCCACAGGGGCATATACTGAGAAAAATCTGTTTTGAAAATCAATTACAGATAGTCCAGTGACATCAATATTTGGATAATATTGAATGAATATAAATTATGGATAGAGCTTGCCTTGCAAAAAGAAAATGAGAGTAGTAAACATTACAGCAGTTGTTAATTTGCTCAAAGTTAATGATAAGTGGGTGGTCAACATCATGTTATAAACCTATTCAGACAACTGAGAATAGAATTCACTTCAACTAATATTAGAGAAAACAAATTAGGTGTAAAGTTAGCTCTGCAGGTACCTCTCAGGGTCAACAGAGGAAATTGGTTACTCATAAACTGCCCATCTGTTTTAGACCGCACATTTCATGTGCTGATGAAAGAAGTGGATAAATTCCGTCCTGCATTTCCAGAAAAACAATGAATATCACTTTCCTTCAGACCTTCAGAAACCATCGGTATCAAAAATGACAAATTCTTTTTAGACCTATGTCTGCAATTTGCATAATTGTTTTAGATTCCTGAGAAACAGAGACTCAGAATTGTATTGCAATATTTATTTACAGACTATGATAAAAAGATTGATATGAGGCAAATAAATTATCAGGAGGTCACTGTGTGTGATGGGGAAGTTTCTACTTCACAGACCTTTCTAATGTGAAGGCCCAGCTTAGAAGGATAAAATGTTCTTGCATTGGATGCCAGTTGGAATACGGGAAGTTCCGACTTAACGTAAAGAAAAACATGGTCACACACTGGACTGGGTTGTCCAGAAAGCTGTGAAATCTACATCCTTGTAGGCACACAGAACTTAGCTAAACAACCTGTCCTAACTGAAATTGCTATAAATTTAAGCAAAACAGAAGTGGGGCTACTTTGCAACTCTTTCCCTTTCTCCTTTAAGACTGAATATCACAGCCTAGAAATGTGAAACATCTAGTTTATCAGGGGAAATAGAAAGGATCATAATATTACCAGAATAAGTCATTTTCCAGTCTTTACTGGAAAATATGGCTTTATAAAGACATTTTTATAGTTCATACACTTGGATTTGGACTCCAGAAACCTCATTGATAAATCTGGGTAAGATTTGCTGCAGAGCTTCTGTAAAGCTCTGTCTTATTAAAGACAACCAAAACGTCTCTATATTAGCTCTCCTGGAGATCTACAGTAGAAAGCTTTGACTTCCCAAAGTAAATCTTTATTATGAAATATAGCAATATATCTTCTGCAACATAAGGGGAGATCCAGAGGTTGATGGAGAGAACAGAGGAACATCTATGGAGTTCATTAAGGAGTAGAAGGCTGTCATCTTGTCCTGGGACTCATGAGAGAAGGCTCAAACCTGCTCTATATTGAAGTTTTATTCCTGGACAATTGTTCAAACGTGAGAAAAGCCTACAGGGCAGAAAATCTGTACAACTCTGGGAAAATGTGAGTGAGAGGTGCCCTACTTTGAATCAGAAGAAATTTTGAGACAGCTCTACAAGTGAGAGAGGTTAGCACCAAAAACTCTATGCTTTGGGGAAAAAAAAAATTGCTGTAGTTCAAGGAATCCAAAACCAAGTTAGGCCTGGTTGTAATGGCAGAGTATAGTGTTAGAGTCCTGGTCACAGGACTGTTTTGGGACCTTGTAGGGGAAAAAAAAAAAAACATTTTAAAGTATATTTTTAAGTGCAAATTTCAACTCTTTGAGTGTTTGAAACTGTTTCTTGACATGACTGTATGATAGTTTGTTTTTACTCTTTACGTGTAGTCTTTCAAGCTAGGTACTTTTGAGATGACATACATTCTATTTTGCCTGCATTCAGCCTTTGCTAAGAAAATTCTCTGAATTTTTGCACTTCCCAGAAGTTTAACAGTGTGATTTTATTGTTGTTTGTTTTGAGGTCATAATGCATCTGATGTTTTCAGAAGTATTTTAAAACTGGTTTGGTACTCAAACCTGCTGTGCAGATAAATCAGTAGCACATTGCATGGGTCATAGCACTTTTCTTGAACCGTAAAAATGGGATTTTAACCAAGAGTGCTAAACATCACAAGCCATTTATTCTGTGCTCACAGCACAGTTCAAAGAAACGTGACTATTTTACCCAATAACTAAATGACAGGAAACAAGATTTATTCTATACTGTTGACAATAGAATCATGGCTTGATTACACTGGTTTTAAAGGCCATTAGAGCATTTTTGAATGAGAAAAAAATGAGAAGGGTAGTATCACACTATGTCTTGAATTTCAACATGCTAACACTATTAATGTCAGAGTATAAGAATCATTAGATCCACATTTACTATTAGACTTTATATCTTCATTTAAAGGACTTGCAGGCTTGATTTCTGCCTTATGTTTAAACAGAGGTCTGTATTCAGACTCTCTGCTATCCCTGGCAGCCAGAAACAACATCTTTATTTAATCACTGAATGGATGTAGTCATGAAGTTCAAATTAAATGCTTATCACTAGAGGTCTATGTTACTTAGGGTCATGATCGCTTGCTTCCGATGATCCAGATCACCAAGATCTGTCCTATATATTGTAAACTTTTAAAAATGTAAGCTGGATGCCCCATGTATCCCATATGCTCTTGGACCTGGAGTGTCGTCACATGGCCAAAGGCAGGTGTACAAATCACCTATGAGATGTTTTCTAGAAAAGCCCAGCTTTCATGTGCTGAATTAGTGGTATGTTTTAAATGCTCCCTTCAGCCCCTTGGTTGATCCCAATCATCTGAACCCATTCTGGGCAGATATCACAAGGCTGTAATCATTCTACAACAGGCAATACAGATAAAAGAAAGCAGTCCTAACCCTAACCCTAACCCTAACCCTAACCCTAACTCTAACCCTGGTCCAGGAATCATGTCTGGTCCAGGAACCATGCCTTGTCTTTTCTCTGGCTATGCAGAACAGATGTGGTCAAAACTGCATTATAAATCAACATCTATAAAGGGCCACACTGAGCATGCCTGATACTGGTGCCTTATTTGATCAGCGCAGCTACTCTTGCTCCTTCCTGATCCATCTTCTGATTATGCACTGTTGATACAGTGACCACCAGTAATCCCAATTGTAGCTGTGGAAAGATGCAGACTCAGAACTAAAATGGTGATTCTACTTTTGCCAGGGATTGTACATAAATATTTTCCCCTTAATTCAGTTCAATTAAGTCACATATGCAAATGCACACATATATCTCTCTGCTAGTCAGATCCCCTTTGATAGAGATACTCATACAGAAAGTTTTATGACAGAACACTTAGAGTATGAAGTTTGGATCAGGCTTCTCTCCTCCAGCAGCAATTTATATCTCTAACACTATTCACCCACATCCATTTAATGCTCACATACCCTTTCTCAGCCTGTTTTCTGTATTCAGAGAAGCAATGAAAAGTCTATGCTTTGTAGCTGAGGAAAGCTTCCTGCTTCTCACCACCATTTTTTATGTAAATAACTCCATTTAATTCCAGTAAGGAATGGAATATATTAAAAACAGGTCAAAGCTCCAGCTAAGACACAGTGTATGGAAGAGAAGAAAAATAAATAAAAATAAAAGAATAATTGGACCACGTTTCAGATTCGTATCAGGAAAAATTCATTGTCTAACCTTGAAATTTGCTGTCTTGTCAGGAGGCGTGGCATAAGATCCAAAATCGGGCAGGCACACACACACACACACACATACCCATGCACAAAACTTGAAAGAACAGCTTTTAGCTGCAGAACATTAGGCTCAATTGACCTAGGTGATTAACCATTGTTTTCCATGACACCTGGAAAATAATTAGTCATATGAGGAGCTACAGCAAAGGCATAAACACCAGATGTTTACATCTACTGTATACCTTAGCATGGTTTCATGAATTATTAAAATAACTAAGAATATAATTTCATTTAAAACATTAAGCTAATTGCATTTACTATTGTTTTAGAAAATGAAATGTTTGTATTCATAACTGTAACATTCCTTAGAATTAATATGCACAGATGCATTGTTTGATTTGCATCATTAAGTCTTGAAAAGACTATTAAATTTTGATATTGTCTTATCTATTCTTGTTATCCTTCTGAGTAAGAAAAATCGACTGCTAGTGGATGAAGTATTTCACCAAGACTATATAAGCAACAGTAAAATGGTAAAATTAAAATAAAATATATGAATCACAATTGTTAACAGAGTATAAGAAAATAATTCCAGTGAGGGTCCCATCTAGCTAATGAGGACAAATTTTACAAGTGAAGCAGGAAATACATATCCAGAATACATATCCATGTTGAAACTGAGCTAGCAAATTCATACTCTTATTTAGTATAACTTCCATCTGACCATTAAATATATAGATTGACTCACCTTAAAGAATGTGAGTATTTGGTACACAATAGCGATCAACTAAATTGCAAAATTCAGTCATGGACCTGAAACTTTAAATTTCTCTTGAGTTCTGATCACTGTGGCAATTGGAAAAAATCATAAACACACCACTCTATGGGAACAGACCTCCTGATCCTTAGTTCTTATAAGAATTCTCATATAGAGATTAAAAAGAAAAACAAAACAAAACAAACAAACAAAAAGCTATTTTTATCAAAAAGCTATCTAGTATCATTCCTGAAGTTGGAATATTTGTTGGAAATTCTGTTTACTCTGGAACAGTTTACTGGAAATGTTTAGCCTGAACTTATATCAAAATTGTAAGCATACTTTCTTTCCTTTTTCCCTCATACAACAATATGATTCAAAAAGAAACTGTATTTTGTGGGTAACTTCAGGCTCTTTAGGAGAGTTCCATACTTATAAAACCTTGTTACAAAATATTTATAATTTCTCTGGAATTTAACAGGATATGTTACTGTAGGTTTTCAGTTGAAAGATTCTATCTTTCAAGATAAATCACTTGGCAAAAAAAGATCCTAAAGAATGCAATGCCTCAATTCACCTACTAAGAATGCAGCAAATAGGGTAATATAGGAAGTTAAATTAAAGGTTTATCCCAAGTACTTTAACCTTTGGAAAGAGTGCAACATTATTCAATATTTATTTGTTTCTGTCCTGGTGGATGAATCTACCCAAGGAGTAAATTTTTGATCAGCCCACTGCATAGTTTCAATTCATAAAGATCTCACTGTCTCGCATAAAATGCTGTTTTAGATAATATATCTATAAATGACTCAAAAAATGTAGTAACTCAGTGCTGGAGTACAGTGAATTTTGCTACTGCTGCAATAACATAGAAATAATTATGCTGTAGAAATAGAATAACTTCTGACTGCTTGCTCGTGCTTTATGGATTCATAGTAATTCAGTCACTACATAGGTTCATTTTGTGACTGTTCAGCACAGTAGGTTAGATAAAGCATTAGCAGTTTAATATGGACACATACACTTTCAATTTCAGTGTGGCCCCATGATTTTTTCTGTCTTGTCTGTTGGCATCATTATGCAATCAAAGCAATACTCAACATTAACCTCCTTGGAAGTTTTGTTTTGGCTCAAGGACATGTTGAGTGGTTAAATCTTGATCCTGTTCCCATTAAAATCAAAACTTCCTTTGATTTCAGTGGCAAAGGTAGAGATCTTAATGAAACAGCAGGATAAGTTTGGAAAATTATGACAAGAAGCAGGGATGCAGTTGTGTGACTACAAATATCTTTCGTGCTGTGCTCTAAATGTTTCAAAAGCATATTACTCACAAAATATTATAATCATACTCAGATAAACTGACCTACTGTTTTGTTCGGGCAGTAGAATATTTCTTTTCTGAATTATTTGCTTTTAGTATAATTATTTTGTTCATTTATTTAGCAGTTTGTATTCACACACAGTTTCTGTTTACACTTGATTGACAAGCAGTAGTAGTCAATTCACTTTTTACAAGCTTTTGCTTCCTACTCCAAATAAGAACTGAAAAAATATAATTCATAGTAATTATCTTCTTTCTATATATGTAGGGGAATAAGAATTTTCAAATTTTCACAGGATTCTTCAAGAATGAATAAACTAAAGGTCTTGTTTTGTGGATTAAGTTAGCACTCACTGTTTATTCTAATATTTGCTGTGGATTAAGTTAGCACTCACTGTTTATTCTAATATTTGCTGTTACCTTCTTTTTCTTAAGCTTCCAGTTGAGGAGCTTGGCTGGTCTACATTCCCTGCCACGCTACTTAACTCTCTGCAAGAATAGATTTAGCTGCTCTTCACTTTCTGTTTGCAAGTGACCAGTCAGTATTTGGTACTGTCAGCCTGAAAAAGACAAATATGGTCTTTTCGCTGCATTGACAACTCCAAATTCAGAGATCAAACAAGAGGAATCTCCTTACTTTTTTTAAGGCACCTATAAGTGTGCCCCTGATCCTGTACAAAGAAAGAAAATACAGCCAGTACTTTCAAAGTTGTTAGACACAACAGTCCAGTGACATCCCAGCAGGTTACAGAAACATTACCTTCAGTTTGGTATGTAGCCTCCTTTTAGTTTCAAACAAATATATTTCTTTTCTTCAGGCAATTTAGGTTTCTGAGGATTGGACATACATTAAATTTAAGATAACTGTACGATAATATAATGAATGCCATGATGAATGTAATACTACTGTAATATAGTGTTAAGTGACAGAAAAATGTCGAGTATTATAGATACATTTTTGGCTTTAATTAGAGGGAAGTAACCATCTAATTTATTCTAGTTAAATCTGAGATGTAATTTTTGAAGATATCATCAAAGGCCTCATGATTTAACCTTACCAAGCACACCACTAATAATAATTTTAAGTGTACTTACATTAAGCAATAATAGTGGCTTTTCATTTTGTTACAGCATAATAATTTGGTCTTAGGGTAGATAAACCAAGATATGGAAGGTTAAAGTGGTGAACTGTAGTGCCACAATCCTATTATTAATTCTCTGTTACTCCAAGCATCATTGAAACAGATATTATCGAGTGGAAAATATATGCTCCTGAAGAGTTCTAAAACAAATATTTTTGAGGCTGAAGATACTGGTAGATGAGGTCATAGTGAAAATTTTAATATGTATCATAAATTATCTGGTTTTGCTGAAATAAACCCACTGCTTCTGTGATTAGAAGGCACTTGAATACCTGGAATAACTTTCCAAAGCCCGAATATACTTCTAGACAGAAAAATTAAACACTGCTTGCTTTATTCTTATTGATGATCCTACAAGAACTCTCATGAGAGTAAGAAAAAGAGAATCTGTTTTTTTTTGTTTCCTGTGATGTTTGGAAAATAATGGCACACTTTCTTTCTCACTGTTCATTCCTAAATAGTGAAGATAGAGACACAAAAATCTAAATGCTGTTGTCGGCCACTTGCTAACTCTGAGCTATAGAAAGATGTTTATCCTGCTGAATCCAGTCAATCAATGAAAATCCCATTATCTATTAGACTTCACTCACATCCATTACTGAAGATGAATTTTTGTTTCATTTGGTTTTGTTCTTTCAGAAACACCCTTATCCACACCCTGAAAATTTTTAGTATTCTGTATCTTGCATCTATCTTACATTTAAAATTTCATTCCAATCTACAGCAAAAGATATTTTGTTGCACAAATACAATCTTTTATATTTTATATTTTTTTACAATAAATAGTAATTATTGACAAAGGTTGGGGGATGATTGTCGTGGGTCAAAAATGATCTTCTATTGAATTGCATGTTGGTTAGTCAGAGCCTTCTCAGGTTTGTGTTTTCTTCTGTTATTCAGGACTGAAACATAAGCCTAAAAATTAGTTACATTTTTTTTTCCCGGGGTAGGAGTAGAGATAGAAGAGAAGGTGGGAGAAAAAATCTGGTATTGTTGTCATCTCTGATCTCAGTGGAACTGACATCTTGTCTGATATTTCTGATCAGAAAGACTCCAATATGCATGTTTATGATAAAAGTTTGTGCCCTGGAGTTTTAGCTGTCTATATTGGGAGCATGAATATTTTAGGATCTACATTTATTCTAAGTACTGTTTCACAAAATTACTGTTCCCCAGAAGGGGACAGTCACTTGAAATTTTCACTAGCAGCTAACTTTCTCATTTTATGAGTCAGTGGCAAAAATATATTCATCCAAGTCATTGGAGAAGAAGAAATTTTCCTAATTCATGCTTTTATTCTGATCGCTTTTTCCTTCTTCATTCCATCCTGAAAACAGAAGACTCTTTTACACAGTTACAATGTGGTCTTGTGAGTAAAGATAGAAGAAACAAAATGAACTTTCCAGTATTGTAATCCTTGGAAAAATAGTGAAGAAACAAAATAGCTTGTGCAAGAGAAGATTTCCATAGATTTTGAAGAAACAGAATCATATTATCTTATTAGAAATTCAATGACATCTACTTTCCAGAAACTCTGGAAAGAAAGAAAAAGAGGCAAGACAGGAGTCATCTCTGAACCATTCCTTGTTCTTCTGGGCAGGAAAAAAGCAGAGATGCATATATATCTGTTACCCATGCATCCCTTAAGAGAAAAAAAATCTGGTAAGGACATCATAAACTTGTAAAGAGACGCAGACAACAACTTGCCCACATATGCAGCCCGGCTTGGTTACCCTGGTGTATTTTACTTGATCGCCAGCCACTAGTGCAAAAGGACGTAGGTCTCCTGTCTGTCTAGTGTCGTATCTAAAACACTTGCAAATTGCTCTGATAACACTAGACACCTCTGGCAAACTAAGCAAGCCATTGGGTAAGATTCAGCTACAGATTGAGACACCTGAATTTAGGTAACAATCTAGAGATTCAAATTCCAGTGCTTTAGATCACCACGGGCAACCAGTTTGTCTACCTTAGTATGGTATGCACAGTTCTCCAGGTTCAACTAGTTTTACTAGCTATATCTATGGTAAATACCATGAGAGCTTAGACATCCAACGCATATACAAATAAATACATACAGATGGCTTCATTATTCCTGAAATAAATCCCATCCAACCTCAGCAGAGGCAACCTCAGTAGAACTGAACAGTTTTCTTCAGTTTTAGTTTCTTTAAGCATCCAAATGATTTTGTTGCCTGGTGTTCTGTAGCTTCTTGATATTTCCCCCTTCCCTCAGTTTTGTTACCACACCTCTGTGACTTTCTAGGCTTCTCTGCCCTTTTGTTTGATTTCCTCTCTCTCTTGATTTGCCTTTCTGTTTAGTTAACCCTTTTAGATGATAAACCCAATATCAAGTATCAAAAGAACTTGCAGGTCTTAATAGGAAGGGTACTTCCTGGTTGAATGCTCTTACTGGTGTCCCAGAGCACATGTAAACTGTATTACCAGGAGCATTTAGCGGCTGCCTCATTCACAAATGCATTGAGTGCATATTTTGGGAGTTTCTGTACCCATTGTTTTCCATTGAATTTTTTAGTGATGGGCCGCTTATCACCCTTTCCATTCTTGCAAGGTGCTTCTCTGTAGATATTTATCCATATTCTCTCATTTGTTCATACCATTTTTTAAAACACTTTTTACCTGGTTTTAAATTCAGAAGCATTTTTGCCATATAATATACCATACTGTATATATGCCATATATTCTAGAATACAAGGAACTATATTACTTTTGGCGGACTGATGCCTTCTCCCCTAATGTGCAAACTTTTGAAACCTAAGCATCAGAAAAAAGCAAAATACAATTTTCCTGCTATTTATACTTCTTTTAAAAGAAGATATAATATATGTTGAATTCCAGTCCATTACTTTGAAGACAGTGAGTCTATGGAGTCTGCACTGGTGAGCTGGTAAATTAGAAAATCAGAACACAACTTTTTGTCTTATACACCAACTGCATTAAATGTATGTGAGGATTGAAAAGCCAAATAGCAAGAACGGCTGAAATAAGGACAACTTTTCAGGTGCTGCTTCATTTATTTATTTTAAGATCCAAACCTCATTACTACCTTTTTTTTTCCAGTGGTAAAACGCAACTCAGAAACTCATGGTGGAAAAAGGCAGCTTTTTAAAAGTACTTGGAGCTGAAACTAAATTTAAGCTTAGTAGAATTAAGACTTTATTTTTTAAAAAGCTCAAACACTTTTGAAACCTTTACACAAAATCCCCATCTGAAAGGAAAGAGGGGAGGGATTGCCAAGATATAAATCCAAATTGAAGTTTGAAAGGTAACCTCAAACAAACACAACTACATACAAAGTACATAGTGAGTTCCAATGCAACCCAGGAGGGCCTAAGTGGTCCTGCTCCTTTGGGTACACAATGACTAGGAAATATTTTAGTGAATATATTCTCTCTGAGGGCAATGTGAGAAGGCATATGTTGTTACTAGTGTGATCCTCACATGCGGTTGAGAAAAAACTTAACCATAATCTGCCAGAAACACGGTGAAACACCTTTTTTTTCTGGCAGAAATAAATGAAGTGTCCAGTGTGAAGCTGAAAATATCAGAGTGGAGGATATGTACCTAAGAATATGAGCTGAGAAAAAATATCATATGTTCAAATACTTGTGTACACAATCACTTTAAATCCATAAATGCTGTATGATAGCTTTAGCAGTACTACAAAATACGATTTCGTTTGGTTCATTTCCCTCAGTTGCAAACTTTCTCTGGCTACAATCTTACAGTTATTTTCTTTTCTGAATACTGTTCAAACAAAGAAAACAAGGAGGTGCATATCGCTGCCCAGCACTCTAGTTCCCATCCCCAAGGATTCACAGTACAAATAAAAACAAGGAGAAAGAGAGAGAGCAAAGAGGGGAGAATTCCACAGGAAAATAAAATCTTGACTGCAAAGAATTTACTTCAAACATAAAAACTGAAAAGTCAATAAATATGCTATGGGATAAAAAAAAAAAAAACGACTCATCAACTACCTTGGTCAAAGTAGCATTTAATATGCTATGGGATAATCCCTGAATTAATAAATGCTTTAATAGTTTCAAGGATCTTGGTTTATAAAGGCTTTGCACATTATCTGCAGCAACAGCAACTTTATGCATGCATGAATTTAATGAACCAACCAACAAAAACAAAGTAATATTATTAATGAGACATTTGCTCAAGGCAGGCTAAATGACTTGCTTCAGAGAATATGGGAGAGAGTTCTCTAATAACGATGGACACAGCTACCAATTTGTTTTCTTATACGGAAACTGGTCAGTAGATGTACTGCTGGGTGATGCAACGAACAGATTTTGCTGGACATTGAGTATAAATTTTAGTCCGTATTTCATCTCCTGTCTTTTCATTTTATGCCTTTTTCCCTTCTTTTTTTTCCCTTCAAATTTTGTTCCCTAAAGTTTCTATCACTCATTCTTTTTCTGAAATACTTATATTTGCTTCTTAAGAAAAAAATTTGTCAGTGTAATCATAACTAATCTAGACATCTTTTGGAATCTTAATTTTCATTCTGAATCACAGTTGCAATCACTATTCTTGTGTTTTAGATTCATTTTTTTCTTCAGTTTTCCAGTACTGCACTTTGTTTTTACTGTGCTGATGGGAAAAATTAGTGGAGTTCCATTCCTCAGAGATAAACAAAAGAAGACCAAAATTTTACATTTTGTTTAAGGTGTTCCTCAAAGACCTTTATCTTCAGTGAGCCTTAAGGTGTTTTTGTAAGGGCTGGTTGATTTTTGAATGTCTTGTTTTTGAAGTCTACCAGTAGTCTTTCACCGTTCGTCTACAAAAATCTTCTGTCACTAATTAAGTATGGAGGCATTTGTTGCCTTCCCTTTCTGAAAAGCTTAATCTTATATTGCACAGTAATCTTACAGTTTGGTATAAGTGATCTTACAGTTAGGTGTAATAGAAACTACCTAGAGCTTGGAGTACCAATATTTCAAAATCGAACATGAAAACTGTAAAATATTATTACTTTTTCATATTGTTTCAAGTTAGAACCAGAATTACTATTAACAATCAAAAGCATTGAAAAAAGTATGAGGAGTCTATGTTTTCCTGAATATTTTCACATAGGTCTTCTTACACACCTCATCAGAAATTAATATTTTGAAAATAATCAGTGTTAAGACTCTTTAAATTGTGCTTTTGATAATGATTTTTACTTTATGCTTAGTATCTAAAAAGAGATGTGTTTTAAAGACTTTCTCAAAACAGACATTTTCTAGAAGACAAATCTAGAGTGACAAGAAAGATAAGGATATCCAAAGAAAAAAAATATAGGGATATGTGCAGAAAGTTTACATTAACAAGAGAAGCCTCTTTAAAGTTCACACAGAAAATACCTACAAAATAGGCAACTGACTGGAAACTGCATTATGTTAGAATCTCATGTAAACGGAAGCAAAAGGAAGGATCATCACAAGAGTTGAGTTGAATATGGTACAAATTTTGCCTCATTAAATGCCTTATTTTCTTATGTTCATGAATAAAATAGAGAAGGAAATATTGTTGCAAAATCAAAATCAGTAATTGTTTCAAAAATAGAGACTAAAATACTTTTGTTTTCATAAGATGAAACTCACCGAGCTTACAAGAAATCATAATAACTATCCTTCTACACGATTACTCCAAGAACTTTCTCTTCTTAAAGGGAACTTTCTCTTCCTAAATCTTTTTCTTTTCTTTCCTTCCTTTTCCTTTTTTGTCCTTTGTTTTCAATGATTAAGTACGGTAGTCTCCTTACAAGTGGGTTAAGCAAGTGCTTCACTGCTACTATATATGTTTTTCTTTAAAGCAATAAAATAAACGTTTTTTCTTATTTTACCACCACTTTTTATATCAGTACTATGCTTTTCACCCCACTGACACCTGGTTCCTCAGCTCTGACTTTCTCTTAGGGTTTCATCAACCCAATAGTATATCTCTCTGTAAATGTGATCTCACCTGTGATTTACATCACCGTAACTAAAACTTAATAATCCGTGAAATTTATTGCATATTGTTTGATTCATTTGTATTGAGCCACAGAGAGCACAAGCTAAATTGAAAATTTATCTCATATTGTTTTCAGAGAGAATGACTGGTCATAGTTCACATGCAAATCTGGAGCTGCTGTGAGAATTTTAACTGCTTCATAAAAATTAATGTCAGAGGTTTTCTGATGTCTGCTCCCACCTTCTTTAATGGCCCTATTTTATGTATTTATATATTTATTTTTCCAGGCCAAACTTGATGTAAGATATTCTTTATAACATATTTTCTGTAGCCCTAACACAACAGTTTATTTTTAGACCTCTTCTTCCTGTTCTGCTAAGTACATGGGAAATGACAATGAAATGAAAATATTTCCTTCCACTTAATGACATTAAATTTCATGCCTCAGCTTTCTGCCCATTTTCCCATCTGTTTAAAACCTCTTACAGTTTGATAATGTATTTCTTAACGCATATTCCCTTCTTCTTTGTCTCATTCGAAAGTCTTGACACTATTCAAGCCCAGATGCATTTAAAGCAGTCTCAGTCTAAATGCTGGGATTTCTTGGGAATGTAAGTATATGGAAGAGGGGGATAAGAGAGAAAAGAGGGAAAGAGGTCAGAAGAAAAGATATTTTGGGTTTATTAAAGGAAGTCTTCCAGGACCAAGTTCACTGAGAAGAGGCTATTAGCTGAGTTGGGCAGAGATCTTTTTTCTCACAGTCTCTACAGCTATGGGAATATCACTTAGGGAAAGGTGCTAGATCTCTATATTTATGTCTAAAAAGAAAATCTGGCATATATGCATAAGGAGGAGCTAACTCAGCTACCCATACTCCCTTGTCTCCTACTAACATTAGCGTAATCAAGTNACACGCAGGGCCACCTAGAGCACGTGGCACAGGGCTGCATCCAAGCGGGTCTTGAAGATCTCCAGAGAAGGAGACTCCACAACCTCTCTGGGCAGCCTGTTCCAGTGCTGAAAAGAACTTTTTAGACTGTTCCAGTCTAAAAAGAAAATCTGGCTAACTCAGCTACCCATACTCCCTTGTCTCCTACTAATATTAGCGTAATCAAGTAATAGAAGAACCAAACCTTACAAGTGTTGATTTGGGAGCTCCCCAGGAGTGAAGTTCTGGAGAGATTTATACCTAATTTCAAAATAAAATCTGCTGCAATTCATAATGAGGAAGGAGAGAGGCCTAGACTCTACCCTAAGTCCCAAGAAAGCAGGGCCTGTTATATGTGTTCTCACTGCACCCTACACACCCAAATGGCATAAAGAAATGGCACAGCCATTTTCATTCCAACATCATAGCACTGCCATAAACCAACATTTGTAATTTTTTTTCTCTTAATCATTTACATGAGATATGGAAGGCTTGGGCTTGCACAAGGATAGCAGTTTGGTATGAGTGTTGAACTGTGTTGCTAAATTAAACAGCGGATGCTACTAAATTACCTTCTAGCTTCCCTTTTTTTTTATGTTGATACGAACGTAGGATAAACAGGAGATTGTGACATTTTATCTTTTAAAATAGACTATTTAAAATTAATGATATGCTTTAGCAATACTAAGTGACTGTTTGACTTATTTATGGATTCTAATGCTTTTATAAGCAAGTGGGAATACTGAGTAATACTACAACTATTTCTTCTCTGTGAGGTATGGTATAGTTTTAACTAGCTTTACTACTTCTCAGCACAGTCACTAAAATACATCTGTGGTATAAAATCACGTTTTTAGTTAAATCAGCATTTGAAGTAACACATCAGCTCTCAAGACTACAATTCACTGGCCACAATGAATATGTAGTAATTTGCCTCTGACTTTCACTTTTTGAAATTTTGATTTTTTAAGCTTCACATCCACTTCCTGTGAAGGGGGGAAGGCTGTGGCATCTTGAAAATATCAGAATCTGAAATGCATACTAATTCTTTTTAAAACGTAATTGATTGCTAGTAAAGACCTAGAAAAGTCATTGGATGAGATAGATATGGGAAAGTAATTTTTGATCAATGACTGAAAATAATAGTAGTAGTGATAAAAAAATAGTAGGGATATTAAATATTTCTAACACAAATAACTACAAGTAATAATGCAATAGCCATGTCATTTAACTACCCAAGGCACAAATACGTTATGAAATCAAATTCAATAGAAAAAGCCATCAGGCCTGTGTTGAGACCCATGTCTGGTCCTGTTCACCCAAATAGACATAGCCTGGGGTTTTCTTTCCAGCATTTGTCTCTTAATCACTGTCAGTTTACACGAAGGTGTGATCCTGCAGTAGAGAGGGCTAAGCAATACTTACGTACTACACAACTGTATGAAGTTTATAAATTTTAAATACTTTTAGGTCAGTAACTGAAAATAACCATTATACACATTTTCTTTTCAATATCAGCTTAGTTTATATGTTGAAAATTGCCTTGGAAATTATTAAAAGAGTAACCTTTATTAGAAAAAGCTTTATCTTAAAAGTACTAACTTTAAGATTGGAAGAGGGCATGATATTGCTGAAATTTTTGGATGGAGATTGTTTTTTACGATGCAAAGGAACTGTGGGTCCATGAGGTACATTATAGGATATTTCCACATAAGTGTTTTGGTTCTATTATACACAGTCAAGAGGGAATTTTATATGTCTAATAAGGGGATTAAAAATTGCTGTTTTTAAATACACGCAGTTTTTAATTTTTTACTACCTTTTTCATAAATTTTTAATGATGGGAAACAGTTCTGAAATGCAGAGAAAAGAAATGCTCACAAACACAGTTCTAAGACATGGAACAATCTATTGAGATAAGACAAAGGTGCTGCAGGGCAATCAAAAATGATAAGATATATGTTAAAAACACCATGACAGTAAGCATGACAGTATTGTTATCTAAAAATCTTTAAGGAGAAGAGGAAGCAGAAAACACCTATATGCTTATATTATTATTTTCCAAGAAGTAACCAAAACCTATGAACAAAAGTGTACTAAATAAGTCCGTGAAGGAAAAGCGAATCCAGCTGAGCTGTAAGAAAAAAATAATCCTTGCTCTTCCTACCAAACAGAGGGGAGGAGGTAGCTGAGATTCTCTTATGCAGTCAGAAAAGAAGAAATTCCCTTTTAGCTGAAAAGTTAAACCAGGAGAATATAAAAAGACAACTTCAACTCTGGGGCACGGTGAAACAGCTTTCTCTAAGGAGAGAAGATTATTTCCCAGTTCTAGAAAGTACGCAGGATAGACTAAATTGCCAATCTTCTAATTTAGCATGGGCAAGGAAGCAACTCAGAAAAAATCTTGATGGAATAGATATATGTATAATGGAAAGAAATAGACAGGCACTCAGATCTAGAATTGGCTGCTTTGTCTTACACATTATATTTGTACATATTTTCATTACAACAAATACGAATACTCCTAACTCAGCAAAACAAGTTTATTCTTAATTCTTTCCAGTGATAAAGTCTTCCGAAAATGAGCTGATAAGTATCAAGGCTTACTCCTTGATGTGAATGCCTAGAGTGGGCAAAATCATTGAGGGACTTTCAAAATAGCGCCAAAACAGGAAGAACTGGACTTGCACTTCGTAACTTGGTGTAAGGTACCCTCATCTGTAATAAAATCCCACCACTACTTCTCTGACAAGCATCTGGGTGAGCAAAGAACTACTCTCAAAATGGGCCTTTTTCTCCCTTTTCTCTGCCAGTAGCTTGTCTAGAGCTGACAGTGATACCTCCCAGTGACACAGAGTCTGGTAATCCTGGCGGCTTGCCTGAAACATAAAACACATATAACAGGGACACATGTCCAGAAAGAACATTAAATTTTATTATCAAGTGTAGATTCACCAGGAAAGTCTACTGGGAGTTTTGGCAGCACGTCTAGTTCAAGTAGCAAATTGGCATTTTCTGAAAAGATCACGATTGCCCGAGCCCACAGTTGCCTTTCTGAGGGTACTTCTAGGTGAGCACATCTGAGTAACACAAGTAGGGACAAAAACATGGAGTCTTTTATGGTCATTTATGCAACGAGGCATAACCAGGCATATGGCCATTTATGCAATTCAGGCTTACTCCATCAGGTTTGTGTTGAGATTCACACCTCCTTATCAGCATAGACCAGAATAATTCATTTTATGCATGATAATCCTGATATCCGCAGAGACATATGCTCTCCTTTCCTTTGCTCAGGCTAAAAGGATACAACAGTTTTCTCTGAAGCTTCCTATCCATATTTCATAGTTTTTCCCAGTCAGTTTGTCATCATCATAGGTACTGGTTTCAGATTAAGAAAAAATAAATTTTAGTTTTAATTTTAAATGTATGTGCCTAAACTAAACAGAACCCTCCAAAAAGGTCTAAACAGAAGAGAAAATACCTACTGGGCATAATTAATCTTCATTGGAAAACAATCGTCTTTGAATGACTAGTTGGAAATGTGCCTTTTCCTTCATTAGAGTAAAACAGGAAAGACAAAACTCTAAATACTTAGAGCCATGCTCCCTGTGTGTGTTTGGTCTTACAGTGTTCCTTATTTTGGTTTCTTTTTTGCATATTCTCCTAAAGGTTTGGGAGTGTTTTGCTTTTTTTTTTTTTTTTTTTCTTTTTTTTCATCCCAGATACACAAGATGCCTTTGTACAGAGAATGTCAGCTAAAGGCATTCTCTTGTATATGCCTGTTTTGTGTGGGTAAAAGCACCTGTTTTGTGTAGCCACATGCTCCAGTGTTTCAAGCAGAAGCTGATCTTGTTATAATTTTCCTATTCCCTGAAACACGGGGAATATTTTCTCACAGTATTAACTATTCAGCCATTAAACGTTTGGTGATTTGTATTCATTATTCATAATTCAAATAACATTTAAAAAAGAAATTTTAATATTTCTTGTGACCTATATTTATGAAGCTCTGCTGTAATTCACACAGTGGAGCATTTGCAGCCAAAGTTGTCTCTTCCTTGATATCACAGAATTCACAGTATTTGCAGCCACAAAGGCATCATTTTTCACATAGCAGAGCATAAAGTAACTTAGAAGTACATCACAACCCAGTACTTCCACTGAAGGCATAAGTTTCGTTTTCCGTCTATGAACATTTTTTTTAACCTAGAAATAGTTCCTAGGCCATTCTATAAAATCCCTTGATTTTTGTTCAGAATTTTTTTACTTCCTTAAGAACTGAATCTGAGGGAGATGCTCAAGCAATTCTTATGAGACCACTCACTTTTTAAACCAAGCTCCACACACACTTTTCCTCAACCTACTATTTGATGTGGGAATATTTTTATTTAACTATCTTGAAGGTTAATCTTTCATTAAAAATATTATCTCCAGAAGAAAAGCCAAACTGACAGAATTGACAGAAGCTTGACTTATATACAAAAGTCTATTAAACTTAAGGATCTTTTTATTTGGAAAAGCAATTATCTCGATTTGTAACACTGATTTCCAAAAATACTTTGTTATTCATTCAATTCTTCTGCACTTCTAAATATTCTTCATGCAGTCATGACCTAATATGGCCCTAATGAGCAGTTGTTTTTTTTCAGATTGAATGCCCATTCTGTTTCATGATTCAGCCTCGTGTTTTATCCTCTTTGTTATTCAAATGAACCTCTGATAGATGATGAATGACAGCCAGCATTTAGTTTTAATTAATTGCATGGGGTAATCAGATATGGCCAAATGACTGAATGTTGCCTATATAGTTTTCCTATGTTTTTCTTTTTTTGCATTTTTCAGATTTACATTTGCATACAATAAGCAGAAGAGGACTCAGTTCAAATATGCAGCAATGTTAATTAAGATCCCAGTAATGACCTGATATAGAAAATGAAACATTTAATATTCTGTAGACATCCAGCGTGTTGGGGAGGTAGGTTTGTTTGTTTGTTTCTACTTCAGAATACAACATTCTGAAGCCAACTTAAAAACTAATATAGTAAATTGACATAGATCTCTTCTCATTTATTATATTTCAGTAAGTGACAACAGATCTATAGTAATTCTTCACATCTCTAATTAGATTTGCTTTTGGTAATATGTGTGGTGTGAATCTAGAACATTAAATGAACAGTTGCTATCAAGTTCAGTTAACAGGACACTAGTGCTTATCAGATGCATTTTCATGTTCACATTATAGCTTCAGATTAGATTGAATTCCAGCACAAACAGGCTTAGATTAATTTAGTTCAGCAATGTTGTGCCTAATAGCATCAGCTTTCAGTGCGATTTGCTGTGGCATTTGAGGGTAGAAATGTTATTAAAGTTCAAGTAAAATTCTTACAAAATAAACTTTGAAACAAACGCATTAAGATATAGATTCTTCCGTATAATAAATCCTCAGTATTTGATCTAAATATGAAGGAAATTGAATGTTAGATGGATTGTTTGAAGTCCCATGAAAGAAGAAATTAGTTGAACAGTATGAAAAAGGACTCAGCATTGTTGGACTATAAGCTCATAAAAGTGCAAAGAACTGGAGAAAAGTATCTTTAGAACTCTGAACCATATGTAGCAATACAAAGAGAAATGATGAATGAGGGGGTATTAGGAATAGAAAATGTGGAAACTTGAAAAGAAATGAAAAATACTTAGATGTGAAATACAGCAAAATCAATTAAAAAGATGTATCAGAAAGAAGAATATGCTTTTCAGAGACAATATTCAAAGTTTAGCTGGGATAGATGGGTCCTGAGCTGGATGCTGGCAGAGTTAGAATACGTTGCTTTTATCTTAGCTGATTCAAAAAAAATTCAAAAAAAAGTTTCACTTAGCTTCAAAGTGATAAAACTTCTCAATATAAAGCTGATAGATGCAGCTCTGTAATTAACGTGAACAGATACTGAGCCACAGGATGGTAGCTATTACCTATTCCAAATTTCCTCTATTCCCTCTTCTACCCAACAAGAGAAAAAAATAGTAAATGAAACCCTGCAGCTAATACCTTAAAATGCCCTCTAGAAGGGCAGGGTACACTTAAGAGATAAGAAAATGGTCACCTGGGTACCACTGTCTATCTAATGTCACCTTTTGCAAAAGTAGATAAAAATCTTTCTTCACAGTGGAATCATAACTCTTCTACTGTAACTAACATTAGCTCTAAATACTTTTTTTTTTGGATGGGATGGTACGAAGTCTTTGCAACTCAGTATATATACAGCAGGACTCTTCCTGAAGGGATTTCACAACCGGCTTACTCATTCACACTTAGCTCATGCTGTTTAGAGGCCTAGGAGAACTCAGCTCCTTACCCCATTCTCATCTCTAATGAACAAAACCCCTACAAATATATCTTTAGCCACAGGCTAAACAAAGAGTATCTTTGTGAAGATGAACCTTTTAATAGCATACTGTAGAGGTCCATTGCCGAAAAAGTGCTTCAGGAAGTATATCAAGAAGTTTGAGACTACATGTGATGATAGCAAAACCAATCCTCTATTGCCTAAAATTGTTGATCTAATACAAATATTCACAAAGAAATTTTAATTTTCAAATATATATACATAATTATTTTAATGCTTGCATTAATACAAAACGTGTTTGAAACTAATCGAATTCAGACATTTATCTGAACACAAATGAGAAAGAGAAAAAGAATCATTTGAAAAAGATTATTTAACATTAAATATTTCTGTACAATTCCTAGGCAAATTGCATTTTAAAAGCATTAAGGTACGTATTTAATAATTCATTTACAATGGTATATCCTTATGTATATCCACTTTATGTCTAGACATTATGCTACTACATAACATATTTGAACAGCAAAGGTTTTATTTTTATTTAGAATTGGTGTAATGTTTTTTTCAAGTGCATTAACCGAACAATAGAATCCTTTTTAACTGAGAGCGAGTGAGAAACCACAATTACACCCAGACTGAATTCCACGGTGTGATATTAAATGATTGATGTTGAGTAACTTATTTACAGAACAAAATGTGTTGTCAGGGGTGGCCACAGCACCTTTTTTCATTTCTCAGTAAGACAAGCCTGTTATTTAAAGAAATAAATGGACAAGGGAACAGTAAGGTTATACACCTCAATTAATAGTACCTTGCATGTCCCTTGGCTCTTTGTTTTGCATGCTTTCAGCTTGTAGAACTTTGTACTTTGAAAGAGAAATTATTTATAATTGCAAGACACTTCAAGAAAATACAATATTTTGTAAAACCTCTTGGGCTGAAGGCATATCTGTGCTATTCCTAACAATAGTTTAGTCACAGCTAAAACTAATGGTTAACTAAGAATTTCATAAACTTAACAGATGCAAACGATATGAAATAACTGCAGGCAATAATAATATCAATAACAATCATCAGAGTATTTTGCTATTCACCTTTAACCGGTGGAATTTAGATGGACTCCATTGCTGTGATATTTGAGTATCTTTCGGGTTTTTATGTACTTTTCTTCAGAATTATCCTGGGATTCTGGAACGTGCTCTCATCTTCCTTTTAGAGACAAAAGAAAAAAATTGAGCCTTAGGCTTCTAATTATCCAAACACTGCCTAAACTCATTTTTCAATTAAAATCCCAAAGCACAGAACATTCTTATGGGTGTACGTACTGACAGTATGACATATAATAGTATGGAACGATGTCCAGGGTCTTCCTAGGCAATCTGGCTTTGATATTAAAAACAATATTTCACAATGCTAGCCCTAAAATAATTAGCTTTATCTGAAGATTTCTGTCACATTTAAATCTGGTATATCACTATTAACCTAATTTCTTGCCCCTTTTTTTAATGCATAAAACTTCACAATATCAAAATACATGTCTCTATCTGAGATCATGCAAGGATTAAAAATTTCATATTTCAGCATGCACATTTATCACAGACCATCCAAAAATGGGAATAAGCATGTCTACAGCTAGGTGGGATAGACAGACTGGGTCTAATAGGACTAATAGGAGATAATAGTCACAGATGTTTGTATGACAGACCTTAGTCCTTTGTAAAATAAAATAAAACTTTGCATTCTTAAAGTAGAGACAGACTGATGTTTCAGCGGAGAGAGACCTCACTCCAGCTAAACCACATCATATTTTTAAATATAAGCTGCATGATTTCTCAATTTAGAAGTTAAAGCTATTATAACACACAAATGCAGAACTAAAATTATATCATGAAACAATTTCTCCAAATAAGTAAAGATTAGTTTTATGTCTGAACAAAGATGTTGAAATGCACTGTGTTATTAATAAGGAAAAACTAATGGCAGCTGGGATCAGGTTGATATCCACAGTCTCATATAAATACTAAACAATGAAGCAGAGAGTATTCAAATGCCCATTTGGCACTTTCATGCATCATTTGCCATTTATTCCATTTTATGAAAAATAGATTTTATTTTTTTCGGTCGGGGGTGTGCATGTCCCAGCAAGTTCCCCTGAGGTAAATTCATTTCTACAGATATAACTCAAGTAAGTGTTATTGCATAATATAAATAAAAATATGTACTACTGTACTGACATCACTATGTAATCAACTGTGAACTGTAACAATAACACCCTATGCTAGGTTGGTCATATTTATATATCAAGAGACAAATCATCTGTAACTAAATCTTATGCAGTCTAGAGTATGTGTTTACATTAAAGTAGTTTATACAAGCTATGATGCAGCCATTTTTGAGAGTTTCATCAGCAAGAAAAAGTGCAAAATATTTCTGTTCCTTAACAGCCGTCAAACTAATCAAGTTAACAACATCTACATAAGAAATACAAGAACACTATGCTTTAGTACTCATACAGACAAATCACCATTGCTATCTCTGAGAAAATAGCCCAGAGAGCTCTGAGACTGGAACCTATAGGAGTTAAGCCAAACTTAACACAAATAACTAGCATCCACACAAAAGAAATCTTGTCAAGATTCATTTTGGATTTATATTAATTAACCATTTGACACACAATGAAGACAGAAAAAATAAAATATTTATTATGAGTTACATTGAGCAGCTTTGTGTTACATAGGGTTACAGACATTGCAGTAAATCAAGGCAGCCTGATGTCATAAAAACTCAGAGATATATTTATAGTCTTTTTCAAAGTTTCTCTCTTTAATGAGGTAAATTGCATGAATCCCTTGAGATAGTTCTTGTTTAATTTAAAAAAAATAGATATCTGCAATAGGAAAAAGACATTAAATCATGCAGTCAATGCCAATGCCAGCACAAGATTGTTTTCTGCAATACATACTCCAGTGATGGGTCTCTTGCTATTTCCCTGTAAAGATTACTGCTCAAAATAATATATCTCATATTTAGAAAATACTTTCTGGAATTCTTTTGACTGATTTCTTTCCATTGCTTCAGGCTCCATTCTCTTAAAAAAAATCTTAAAAGTCTAAGTTCTATATGAATTGTTAAAGACAGTCTGAGTGACCTTGAATAAATCTGGAATTGCCTCTAACAGTCAATGCCTACAAAGAGGGGGATATTTCTTTTTCACTTGCTCATGTTGATGTTGTAAGGCTTAATTCATTAAAATTTATAAAGATATGTGTAACCCTGAATGCTTCAGAAACAGTGCTATTAATTATTGTCTAACATAACGATTTTGATATGCATTTCATCAGCCTAAATAATCCTTTTCTTTTCTTCAAGTACCTAATGTTAAAGTACTTGGAGGCTGTTATCCCACAAAGTTATTTGGGCAAGCTATAAACATTCAGCTCCTTGAACAACTCCTCATAAGTCAATCACTCTACCTCTCTGCATTCTTTCCAGCTCCCTAACTTTACTAGGCCCCTTTATTACCTGAGAGCACATACAGGGACTTGGAGATTTGCTTTTTATACAAGGCTGAAAAAAAGTTCCCTCTTTATATTCAGGTTTTATTCAGCCATGCATTTCAAACTTAACAACAAATATGTCTTTAACTGTCAAACCACGTTATAATTCAGGTGGGAAAAAAGATTCACAATAAGTCCGTGGTAATCAATGATTTCATCTTTCAATTGTACACATCAATAAATATTCAGTCTTGTTGTTGACCTTACCAAACCATGATGTTTACCAACCTGTTCATGCTTTTAACCTGAACTGCTAAAGTGAATACAGGAATCACAAAAGCAAACGCTTATGTTTCATTTTCAAGGATATTATCTGTTTCAGATAGCCACTAAAATCAAATCTTCGTACTGTTTCTGTTTCTTTTAACTCAGGTTAGAAAGGTTATGAGATAATATATTAGATGATTTCATATGTCAAGGTATGCTATTGACTTGCTATTGCCTTGGATCTTTGAGAGCGATCAAAGGAAGAGTTCCCAAACTACTGCCAAAATACCTCTATAATTGAATGAGCAATATCTGGTCCTTGTCAAGAGTGTGTGTCCTTTCAGCTTCTACTCTGTAAGCGGTAGAAACATCATGTTAATTAACTCTAGAAGAGATCAATAAAGTTTAGAATGTGTCTACGCTGGAAGAGCTAACAATATTAATAAAAGCAGGGGGATGCCCCGCCAAGTACCTGGAGCAGTGGCATAGCCCAGTTAATTTGTGAACAAATTCAACACCTCACTAATTTTTGTGTCCTAATTTAAGCGGCAAGCCACCTCACAGAGGAGAAAGGCTGGAAGCCTAAGGCCAGCAAACTTGAGGAGGAACTGAGAACTCAAATCAGGCACCTAACTAGTCACCTGGTGTTTACTTGCGACGCCTTACAGCATCCCACCTGGCCTGCTGCCGCCACTCCAGGAGGTACAGGTCTCCCTAAGCCTTTCGGCACACATGCCAGTCCTGTGCAGATGTCTCTGACACCAAACAGCTTTTTAAGTGTCTCCAGATGACAATGTTTAGGCAACTGAATTGCCAGATGGAAGGAGAGCAGAACTGCAAGGGAGCTTGAGGCCTGTGTATATTTGTACTGGACAGAAAAATAAACATCTTCATTTGGGCAAGCAGGGCAAGCTCTCCTACTGCAGCCAATGGCTCAGTTCCCACTGATTAAACTGGAGGAGAACCATGCCATGTAATCAAACAAGCTGGACAACAGCAAATGCCTTTTTGCCTTTCGATCCACTCAGCAAAGCTCTTCATCTAAAGGCAGCTTCCATTTTCTGTGCACTAACAAAAGGAGACTGGCTGCCTACCAAACCCACTTACCTTTATTGTCTCTTGCTTTCCTTTCAGCTCATGGCATTTCCTACTTTTACCTTTTAATCAGTTTTACGAGCCCCTAAGCTAAAGGAATATACTGTAGATGCTTAGACCTATTTTCTTTAGCTGCCTGCCAATAACATGGCAAACATATTACAAACCTTCCAATTTCAGTCTTTTTTGATTATTTCAGTTAAGAAACCGTAATATCTGGGCTTTAGGATATTCTGTTATTTCTCTAAACTCTGTTGCTGTGTATCAGACAGTAACTTAAAAAATCAGAAATAGTAGTAGGAATTTACTTTTCTGCCTGTTCCAGCATCTGAAATGCAAACATGAACATTGTATTTGGAGAAAGTGAAAGATGGTGAACAAAAGGAAGACAGAGGAATAATTATTTCTCCCTTTTAATGACTGCACTGGAACAAATTAGAAACAGTTTGGAAATACAGAGATCATTTCAGTGGTTAACACTGATAAATGGGACTCAGAGTCAAAACCAATCACAGAAGACTGGCAATGCTTAAATTGGGGCTGTACTGACCTTTATTTTGATGTGTTATGCTCTGCTGATTTTGTGGAGGAAGGGTATTTCAGAGAGAATTTCCAGCAGGTTCATTGATTCACATTTGCTTGCTGGGCTGATACATTACTGCCTATAGAAACTGTTTAGTGCCACAGGTATGATTATTAGCAGCAAGAACAAGATGGTGACTACACACCGATTGGCAAATCATTATTTATCTTGAGGCTTAGCAGAATAAAATGCTAGACAATTTATCTAAGCTTTTTTTTTAGACTATCCTCATTTTGACCAATATCTTCTACTATGCTTAAAACAAAAAGGACAGGAAATATTTGTTCTTCATACGACAAAGTCATTGTTCATATTTCAGACCAAAAAGGCAGTACACAGAAAGATAAGCACTAACATTATGGATACACTCTGATGGAACTAACACTACTCACCACATATTGAGCATGCATCTGTTGTCAGTGCCTATACTGTTTTATTATCATTATTCAAATTTTCAGTCACTTTCCAGGCTGATTTTTTCTTAACATTCCAAGCTTTTAAAATGTAGCACAGAAGCTCTCAATAATAGTGACATAGCCCAAAGAGGAGCAGGAGATTTCTGGGTCTGTTTATTGAACATATAGAAATGCTGAATCCTGAAATGGAAGCTATTGAAATCTCTCTATTATAGTATAATCTTACTTACAGCTTACACATTTAAAAAGATACAACTGAGGCGAAACACTGCTCTACCCTCATCCATCCAGCCAATTATCCCATCGTAGAAGGCTATCAGGTTGGTCAAATGTGATTTCCCATTGGTGAATCCATGTTAACTACTCTCTAGGTTGAACTTCTCCATCACCTTTCCAGGGACTGAAATAAGGCTGACCAGCCTGTAGTTTCCCGGGTCCTCTCTCTTGCCCTTTTTGAAGACTGGAGTGCCATTGGCATTCTTGAAGTCCTCTGGCACCTCCCTCGCTCTCCATGACCTCTCGAAGATGATGTAGAGTGGCTGAGCAAAAATCCTCGCCAGTTCCCTAAGAATTCTTGGGTGCATCTCATCCCAGTCAATAGATTTATGGGTGTCCAGTTTGCCTAAATAAACCCTGACTCAATCCTCCTCGACCAGAGGAAAGTCTGCTCTCCTGGTTTTCTTTCTGGTTTCTGGGCTCTATAGTTTGTGGGGATTAGCCTTAGCAGTAAAGACTGAAGCAAAGAAATCATTTAGTAACTCTGCCTTCTCTGCGTCCTCCGTCATGAAGGCACCCACCCCATTCAGCAGAGGGTGAGCGTTTTCCCAAGCCTTCCTCTTGCTGCTGATGTATTTGTAGAAGCCCTTCCTGAACGAAGAAGCCCTTCCACAATTTAATTCCTATGACAGAATTAAAATGAAAGTTGCAAAAATATATAAAAAAAATAGAAAGAGTAGAGAAGAGTAAGCAGTAATGTTAAAGAATTAACATTTAAACTCCTTCAAGACCCTGAAGAATATCTGAGTAAGATTCTCCATACTGAATGAAAGGCCTGCTCCCTTGGAGGCATTAAGGAGGCATTTTGGTGTGAAATCTGACATAAAAAGGAATCATACCAGTGTAAATATTTCAAAAGTCATTTGGAAAGAGACAGTAAAACTACATAGAAATTATATACTAAAGGTAAAAAACTGGTTTTCACTGGAGTTAAGTTGTCCTCTTTAAATTAAAACTGCACCACTGATACTCATTAGGCACAGGAAAATCATACATAGAGAGCAGGAAATCACATCACAACTACAATATTTTTGTTCGGTTCAGCTTCTCGTAACAGAAATTCCTGCAGAAAAGGTATAATGAGATGGAACTTCAACTTGGGCTGCATGAATTACATGTGCTTGGAATAAGATAAACACTAGAAATATTTGTCTAAAACTGTAGAACAAGATCAAATCCCCAAACTTTTTAGGGTTACAATTTAGCTAGTGGTATTCCAGAGACCAAAGCTAACAAGGCTCAGAAAAAGAAAAAGGATATAAACTTTGTAGAAATCCTTAATCCTACTTGTGAAATATCATTCCTAAACAGATTTAACACAGACAGAATTAATATTATTTTGGCTTCTAGCCTTTTTTTTCTGGGTTAGACTTAGTTGGGGTTTTAAAAAACTGTGCATATGACTTGTCTCAAGCAAGCACTGAAGATCCTACTTTGAAACTAGGGAACACACATATCTGGACTATTTGTAATCAACCCATAAAAGATCTATATGAAAGCTTAGTAATTCCAGCCAAACTATTTGCACCATAGATATTGCTTCAATGTAAAAATATTATTTGAAAGTAAACTGCTTCCTGAAAATTGCTTATCCATTTTAGGTCTATCCAATGCCACACAAATTTTTAAAGACTTGATTCATCTGATCCATTAGCAGACAACTTTTATAATTAATAAATATATATACATATATATACACACACACTCTAAAAAGGGTCTCTCTCTTTTCCATCTTTCTTATATTTTTCCTATATATTTTTCCTGTTCTAATGATATTTTTAAAACAATAAGCAAGTAAACCTATTTTTCTTTGTTTCATTATTGTCCAAGAAGGCATTTTAGTTTGATGAGCTGTGTGTGCCAGCAACCTACACTTTGGGAGCTGGAAGCATGTAAAATCAAATCAAATAAGTGCATCTAGTCCAACTACATGAACTGTAAGTAGCATCCCATCCCACCCAATGCACAGCCCACATGACAGACTCAACAATGAAAAACCAGCAAGTATTTTCTTACAAAGTGGAAAAATACTACCTCTAAAAAAAACCCTCTAAAAATATGCTTATTTAACATAGCTTTTCATATTTGCATTTTCATATCTCATCATACTATAAACGTTCTTTTTCTCTTCTAGAAGATAAAAGAAATGAAAGGTAATATTAAAAAAAAAAAAAGAAAATGATTTGTCTCCCTGAGCAGAAAGAAATATTAAAGCCTCCTTGTGTCTATAATTTAAGTATAAAAGAGGAAGATGGTCAAAAATGTTTAAAAGTCTGTCATGTATCATTAATATTTTGCACATTTAATATTTTTATCAGTTCCTTAGAGAGTGCAGATAAGGGACAATTGTACTTAGTGAAAAGACTTTACAGGTCATCATTTCTGAATTTCTGTTCTTTTTATTTGTTCCTACAAACCTATTTATTTTTGGAATAAGTATTGGAAAATTAAACCCATTGTATTCTTCCTATTCCATGCTATCTTAGGCTGCAAGGCAGGACAGTGCTTTCATGTGCCATATTAAGATAGCCCTCCTTATTCTATAGGTCAATTCTTTAATCGGGTTTTAAAAATCATGTTTCTGTATTTACATAATGCATATCGCTGAGCCATAACTAATGGACAGGCTGAGCTGGAGACCCCAATTTTTCTTTAGATCCCAACTTTTCTTGGTTTTGCCTTCTCTGCAGTCTTAAAAATACACTCATTTACAACTGCTTTTTTAAGAAAAAATGAAACTTGCAAACCTGTCAATATAACTTCTTTTTGCTGCTTTTGCTTTTAAAGGAGGATTTTTTTTCTATAACACATTTTTGTAGATTTGACTGTTGAAGAAATCAATTTTCTACAGGGATGGCAGTGCTTTTCAATAAGAAATGAAACCTCTGCGTCAGTGCTTTGCTTCATGATATTTCATTTTGCACAGACTTTACTGCGACAGCCAACATTTCCTTGGCCATCGCTGTTAGAGGTACGTACAGTTTCTAATACAATAGGGATTAGCCTCAGAGGGTTACTACCATACAAATCATAAATCAAAACAAAAATAACCCGCTTTTTTTTTCCTCAGAAAGCCTACCTCATAACTAAGCCCAACTGAGCTGGAATGACTGATGGCTTGGGGATGGACGAAGGGAAGGACAGCACTGCTGTAGTCTAGGTCCTCAGTTCCTGATTTGAGAGGTGAAGCATGGCACAGGAAATGAGATACTCAAAAAGCAAAAGTAATGTTCAGGACTATGGAAGGTGATATCAAAGATGTGGTACAAGTTTTCAGAACTTCAAGAAGAAAAAACAGATCTTAAGACCCTACCCTCACAAGAGTGAGGGGAGAAGAGAAGAAGACGGTAGACAGTGAAGCCTTGCATTGTAAAAGAGGGCAGCACTAAGGACCGTTGTTTTTTCCTTCCTGTCATCATCAGTTTAGGCTATAAGTGCAGTTTAGGTCCCTTGCTGTGCTCTTTGGTTTTGGTCCCACAGTCTTTCATCCGTCCTTGTCTCTCCAGTGGCTGCTGCAGGAGGGAGGGAAGGTTGAGTCCAAAGACACACTCCTTTCATCACCATCTGTGCGTCTGTATCTTTATGTCTATCTTGTTGTGGAAACAAAGATGGAAGATGCCAAGGACACTCTCAGACTAAGGGT
The DNA here is from genome assembly GCA_013389825.1 of Crypturellus undulatus. Taxonomy (NCBI): domain Eukaryota; kingdom Metazoa; phylum Chordata; class Aves; order Tinamiformes; family Tinamidae; genus Crypturellus; species Crypturellus undulatus. The sequence continues at coordinate 483,930 of VWPW01001133.1, read as the reverse complement.
GAGTGACCCTACACCTGCACCCTCTATCCCCACCACTACTTCTGCTCTTCAAAAAGCATGTGAGATCATCACCATGAGCCACTGTTTGCTCTTAAGCAGATGATCAGGATCGAGTGTGGTTTCTTTGCTGTGATGGATGTCATCTTCTCCTTAATGTTCAGAGTCAGAGTTTGAGGTTCACTCCACCCACTCCTCCAGCACAAGTATTTCCTTGAAGATATTTGTGTCACCATTCAGAGGAGTACAGGCATCTTCATGACCAGCATGGGGCATGGAACTCCTTGCCTAAGATGGTTGATTGCATTGTGATAGGCATGAACACCTGAGTTCAGTTCTGCAGTTCTCAAAGTATTTTTGAGTGTTTTTTTTTTAAAGTTCCTGTGCTTTTGTTTCTGAAAAATGGAAAAAAAATATATTCAATATATTGGATTATCTCCATCAGCACTTGGAAAGAAAGAGCTCTTCAGTTAATGAAGGTTCTGAGCTGCAATTAAGGTGAGGAAGATAATAAGGATTCATTGCTTCCTTCTGATGACCAATCCTCATATCTCCCTCCAGTCTACTCCCTCACACCAGTTGATACTTCGACTGAGATATTTTAAAGCAGCAAAATGAGCAAAAAGATTAAAATAGTCTGCTAGAAGTCTGCCCCTAAAACACATCTGACTTCATTTTTAAGACTTCACCTAATTAACAGATTGATAACAATCTATCTGAAATGTTAATTTGGGTTGGCACTAATTTATCCTAAGTGAATCAGTTTGGCTCAGACCTAGTACCAATTCAAGTGTGCTAGAAAAGGTGTGTTTCTTGTTGTTAGGCTGAAATCTATCAAAGTTATTTCAAAATTTCCAACAGTAGAGAAGTTCAATGTTTGCAAGCTTACCCTAGCTTGAAGCAGGCATCTGATGACTGCCAAGCTTAGAAGATATACATGAAGCAATGGCGTATAACAAATTAGCCTGCCTATGAGACCACACATGTGGTCTGCAGGACTTCATATATATAGGCACAAGAAGTCTGTGAACTTAGCTGAGACTGTGGTTTCTCTGTGTTTATAGCCATGCTTTGTTAGCCATGATAATTGTCTCTGATTAATCAAAGCTAACACTCCAAGGTACTTTATAGAAAAACAACTTCTTCCAATCTGGTATGATTGCAAATTCCACTCCACAGCCTACATTCAGCCAAAGTGGTTTAAGAGCAGTCTAATTCAAGAGAGTCTGTCAAGGCTCTGTATACTCTACTAGATTTATCTTTCAGGCATTCTCCTCACCTTGGCTCTTATTATTTATCCCATTCAATCTCTCCTTTTCCAACTTTTTATTAAGTTCTTTTCAAGCTATCTGCAGATTCCACAGGAGCTTTTGAGTGAAACCAGCCAGAAAATTATTTACTTTAGTACTCGCTTCTCCTCATTTCCAGGAGCATACAGAAAAGAAAAAAATGTCTCCCTGTGGTTACTGTTTAGTACAAAAATGCCATATTGCAACATATGTACGTTCTGTTTGCAATATTGTGAAGATTAGTAATCTACTGGATTATGCACAGACCATAAGCAATTTAATTTGAATAGTCATCATTAATCATTCTGTGATTGCAGTATATAAATAATTATCAATAATTTGCACTGTTCTGACTAATCAAATCCTATCTGAAAAGCAGTCACTGTATTTCAAAAATGGGCTATTCTCTGATTGCAATTGTAAACATTATTATTCATTGCATTCTTTCAATTAGTGAATATTATATGAACTTACTGTGAATATGGAATATGTACATGGGCTCTGATCGTCTTAACTCATGTGAGGAGTTTTTCTCTCCATCTGGCTTCAGATTTCTAAAACTGGTGCTCTACATTATTTATCTGGTACTCTAGATCATTTGGAGGTAAGCAGAGGAGTGAGCAACTAACAAACTTTCTGTTAACTAAATAGGTAACTTATACTCTTAAATGTATCATGCCAGAGGACCTGGTGTGATACTGATCTGTGTGTTCTTGACTGGATGCTACGAATAGGATGTGGCATCCCTCAAACCTTTAGGTACAAAATGTGGTATATTCTGGAAGCTCCTTTAGAAGAAATTCTCTAAAAACAATAAAACCAGCATGAGAGGTTCTATGTCATTCTGCCCTTTCATTATACTTGAGACAAGAAAGGGCATAATGTCAGTTATCTGGGAACATGACAGGAACATCTAAAGCTCAGCTCTACTTTCCTTGGCACTACACAGAAGTAGCTGTTGTCCTTGGACCGACACTTTGAAATGTGGAGCTCACATCCTTCTGACTTTCTATTCTTCCCTTGAGTAAAACACAAACCTAGTCAACAATTCAGACTGATTTATGAAGAAAATGTATTAAATAATCATTTCTGTAAGCTCAAGACTTATTCCAGAAAAGACCATATCCAAGGCTTTGATCATAAAGTGGTAATTCAATTTTTCAGCACTCAGTGATATTTAAAACCTACAGAGGCTTCATTTCAGTTGTCTGTCAGTCCTCCAGCAAAACTTCCAATTTTGCTTACTAAAGCACGCAATATCAATTCAAATCTGAAAAGACAATTTAATACTTTTATTCAATTTTTGTTTTCTAAAGATAATGAAAAAGTTAAATTTAAAAAGAGAGAGCAACATAAAATTTTTGCAAGTCTACATATAATTATCCTGCTACACTGAGATGACTGATATTTGATCATATGAAAAGAGCTGAAGAACTCTTTTATGAAGTACTAATAGCTATAAAGTTTGGGAATAGAAAAGCAAGATCAATCTCCATCTAATCTGCATTCTGTTGGCTTTCTGGGGTGTGTATGTGCTTTATGATTGCTTTATTTTTGCATCACTAGCCTGTCCTTGTAGAATCCATTTTGATTATTATTATTCATTGCTTGCAAAATGCATTGCTTCCTTGGTTTTATTTTTTACGTGTATATTCTTGTATTGCATACCCTCTACACACTTACCCATGCTGAGTTGATTTACCTGCATAGATTAACAGTGCACATAGCATTTGAGATGCTGCATGTTTAATTAAGTCGCTGCTTAGATGTTTCTCTTTATAGAAGAGCAGAAAATATAAATACCTATTTCTTCAAGTGTGGATTCTGAGAGCAATAAGCTCAGCTTATAACATTTTTTAATTGCAATTCCAATACATTCCATCATGGGTCCTATTCTAGAAATCTGGCATAATCCAAATCACAGCTCAAGAAGCAGGGCTGAACATGGTCTGTTTAAGATGCCTTTTGCTTGTATTCTCATAGGTAAGTAGGAAGTTTCTGTTTACTTGAGGTAAATATTTTATTTTGCCCATATTCCTTTGCTTAAATGTTATAGGATGCTCAACTTCTGAGTCCTTGTGAATTCTGAATAGCTCTTGTGATGTCCGTGCTATCTTAAGATTTCCTAGCTTTTGTTTGCCCATTGTTCTCCTGATTGCATCATGATTACCTGCCCAGCTCTCAGCCACTTTTCTTCTTTGTGACTCAAGCAATTTTCACAACAATTCGCCTCACATATGAATTTTATTCATACCAAAATGCCTAATCATAGAATCACAGAATGGTTGAGATTGGAAGACACCTTTAGAGATCATCTAGTCCTACGCCGTTGCTCAAGCAGGGACATTAGTACATAAGCATAAATTTATTTAAACTGAACAACATAGCTTTGACCATATTTTTATATTTACAGTTCTTAAGTGCATTTTAATTTATCTATATCTGTCATTTTGTATATAGACATCAAAATGAAACAATACCCAATACATTCTGACCTCAGGATTCAGGTGATTTTCATTCTGCCTTATAAATAATTTTGAATACTATTCTGACTGATAAAGAACACACATGAAGTCAGCAATACAGCAAGGAAAATTAAGTACCTTCCATATGAATTTAATTTCAGTGTCAGTTTTGACAATATATTTTCTGATGCTGACAAAAAATAGCAGGAATTAATGAGATGCCTGTAGGTAAATGGTTTCTTCCATCATTTCAGTTTTATTTGTCAGGGAGGAAATATAGCTATAAGTAACTTCCTGAACTAAAAGAGGAATGCCATTTTCCAATCATAGATGTCAGGAATATATAGTAATGGCAAGGTCGAGTTGCATCCCAATGTCCAAAACATTTGCAATAAATTCTATATATTTTTTTTAATTCTGCTTAGGAAGCCTTACTGCAAGATTGTATATATTACTACTAAGCATCTATGGAATCAATTTTTATTTCCATATTCTAAAATTAACATTGTCTAGAATATGAGATGCCTATAGTCTTCTTTGTGCATTGCCAGCAATTTACCTGTATCATATTTTTCCAAATAGACTTAATATGTTTGAAAGTCTGCAAAATATGCCCTTTGCAGCTCTTTCTAATGTCTGTATCTTAGAAATAAACAGCCTAAAAGACTATACACGCCTCTCTGGTGATATGCTGCACCAAGCTAGGACTTGGCATGTGTCACTAATAAATTCAATGGCAACTGTACATCTCCTATGTGCTCATCAATTACAAAACCATTCCGAAGCATACCACTTCAATATGAAAATGTATTATTCAACCAACATGCATACACAAGAGCTAGCCTTTGCCCTGGGAAAGTATTAACAGTATCATTTTTGCAAATGTTTCAGGTCCTTCTGGTAGCAAAATACTATCACCTGCTTCATGGGGTATGCACAAAGATTATTCCTCTTACCTTCCAGGCAGAGTAGCAGGGTATGCAAAAAAGTGTTTTTTTTTTTTTTTTTTTTTTGTGTACTCATTCCTGACATCTGAAATGAAAATGATAGCTTTTTACAACCCATTTACCAAAGAATGAGTAATGCTAAGAAAAAAATATGAAACATTCACATAGATCTCACATCAAAATATATATTTGTATATATTATTGCCAGGACAGCAATGTAGAAAAATGATCAGTTTGTAAAGCAAACCAAAACAAAAAGCATATAATCAGGCAACCCTTCTGAGAGTAATGATAATAAAGGAAATAAGGAATAACATACAAAGACAGATAAACTGAAAAGTTAATGACCTCTAGCAGACACATTTTGCAAATCTAAATATATAAAGCAATTAATATCTCCCAATTTTCCTTAAGTGTGTTGGCAATTACAACCACATGGGGAAACCACGTGAAGAACAAAAGAAACCTTCTGGATATGCAGAAAAAAATACAGGTGTAAAATACATGGTTTAACCAGACTTTGTTAACTGGGTCACCTGCATCAAAAACTGTTTGAAAACAGATTATCACTTCTTTAAGTCCTTTCTTAATTGTTATCACCTGCTGAAAGGCTGTCCTTAACCTCCCACTCTTTTCCCAACTTCTTCAGAAACTCTCTCCCTTTACCCAGAATCAAGCCCCACAGAATGACCATGTGCACTCAGCAGCTCTCCTTGAAGGAGGATTAACTGTTACGTTTGTTGTCTTTCTGCCACTGCGAACACCCAAATTCTCATACTTTTAAGTCTCCCTAAATCCACTGAAATCTAATTGTTGACTGACCAGCAGCCTTAAACACCATCTCCTTTAGTTTTGTTTTCTTTAAATTTACCCCTTTGCAAACCATGCCAGGGACTACTCCTCCTTTCTATAATAGACATACAAAGCAGAATAAAAATCTAAATTGAGTCATCTCTGTTGTCAAGTGACTCCAGCTAAGATTCTTCATATCTGCCTGGCTGGAAAGTGTGTGCTGCTCTGTCTTGATTTATAACAGGGCTCACCTTATGCATCTCCTGCTCTCAGGTACTTGAAAAACTGGCAGTATACACTGATCAGGTCCCTCCCCGCCTTCTCTTCTTCAGACTGCATAGGCCCAACTCTCTCAGTCTTTCCTCATAGTTCCTCATAGAGGGGTTCCAGACCTCTGATCATCCTCGTGGCCCTGCGCTGGACTCTCTCCAGCAGCTCCACATCCCTCTTGTACTGGGGGGCCCAGAACTGGACACAGTACTCCAGATGTGGCCTCACCAGGGCTGAGTAGAGGGGCAGGATCACCTCCCTCGACCTGCTGGAGATGCTCCTCTTAATGCACCCCAGGATCCCATTGGCCTTCTTGGCCATGAGGGCACATTGCTGCCTCATGGGCAACCTGTCGTCCACCATGACGCCCAGGTCCTTCTCTGCAGAGCTGCTCTCCAGAAGGTCAGTCTCCAACCTGTACCGATGCATGGGGTTATTTTCAGGCAGAATCTTTCCAGTAGCCACCATTCACACCATAAGAGAACTGGAGTAAGGTTTCTGAATGCATGTACTCTTTGAGAATCTTCAATAAAGAGACAAGCAACATAATATGTGAGGAACTTATTTTCTGTCATCAAAAACTACAAGAATCCTTCAGAAGACATGGAAGTTAGTTATTCAATCCCAAATACTTCCTAAGGAGATCAGTGACCAGTATGTGTCAACAGAGTATTTTTTGACCTCCATGAAACATTTTGCTTACAGCAGGTATAAGTAGCTGAAACAAGTCTGAGCAGCTAGTCCTCTCTTCATTACAGTAAGGGTAAGTAAAGACCATTGCCACTGTGTCACAGTGCCTGCCTGCTGTCTTTTCAAGGTCAAAGAGTCTTCTCATAGTGATTTCCAAGGACTTGCCACTGGAAGGAGAGTTGAATTTGTATTTTTTTGTTTTAAATTAATAGATTCAGTTTCAGAAATGGTTGACTCGGTTACCATCTCACTAGAAGGGTCTATTTAATAGGAAACCACATTTTTAAAAGTTGAGCTCTTGGATGAATGGAGTAGATGAGGAAAAAATGTCATGACATCAGTTTGTGTTTCAGAGCAACTTCATCTGAAATATCTTGCACAGTAGTATCTCAGAAAGACTGTGAAGCATAAGTGGATTCAGAGAAGGATGACAGAGTGGTTAAGGGCACATAAATGTATAATTAACTTCTCTGACAAAAAGACTGAAAAGATAGGCATTGTTTCCTCTAGAAAGAAAATGTATGAGATAATTTGAATAAAAATTCACAAAAGAACAAAAGCATGTTTGAAGGTCTCTCTCTGTCTGATTTTCTTCCTCATCTCTAAAACAGTAAAAATGCTGTAGACCTTTTATCTGGAGTTTCAGAAAAAGAAATGACTGAATATATCAGAGCCTTCACAAATTTCCCTTCTAAAAGAGAGTCTGGATCCTGCAGAACATTTAAAATCATGCTGAAGTTTTAATAGTCTGTGAAATAGCATAGTGCTGTAGTAAACGAGTATATGCCTGCATGACATTATGATCAGAAGCAGAGAAGATATGTCCATTTTTACCCTCAGCATATTCATACATCTCTAACACAGCTATTTGCCTTGAACACCTTGTTGCAAATTACCTTCAGCCTGTGAGGTGGATGTCCTTCAGAATTACACTCATATCCCACATTAGTTCCAAAGGACTTCACTATTATTAATGTTATTATTACAAGAATGAAGAATGAAACGCTGTCAGCAGATTCTGACATACACGTAGTATTTGTGCGAATATTATTTCTATTAGGGATATGATACTAGCGTATGTGAGTACACTGAAGAACAGCATTAGTATTCTTTCCTGTGGGGGAATAAGTACATTAGTATAGCATCTTTATCCATTTGTATCTACAGCCTCACAAAAATATAATTGACAGTGCAATTTTTGCTGTGATGGAACATCTGATTTTATCTCTCTATTATTACTTAAGGAACTGGGAACGTGTTGTCATCATCCAACATAAGTTCATAAGCATTTATATATTTCAACCAGGAAATAATTTAATACTATGTCACTCTGATGTGTAAGACTTTAGAAGTAGAAGTAGGAATAATATGATACCTCATACTCATCGATTACACAGTTTTAAAATGGCTTTGAGGCCTGAAATAAATAGAATTTGCATATCACATTCACTTTCAATGACACTTATAGCCAAAAACAAATCCATATTCATCCCTGAGTTAATTTGTTTCCCTAAACTATCAAAGCGGTTCATTTACTAATAGGTATTTCCAGGTTTTCCTCTGCTGCTCTCAGCAGGAGGTCAATAGCAAGTAGGAAACACTCTAGTTTACACCATTTGTTTTGTTCAAGGTATTCTGTCATTGCAGCTCCCTTGTTCCTTTCTAATACACCTACACATTTTGAAAAGAACATCTATCTCCGATGCATATGTACCCTTGACTTATAATAAGTACTGCAGTGTGGCAAAGATGAAGAAAAAAGAACAAATAATAATATTTGCATTTAGTGGAAGAGTCTCGGAAAGGGAAAATATAGTCTTATGTTGACCATGCTGAGGTTTAAGACATTAGAGATCAAATCCAATTACTTGACCTTGAGAAAATCACCAACATCATCTGATCAGTTTTGTAAGTTAGTGGTTAGTCTTTGTCGCATGTTTTAGTATCATCCTCTATATTTGTACTATTCTACTGTAATTTATCAGGCATTTACAGCACATTAACTCTGGGCTTAATCATAGGTCAAGTTTGTTACCAGGGAGAAAATCATCTCTCCATTCCCAAAACAGGATTTATCCATTCTGTTATGAAGATGTGATGTTCCTTTTCCACTGTTTTAATTCTCCACTGACAAAATAACCCAAAATACTTTTTTTCTTCCAACATTTTCTTGTTTTAATTAGACCCTCTTTATATTCTCATAGGTGCTAGTTAATCCATTGCAATCAGTTTATGCACATACTTGTGAAGAGATTTTGGATTTAGAATATCTATGTACCAACCTAATGGGGATACTTGCTCCTTCCAGAATCCATCTGCCTTTTTGCAGCCTCCAGAAATGATGGATTATGTAGTAAGATTCAAAATTAAAATGTCTGAACCATTCTAAATTAGGGAAACAAAATAGATCTGTGAAATGAATTGCACCTCCCGATTACCTTCCAGAGAAATACAGCTCATTCCTGGCTGGTTGAGGAAGGATATTTCTTTTTACTTACAGAAATTAGATCTATACTTGCTTCTATAGACCGAAGCGTAGAGATTGCCATGTGATGATTTGCAAAGGAAGTAACAATAGAACAACAGAAATAAAGCCACTTACTTCCTCCAAAGCACATGGCTTTGGGATGTTACTTGACATCAGATGACAAGATGCAATCTGAACACTGGAAAGTAGAATTGATAGGCAAAGAAATTCCAATTTTGCAATGCCATTTTGTTTTCCACCTATCTTTCTCCTGAGAGAGAGGGAAAAAAAAAAACATTATCACAGGACTGAAGCTCTTCAGTCTTTAGTTTCAGAGGGGAAAAGTGTGTTTTCTGGAATCCATTATTTGATATCACTATTTGATATTAGCGTGTGAGTATCACATTTAGCATGACAGAAGTGATTGCTCAGTGTAACAGTGTTGCTTCCTGAGTCATCTGAGGACTTGCAGGCTGCAATCCTGTGGCACAGAGCCACAGGCTACCTGGCTCAGCAGAGACCTACAGCCCCTTGACTGAGCTGGGGCTCTCTGGATTGCTAACCTTCCCATCCTCTATTAGCGAACAGTATTTTAGTGACATACCTTAAAGTTTCATTGACACTGCCTTTGAATTTAAATCCAGTCAAGAATTCTTTAGATGCACACAAAAACACAGTTACTTGAGCAATAATTCAAAAACTCGCAGTAATCTAATAGAAAGATAATTTCACGGAAAAAAAATGTTTTAATATTATAGTAAAAGAATTGGCATACCAATAAGGACCTATGTCTAAGATATTGGCTGAGCAATTAGCAGACTGGCTACATTAACCAGATTGTCCAGCTGGTCATAAATCCAGTGAAATGCACTGAGTTATGGTTGTTGCTTTTTCCCAGGAAACATGTTTGTATAATTTTCAATATAAATAGTAGAATTAAAAATTGTCTGAAGACTTTGTCCTTACATGCTTTGCTTCATATTTTTATCTTCCTGTGGTTTGGAACATAAGGCTCTCACTTCCTATGAGAATTTGAGGTGACTAAATAGCTAAGAGTGAAAATCCTTTCTGTAGGTTTCCCACGGGACTATACAGCTACATAAATTCCTTCAGTTAATATTATTCCACGTTTTAACGGACATTTAGAATCCTTAAAACTATCTGGCATCTTATCAGTTGCACTACAAGACCTAAGAACTGAGACATTACACACCTGAATGTAAAGGTTGACTATTAATGGATATGAAATTGCTCATTTTATAATTATCAGTAATTATGCACGTAAAGTCCAGTTATAGTGCAGAGAGCCTTGTAAGCAAGGGCTAAAACTAAAGTCTGCTTCTTGACTGGCAGAGATTTTTCTGTCACTGCAGACCAGATAATAAAGCCATTGATTACTTGAAAGTCTAGCAGAACACTAAAAAATTCCCCACTGTTATAAAATTGGGAGAGATTGAAAATACAGAAGAACACATTCTAATAAAATGAATATGTGTTTATATCTCATTTTGGATAAGCTATTTAATTTGGGGTATGTTTTTTATCATTTTCCAGAAACAAAACAAAACAAAAAGAAAGTCTATCCAGAGGAACAAATAATTAGCATCTTACGAGAAATGCTTAGAGAAAGCTTTAGCAAGTAAGGCATATTCATGATGAAATACCTTGAGCTCTTCACAAGGGACTAGGATAGATTGTTTACTCTGAGAAAGCAGAAGTAGGAATTGTTCAATACTGCAAAATAGAAAATGTTAGAAAATATTTTATAACAAGTGAGATATCAGCTCAACTAGCTATGAGAGAATATTCATATATGGCCTAGCTTTAAATATGCCAGTACTCAGCTGGCATAAACTTCAGAAAGCACATAAGTGTTGACCAAAATGGTGAATAAAATCAAAATAGGCAAAACAACTAAGATGTATTTAAAGAATTAATACAAGGGAAAGAAGATGTTACCTTGAAGAAAGAGAAGCATTTTTTTTTTATTTGGAAATAAAGTCTTGGCTACCAGACATGTCTTTTCCTTTCTGTCTTATCCTACTTTTTTATGTCCTTTATACATTCTGCAGCTCCTTTATACATAGGTGACCCATCTTTTCACTCTCTTGCAAGATAGTTCATGTAATTTAGGTTGTCATGTAAATAGCAATAGTTGAAGAATTACCCTATCAGAGAAAAAGATGAGTAATTTGATATCAACTCCTTCAAAAAAAAAAAAAAAAAAAAAGCTATTTGAAATAGCAGCAGCTTCAGTACCATCCTATGGAAGAAAACTATTATTAAAATTAGCAACATGAACATTTCTTCTTTACTTTTTTTTGTTGTTGTTGTTCTACCATTTTTCCATAAAGTTTATTTATTTTCTTTTTCTTTTTTTCTTTTGTTTCTTTTTAAGGAAAAAAATGGTACTGAACATCACATACCAACTCAAATACTCACAGAGGGTATGTACACAGCTTTAGGAGTGTTCATGATAATCCATTTGCAGAAAATGCCACAGTTACTTGACTTAAATATCATTTGAAAGAGGGACAAAGGTCACATCACAGTTAAAGTGTCTCTCCTTTTGTAGCTTTGCTTTTAAACCATCAGCTTAGTTTCCCAGGTGTCTGTCTTTATGCTGTTGCAGGAGGTGCTGAATACAGATGAGGCTAAACTATTTTTAGATAATCAGTAGTTCTGTGCAAAAATCATTTTTTTTCCTGTTGCCGAGTTTTATGGAAACTTTTGGCTTCTTATTTATTTGATCTCACATACTCTGTTTTATACTTTGGTTTTTAAATTCAGATGAATCCAAAAACTGAAAGCAGAACTCATCTGCCAGTACTTTGGTGCCAGTACAGACAGCCTATGAGAAAGAGGCATTTATAAGAAGTTTCAGTATTTGAACCCAAAAACATAGTCTAGGCCTGGTTCACTATAAAATTTTGTCAAGATTTATCATAAACCTAAATCAGATTTAGAAGGTTTGACTACATGACACATTGATCATTGGGCTCAAGATCCAATCTTTGACTTTTTTACTTAACTTAAAATGCACAGAGTTTTGCACAACTTTAAATTTCAAAATAAAACTTCTACATAATTTAATTTTAAAAAGAGGTAACACAGAGATGACATTTTGCAGTTTTTAAGAGTAGCCAGAAAACAAGCAGAAAACAACTGACACTTATGGGGGAGAGCTATTTGACTTAATAATTGAGTGATAAGAGAGTCATTCTTGTAGAATCCCGAAGATTTCCTTCATGCTCTACATTTTCCCTTGTCATCCTTTCCTCTTTTTGTGAGATCTGTTATGTTCTGTCTTAAGTCTGTAAGCTCTTTGAGCAAAGAACCAGATTTTTTTGTTATTTTATCGCTGGAGCGCTTAGTATAAAGAGAGCCTCTAGCTTTTGTACCAAACAGCTTCACCTCAGGAAATACACAGTACGGCTGGATTTGCAGGGTGCTGCAGATATAAAAGTAAAACATTTCAACTTGAAAAGTACTCCCTTTTTGCTATAGGTTTCTTACACCTGACAGAGGTGTGGGAGAACCTGTATTCCTATCTGTTTTAGCTGGCTTATCTACTTGATTCCATTGGTGCTGCATTAAATTCAAGCTCAGCATTCAGCCCTAAGAAAAATCCTGAAGTAGCATAATTATTCTGCCTGACTTCTTTAAATAGGATTTTTAACATTCCTCTTCCAGACACCACAGCCCCCTCTTTGTCTTCTGCCTCAGGTGAAGTACTTATTGATTTTTTTTCATGTATGGTTACAAGTGGGTCAACTCCAGCTAGACTAATGTCTTTTCATTTCTCCTCCAGTAGTGCCTCCTCAGACCTGCAGAGATTAAATGCATGCTGCAATGGCAGCTTTGAAAAACATTGAAAATCATGTTTGTTTGGAGTCATAACACACTTTGCATGTCTCTGCACAAGTTAAGGAGCAAGTGCTGATGGTCCTAAATACCCCTGGAAATCACTCTTGGCTCTAGGGAAATATTTTTAACAGTAATCTCTAGGTCTCAGTAAGCCAGAATAGACTGTCAGTGTATGTCACTGTACTCATTCAATATAGGGTATGCTGAATAGCAGCAGCAGTTATTAAGCACAATTTTCAGGGTAACCTGCATTTGCCAGGTCAGTGCCCCAGAAAATGAATAACAGTTTGGAAGTAAATATTTTTGTTGAAAGGCTGAGCTCAAGTCAGCTTTCCTCCTTACAGTAGATATTCTCATTCAAGAGGATAATCCAATTTTACTTTGGGAGGATGCTCAGAACAAAGATTCTTCTTTAACAGAACTGCAGGAGAATTTTTGAGAGTTGAATATTTTGACTCAGTTCCATTCCTGACGACAAACAAATTATCATAGTAAATACATGCTCTGTATAGCATAGTACCTGTTATATCCTAAAGAAAATGTCCAGGTCACTCAAGCACATACACACTTTTTGCAAATTATAGAGACAATTATCCCAGGAAAAAGACAAATAATAACACACTTTTTCATAGAAAATATTGAGTTTGCAGAAAATTATGTGATCCTGAGCAGTCAAAAAATATAAGACTGAAAGACCATGAACATAACCTTTCAGTGTTCAGAAAGACAAGGTCACAATCACATACACTCTTCAGAAACTACATAATTTATCTCAACTTCTAAAGTTGTACCAGTCATCTGCTTCATTTATCTTCTTGTAAATTATTTCTGCTCAACAAACACTGGCATATGGGAACCCAACAAAAAATGTAGAAATTCTAGACTAATAAAAATCTATGAATCTGCATTGTTTTCCAAAATAATTACAGGATTAAAAATAAAAATAATGTTTTAGCCTATCCTTTGAATGTGTGCACATAATGTGTCATGTTGACCTTAGTCCTATGCAAATACCAGTCTTCCAGGTTTTATTCTTTGCATAGAGAAAACATTCTTCTGAGACAAGAGGATCAAGCCCATTTCTCTTTTATATGACTTAGTAGTTCTCTTGCTTGTAAAAAAAAAAATCAGGAAAATCACCCATAATAAAGTCTAAATTTTCTGTAACAAGAATTAATAAGAATAAATAATATTGTTAATTCTATCATTTACAAGCACACATATTTGGAATTCTGGTCTTTTTCTGTGTTTTGATTGCCTGTGATAGGTTTAAGTAAAAAACCCATCTGCTGAAGTCTCTGAATCCTGCATCTAACTGAGGATAACCATGGTTACAATGCCAAGTGCTAAGCATGAAATTGCAGGCTTTAGATGCTGCAGAAATGATATATTGGCTCTCTGGCATACACAGACACATCTGCACCAGAGCCCATATTTGTGTACTAAGAACAGACTGTTTACAAGATAAGGTGACTGACATTCTTAATTACAGATGCATACCTCTAGATAAAAGAAGATTATTATTTGCATAACCTGATTGCTTCCTAGAATATTATACAGTGCTAGAGCTAATAAAAGGATTTAATATCTCTGAGACCAAGAGAGTTATTATTATTATTATTATTGAAGACATGCAAAATAATTTGTGCTAGTGAGATCTCTCCCATGCTCTCTATAGATACATAATTTTACATGTACTGGATGCATACATTCACACATGCATACCCACACACTGGGAAGGAAGTGTGAGACATACTCAAAGTTGGGACTTGAAATAGAAAGGGTTCCCAGGATTTTTCTCTTGATTTACAAGAAAACAACTGTCACGGTCATGTGATAATTTAGCATAGCTTTGTTATCTGGTTACTTGTAAATTAACCCTTTGTAAGTGGCAATTAAAAAAAGAAAGGAGTACAGAAGTGAGGTCAGTTCTTTTTTCCTAGTTCTTTCCTGCAGGTTTTTGCTAATGAGATACAGAGTGAAATTATATCACTCATGCATTATTTAACAACATGCCCTCTGGAATTTCTACAGCTTGAGCTTAGATGACTCATAAGCTTGAAATCAGGGCAACTCTAGGCAATTTAGGTTTGAGAACATACAGCAACAGTGCTTTTGTTTTCTACTTATTTTCAATAACTAGATTTTTTTTAACTTGAACTACCTGTGGAAATAAATGTGTCCTTGATAATGGCAGCTGTAGAAAAAGTGATCTAGACAATTTTGCACCTTAAAATGTAATGTACAGGTAAAATCATGAAAGATAGATGCAGAAATTTCACATTAGCAAAATCATTTTGCTTTAACAACTGCCCAGTTAGATAGGAAAAAAATTGCCCAAGAACATAACAATGTCAAATATATGTGTAATTTTGTTATGGAGTTTCAGAAGTTCACTCATTAGCCCGTATCATCCAAAATGTAGACATATGTTACCATAATGCTACTAGCCTGCAACAAACAGGCAGCAGTGGGTCTACTTTATACTATTGTTTACTTGTTAGGTGAGTTCTTCAGGGCAAGTTGACTGCATTATCAAATTAACTGACTACGAAGGACAGAATCTGAAGTAAATAGTAAAATTTGGTTCTCCCAATCAGCAGGTAAATTGCAGTGTCACATTCAGAGCAAGGTCTCTGCCTCCTAATCACACCTCAGATGATGCACTCACAAACAGAATAACAGCTTGATAATTAACAACACTGAAGACAGCAAAATATTTTCAAAAACAAGCAGTACAGTTTTCCCTTTTTCTGTTCAGTATGCAGAGAACGTTTTTAGGACCACACTTTCCTACCACAAAGTGATCGGCAAAAGGATGGGTGATCCACTACAAGATTTTCTTAGACCATTGTGAAAGAGTGCTCAAGAAACTATCCAAATGAAGGTGCTAACAACTGCAGAGGGAAAGACTCCCACACAGAACCTGCTGGGAACATCTTCTTTCCACCATCTGAGGCCCCTTCAGAAGACTGAAGTGAATGGTAGAATTGTGCAGCCTGATTTCTTGTGTTAACTATCATTCTTGTTCACTGGGGCCTGTAAAGGGCCGCAATAAAATTACTGTCAACCATTTTGACAGTTTGGTCATCCTTCTGCTAGGCTGAGATTGAGACTATGTCTCTGAATATCAGCTAAAATGGGACATGGCATTATAATAGACAGAATATGTCCATTTCAACTACTGGCAAGCATATGCAAAATCATACACACTCAGCACCACCATTTGCAGCATCAGATAGTCAGTAAAGTCCTGTGCTTTCAAGCAGGTGACACAATGTGGAACCTACTGAATCAGCGGAAGAAGCCAATTACATAGGTGAAGACCAGATGTTAGCCAGAAGACACTTCAGAAATTGCTCACTTGCCAGACTATGTCAGCGGCTGCAGTATTATACAGAGAAGGAAAAGTGGCTTCTCAGACAACTAAGATTAAAATCAATTAGATCTTTTTCCTTTAAAGACAACCCTGTTGTAAAAAGGATAACAAAGTAGCTACAGAAACCCTGTATAATTGATACCTTGTACTGCAAGGACCCCATGATGTGTGCAAGTGCAAACTGGACACAGTTCTGCAGTGACTTTCAAAGGTATGGCACACAGCAATCCTCAACCTGGAGGACCTGAAGGCACACATGAAAAACTTTTCTTGGAGACATTTCTATCCCTTCGGAGTAAAAGACACCAAGAATGTAAGCCTTTATTTAGCTATCCCAATAATTTCATGTTCATTTGCTACAAGACAGGCATCTCACTGTAACTGGCTTCTACTTAATAATGCCAAAGGGATTATAATGTCAAAGCTGTTTTAACTGGGGGCAGAAGGGAGATGTGGCCAGGGACAGGACTGTATGACCCAACAAGTCCCTTTGAGATCTGTGCTCGTTTGATGTAATGATGTAATATTAAGATATAGTTTATTTTCCCTGATAGAGTTAATTAAAACTGGAAGATTATCTTCTTAATCTTCCATCACTCTGTTATGCCAGTATTGACTTTATTATAAAAAAACAATGGAACTGTATCATGCCTTTTGTTTGCACAGAGTAGCCAATTCTATTTACCTATTCTGACAGTTTTGTTGTTTGTTTGTTTGTTTTTCTGGTAGATTGTTCTTTCAAAGTTTATCCATGCAGCTGTATATTTGTACAGGGTCCAGCTCTCTGACTGAATTGCCATTGCCTTGAGGCATTTCTGCAATGTAAACAAAGTACCATCCTTCTTCCTATTCAAGGCCAATGAATTGCAAATACAAAATCGATATGACAAACAAAGAAGTGGCAAGAGAGAGCAGAATCACAAAGATATATGTAAATAACTGCCAGATTTTTAAATCTCAGTGAGATTCTTTCTTGTGAGCCACTGAAGTTGGGGGTATATAGGATAACTGAAAGCTATGGACTCCAGAGCACTCAGAAGCCCAGAGTACTAGCAAATCAAGAAGAAATAATTAGAAAAAAAATGCAAGTTAGATTAAAAAATAATAATAATTATAAAAAAGTCTCTCTAGGACTCTAGGATGTTCTTATAGAGAGAAATACAGCATGCTTTCAGAATTTTAAATAGATGCCTGGAAAGGCCTGTTTTTCATGCAGTAAATCACAAAACACTAAAAGCTGTTTCTATCTTCCCATGCTTCTGCACCCCTTGGTGAAGTCAGCAGCAGACCTGTGGCACAACTGAAGTGGATATAAAGGTATGGAATTGTTGCCTCACGTAGCCTTGCCCCAGCACCAAATATTGGCCAGGATTTACACAGCTCCACAACTTTTTCCAACGGCTAGAGTAGCACAGCGAGATCATAAAGCAGCATAAATGAGCTCCCCATGTAGTTCTCGCTAAGGAAAACACATTTCTGATAGAGGTAGACGTTGCGCCAGCTCCCCGCCAAGAAGTACTGCCTTAGGTCTGCCAGATGCAAGCTGCAGGCAGCATTTGTTTCAGACAGAGTACAGGTTAGAACTACATTCAAAAATGAATCTATCATTTCCTTCAGTCCCAACTGCTGTATCTATAGTCTCCATCCTGGTGACTCAGAAATGTCACTTTCATGTCACAGGCTTCACGTGTGAATTCCAGATCTCTCCTCCCAGGCTCTGCATGACACTGCTCCTGTCTCCTTCTTATGCTGGATGCTATTAGAGAACTGTAGCAGATGCAGAATTTGCCCTGTTTACAAGCTCAGAAGTTTGTGATTTACTTCTTTCGCATGCAAAGATAAATTACAGATCAGTCCCAAAAGAAAATAGAGATTTGCTAGTATTACATAGTAGATATGAAGATGTATATCCGCTTTCTTCACTATGGCAGAGAATGCTCCACATCGGAGGTAGTATAAGCCCCTTTTATCACCTCTTTTCAGGCAGCATCCTCTCTGGCTCCATGCACTGATTCTATAGAGAGGAGAGAATCCAGAAAGGGAGGGGACACTGGAAAGATTTTAGGGATTTTTTTTTTTTTTTTTGCAGTGAATAACAGGAATTTTAGGCAGAAAACACCACTTCCCCTAAAAAGTCTAGGATTTATTTTTTTTTTTTTTACTATGTCACAGAGCTACTGGTCTGTGTCTCTTTGCTCTTCTTCCTTCTTCTATTCCATCCTTAAAACTCATGGGTAATTCAAACAATATGTGTTATTTGAATTTTTTTTGCACCAATTTTCAGTTATGGAACACATCACCCACATTAGCGGACAATACATAACAAAATTTATAGTGCGTGCCCATCTTAGTCAACACATTTATAAGAGCCAAAAGATACCCAAAAAATAAGATATCTGTTGTCAACATTGTCTCATGACAATAGTCTCAAGGCAGCATCAGCCGAATTTTTGTAACAATGTTTTCAAAGACATCACAGGTAGGTAACATTTCAAGAAGAACTGCTTTACCTGTACTTATAGCAAGGTTTTTCAAAAAGATAATCAGAATAAGAGAGAACAGAGAAATACTTATCTGATAATGTAACTAGTAGATGACAGTGGCTGATATCATAGGCCAGTAAAAGGTAGGACCTGACCTCCCAGTATTGTCTGGGAGAGAAGAGATTGCATATGTATAAGCCATGAAGGTTTTTGAATTTCAGGATCCATGTCATATCCATCACCTGGTATCAGGGCATCTTCCCTCCTTAGGTCTGCATGTATTTATAGTGTTGTATCTGTTTAATTTAGATGGGTAGCACCTTCACATACCGTATAAATTATAAATAATAATAAACTACCTGTTTTTTTAATTTTTACCCCTCTAAGTGCATCAGGTATTATGAACAAGTCTGTCTTAAAGTGCTTAAGACCATATAGCAAAGGATTACGATCATACAGGAAATGATTCTAAGTATATATATGTGTATTTGTTTATTTCCTGTATAATCTTAATCCTTTCCTTTTTTCAGTTGAGAAGGCATCAACATTCTCAAAAGGAGTAAACTGAAGTCTAGCTTTCATGAAACAGAGGTGTGCTATTTAAACTGAGTTGATTTTCCAGGAAAAAAAAAAAGGAAAAAAGAAACATAAACCTCTCTTGACCCCAGTTGCATGTGCGTGTCTGTGAAAAAACAGCTGGGTGGAAAAGTGATTCTTCCTTTATCAAAGGAAGAAATTGCTGTTTTTCTCTAAGTATTCAATAATTATTCTCCATCTGTGAAATGTTCTGTTGCAATTTGCTCTTCGGAACACCCTTTGGTTTTTCAAAGAACCGTACCCATGATTTCCACCTTTATGAAAATGAAGTTTTATTATTGTTTCTTTTGGTTATTCAAGGGCCATCTATTGCTACTGACTTTTCAACAAAGTTCAGAATTGATTTTAACAGAGAGCTTTTCTCTTTGATCAGTGGTAGGCAATGGCCAAGTGCCAGATATAGATTTTAGTAGGATGCAGCTGAGCTAATTTATTTCTTCCTTGTGGTCAGCTCCACAACGTGAGATCAGGTGAAAGGGGAAAGAAGAAGAAAAGCATTTCACAGACTGTACTATTAAATCAGTTCATTCTGCAAGATTTTTTTCTGGTCTCATTAGATGTATGAGAACCTTTGGAATAAATGGTTATAATAACCTTTTTTTCCTGCCTATTGAAATAGTGAGATTTCACTTACACTATCTGATTCTACACCTTATTTTCTTTGTATTGGATGTATCCACTTTCCTCTTCCATTTCCTCCGTCAAAGTATGCACAAAATGTATGTTTTCCACAAAAATAATAGAACTCTGTTTCATACATGACAGTGAGTCAGAAAAGCGCTGAAAAACATTGCTTTCAATGTGTTCAGTCTTCATGTGCCACACCAACTTGTTGAAGATTTACCCCAAGCAGAGTGAGAATAATCAATGAAGATGTAAATATTTCACCTTCTTAGAAAACAAAGAAATTACAGAATAGTTATCTGGTTAACCAGAGGGTAGCCAGGAATTACAACTGACCAAATTTTCACTGAATTTAGTGGAAAAGCTGTGTGGAAAAAAAAAAGGAAAAAAAAAAAAAGACAGAGAAAAGGATTTGTCTTTCTCATCCCCACTTCACATGAAGTAAAGGCTTGTTCATCATAAAGTATCATTCTGAATTCACCTATGGGATTGAGAGACTTTGGGGCCTTTAGAATATTTTTTTTTCCTTTTTAATGTGCTCTAATGGGCTTTATATATAACAGATATTGATTACAAACAAATCAAAGGACTTGATTTTTTCATGGATTTTCATGGATGATAACTAATCAATACAGCCTTTCAGATTTATGATTCATATCTATACAGTAATAGAATCTCTAATGTTTGGATTAGGCAGATTCCCTTCCTCGGTTGTTACCACTCACTGCACATTAATGTCGACCAAGAGGACTGTTTTCTTCACAGAGCCAGTAAAGCTTGTAACTGTGTAAAAAATCCCATATTTTACTTCCTTTTATTTGTTGTGTTTTGAAGATTTTTGTGAAGAGTATGCACTAGTCAATAAGTTGACTAAAATCTATTATTTGTGTTAATTTGATTATATATATAGTTAAATGCAAATCACCATATTGAATCAAAAGTTCTGGAGTTTCCCCTATTAACTCATAAAAGGAACTTTATCTTCTGGGAATGCATTTCAATTTAATTCATCATTTTCCTAGGGATATTTATAACTTCAAGAGAATTCTTTATTTTTCAAAAAATAGTCTATACAGCATGCACTAAATATTTTGAATGGTGCCATATAAGCACTTCATTTCTTAGTAACCTAATATTAAAATTTCTTATTTAGAGTGATGTGAATCAAGAAATAAACAGCTGTAGCTAAAATGAAATGACATACAAGCATGTATCATCAAGGATATTTAGAGGTCTGCCAAAAGAAAGAAACCTCAAAGAGATTACCCAAGATTCTCTGACAGGAAAATTTAGTAGAAATATTCACAATGATAAATTCCTCTGGATTTTTATAATCCGCTATATTCAAATCAATTCAGACTTGTATTAAGAAAACTAGGAACCTTGTCTCCATTACAAAAAAAAAAAAAAAAGGTGAAGAATTAATTGTCTTTGTTCTTGTTCATGTCAATCTATCCCAAAAAAGACTAAAGCTGTGTCTCCCACAGTCTAGACTATTCCAGCTAATCCACAGACTGTAAACCTGAAACACTGAATGCAGCCCTGTGTAAAGTCCCTATGAAAGCAAAACAAAATGAGGATTACCAGCAGCACTTTTGCTGGTCTTCAAAAGGAAAATAGCACTGCAATAATAAAAAGCTTGAAGATAGGTTATAAGGGTTCCTTTGGCATGTAGCTTGGGTTCGGCTATTCCACCATACCTGAATACCTGCTTCCCACTTTTATCCCAAAGCACATGCACATAGCAGCGACTTTCCTGTTGGTGGAAGCATGCTTGTCTTCGGAGGAGCATCCCATGGTACTTTATCCTGGTGGTGCATTGATGCATTATAGGATTTTCTGTGAACATACTGCCCAAGTCCATAGCATAGTCTCCTCTAAAGTCTAGAATAAAGAAGCGATTGGTTTTCATCTTATGCTTTTTTTTTTTTCAGCACAGAGGCAACAGTGATCCATCCTGCACTCCTGACAGTCATTGATTCATGCAAGATATGTAGCTGATTCAGTGCTGCCCATTCTCCTCTGTGCTAGCACATTCTGGCAGGTATGAGGGAAGGTCAAAAGGAAGAGCACACTGCAGTAAACATTTTGGAGGAACACTAAAGGAAAATAATATCATGATGAAGGAATTTTTGCAGCAGTTAGGTTAGCATATATTTTTATATCTGCACACAGAAATCTTTTCTGCATTTGCAGATCTGGAGAAAGCAAGGAAGAGAATTATTCAAAAAGACTAAAGACTGTTGCAGAAATTATCTGAAAAAAGGCACCGCAGTAAGTTGAAAGAACAGATAAATTATCACAGCTGTGGATTCACCATTCTACTTTGGGAAAACAACTCCAACCAAGCACTCTGATAAATACCACACCTGGCATTTATGCTTCCCTATTATAAATATCCCTGACCAGAGCTACTGCTGGCATAAATCAGCTCGACTTCAATGTAGGAATGCCAAATTGCAGCAAGTGAGGGTATGGCCCCATTGAAATGCTCTCTGTCCTGTCTGTGACATTCTGTTGGTTCTGAGGCAAGTACTTCATTTCTTTTCTGTCCTTGGTACAATACCACAGTTGCTGCAATTGTGTTGCTTTGAGTCTGCTGGACCTAGCACTATTATGCAACTAAGACAGTCTTTCATTTGCCACAAAGCACCCATTTGTCATAGCAGATCTCCAAAAGCTTTTATTTGCTCTGTGCTCCAATTAATATTCTTCCAGTTTCCTCTCATAACAAGTTAGTCCCATTAAAGGAAGCAGAGGTCTAAGACCCGACCCTGTTCTATTCCCTAGCTGACACATCTTCATTTTCAAAAACACAGTCTCTAATTTCAAACAGCTGTTTATCCATTCCCATGTCCTACCCTGTGACCCTGTTTGAATAGGCAATGTCAAATGCTATCGCTTACCCTCACCACTTGTTCTATACTAATCAGAAAACGGATTCAGTCTGCCAATAAAAAAGCAAAGAAACCACATAAAAAAATAATGAATAATGATAAAGCCAAGAGCACACTTACTCTTTAGGCTACACTGACATCAGAGATGATGATTTCAAGCAGAGAAGCCAGTGAGAAGAAGCAGGAAAATAAAACACCTAACTAAATATTAGTACAGCTAAAAACACAGGAACAAATTAATACTAACAAGGGAACTGACAATGAATACTGAAAAAGAAATTGATAATGTATCATTCACCTCAGGATAAGTGTAGCCACTGCCTCTTCTTGGAATGTACTTTAACGCTGAATAAAGAAAAACCTTCAATATTTCTCTTAGGAGCTCTGAAACACTCCATCATGCATCTGCATCCTCCGCATTCTTCAGACTTTTGTCTCACAATTGTACCTAACTTTAGACTCCTGGAGTTAGAGTACAAAGCAATGCAAAGAATATCCCCTTGTAGTGATAGACTTAGCCCCTGAGAGCTTTATGCATTCCTGTTCTGAAATTTTGAATTCTTTTCTTTTGTATTAGGGATAGGAGACATAAATAGCTAACAAAATGTGGCTGGGGACTGATACTGGAAAAAACAAAAGGGTAGCTTTATCAGTAGCTTGAGAAAGAGGAGCTCCATCCCAGCTGCAGACCTACAGATGATTTAATTCGAACACAACTGTCACTGTGGTGACGCAGAATTACAGAATAATAAATGCAGTGTATCTGATGAACTTTTTACGAGCTAGAATACTGTTAACAGAACTTGGAGCAAGTGATCTCTGCTCCAGAAAATATTCAGAACAAGCTGTGTTTTGTATTTGGTATGAAACCAAATCTTTCCTATGAGCCAAGTGGTTTGTGTAAGAAAAGAATTTGTTCTTCTTCCACTTTGTCTCATCCCATTCTGAGCCTCTTCCTTCTTTCACCCTCAGGAGATTCTTATCATATTGGTAACAAGTTGCCAAAAGAAGCTGCGGACTCTCCATCCAAGACCTAGCTGGACAAGATCCTGAGCAACTCGATTTCCCTTTGAAATTGGCCTTACTTGGAGGACGGGGCTGAACTACAGGATCCACACACCTACACACACATACTTTTTCCATGATTCTATGTATTTTTAAAATCAACACTACCAATTTGTGAGAGATACCAGTTGTCACAAAACATTTTTTTCACAAAATAGCTTTTCAGAGGATTTTGTTAACATTTTGTAAGCATTTTCCCTTCTCTACAGCTCTCTTTTGCTTTTAATATCTTTCAGTTTAACTGAATTGTCTTGACTTCAAATAGTATATATTTTTGCCATAAAGATTTCTGTCACTGATGATTTTTTTTCTATTAATACTTTCAGACATGTATTGTAGACAGCTGGCTCTACATGCTCTGTAACCTGGACAACAATACTAGTTTACCTTTTCTCAAGTCCTGCATTTCTATCCAAAGCAATATTATTCTAATAGGCCTTTGTTTAAAGATTTATTGACAAATGTGACTGTTAGTTAAGATTTTTCAGTTACGTAAGGGTGAAATATGTTGAAATTCCACTAACGTTGCAAATTTGCAAATATTTCTCAAAAATCCTGAGCATTCCATATTAGGCACACTAACTTTGCATTAATCAGTTATGGAAGCTAATTTTATGTATGATATATTTCCTTACTATCCTTATGGCTCCAACAATTATGAGATGTTTTATTTCTCTATAATTCATTGTCAGTCTATGCTTGCATCTTTCCAAAGTCAAGCACTATAAATTCATTAGATATTTGTCATTGGTCCTGTCTTAGCTTATGAACTTTAACACCTGCTGGAGAATTTAATAAATCTGGGTCAGGTTTTAGCATGAATAAGAAGCATGAATGTATATGGTTTACCATTTCAAAAGCCATAAATTTTCATATTCTTTTTTTTTTAAATTATTTCCTCCTAAAGGAAGTGTTTTGAATATTCATTCTTTGCCTATACCCACAATATTCACAAGCAGAGCTGTTCAAAATCTACTGAAAAAAAAAAAAGTGTTTCGGAGCAATAAAACCTAAGCACATTTTATTTGACTAACAGTCTTATCCATAAAACAAAGATATCAGAATTGGAAAAAGAGAATATTTCAGTTTTGACAAATATATTTGTGTGTATTATTAAAAGAATATGAGGATTAAGTAGGTAAATAGACCCCAAGCAATTGTATGTATATACATTTCTGGCCACTCAACCATCTATTATTTGCACAATTCTACTCATGAATGCAGAGTGCCACAGCTTCCTTCTTATTTTACCCTTTCTTTCCTTAAAAATACTTCAAAATGCTTGAGGTAAGATATATTTGGGGTGTATTTGCTTATCATCATTTCTGTATCAAAATAAGTCTTTCTGTCTGATATTCAAGCACTTGTTTGCGTTATTTCTGTTATACAGACAAGAGATAATTTTCAACAGCACCACATAGTCTTTATGAAACTCCTAACAAATATATTTTGAAACCAGATTTGATAGCTATATTGTCCATGCGAGATACAAGTCAAAGCTACCAAACAAAAATGAAGGCAACATGAACATAGTTTTACTCTACTGAGAGCAAATACTCAAGGCTCACTATTGGTAAAAGCACTGCTCCCAGTCCGTATTTACCAGCTTTTTAGTTTCTTCATCTCTAAAGTGTTCAGGATTTCAGAACAAGATAATCGGTCACTATTTTAGATTTCATGGAATTTTGCACACATTCAAAGATGGATCAAGGCAGTCTCTTGAGGGACTCTGCTCCTCAGCAAAGGTGCAGCAAGGACCCATGCACCATTGACAGCTGAACAAGTTGCTAAATGCTGTGTTTATTCCATAAAAGTAAAATGTCCAAAACCACCTGAATTATCCTAATATCTCATTCATGTAGTCAGCGGTTAGAAACTACTGCTAGAAAGTCCCATCTAGACATAAGGTATTATTCTGCTTTCTGTTGAGATAGTTTACTGAGTAGCCATTTTGCATTTTGATAATCAAATGATGAGGTCAATATATTCAAAGGATTTTCCAGCATCAAATATTGAGGTGTTATATGCAATTATCCAAGCAATGCCAAATACTTTGTATCATTAGTAATCTCTTGATTCTGAAACAGAATACTGAAAGGCAGCTATAGCTGTTTTATAGCCAAAATAAGTCCTGGCATGAAAACAGTTATAGTTTTCTTCTTTTTTTTTAGTTTTTGTCAGATCCATCTCTCCTCAGATTTTCGCTTTCATATATCCAGTAAAATCTGCCTATTCACACAATGTGGTATAGGAAGCTATAGTTTTTCTTTTTTTTTTTCTTTTTTTTTCTTTCTATTTAGCACATAGAATAACTTTTTTAACATTCTTGCAATTTTAACATTCAAGCAAAATACGTGAACTTCAAGCATGAAGTATCAAGTGCTTGGAGTCAAGTGTTCTCATTCTATGCTCAGGACAACACACAGCAAATATCTGATAACACGTGGAGAAAACAATAATGAGGAAATCCAAAGAATTTACGAGTAGCTTTCTGACATTCAGTTAGCTGAAAGATAAATTGCATGTTTATATTCCCTCATATTTAATATCTTGTCTATGACTTTCAGCTCAAAGAGTTAGAGGGCAATCTGAGGCTTGCTACCTAAGAAGAATAAAATTTGAAAGATACCTGGGCTGCCTGACGCTTTTAGGTTTCCTGCACTTTGAGTGATTTCCATCTGCCATGTGAATCTGAATGTTCTCACCTCTCCTTCAGGTCAGCACTGACTTTTCAGAAGTGCTTTGTTGTACCCTATAGAAAATCTTTTCAACTCCATGTCAGAACTTCAGGAAAAAGCTTGTAAAAGGTTACTAGGTTAAACAGATTTTCCAAATTCCTTACTCAGAAGGAGAATCTCAAGTGAAGGAAGGTTTCAATAAGAATTGGGTATGAACACAGTTAAAATGAAAATGAAACAAAAAAATAGCAATTTTAAATGGTCAGTTAACTAGTAAAGTCAAAAGGATTTTCTGAGTATTAAACAACATCTGCTGTTGCTGCTTAGTTAAATATGCCAGGATAACAGAACATTTTCTCTGCACTCAGCCACAGTCCAGGCGGTATTTGGTCTAGGGAGGATAGGCCATTCGGAAGTTGAGAGACCTAAAGCAGAAGGTGGGGTAGTCTTCAATCAAACACAAACCAGGGAAGGTAAACAGAACACTAAAGGAGGTAGGAGGTCCCTCTAAAGGCTTATCCTCTTTCAGACAATCAAGATATAAGTTTAGCAGAAAGTGGCTGCAGATTTGCTTCTCATTCCCTATGGTTAATTTTGGTTCTGGACAGTCTTAGAATTCAGTTTGTGCATCTTTGTCCAGGACTAAGGGAAAGCTGGACCAAGTACAGACAGAGAAACAAGTGTGTATAACGCACGTATGAGCCTGTTGACTCCACCAAATCTCCTTTCCAGCCAGAACTGAGCCCAACAAATGACTCATATTATTATCTGCACCCCTTTCAGAGGCCTGGGCATTCTTGTAACTTATGTGTAGAAGTCCAACTATGATAGTGAGTGCCAATCACACAGACAAGAAATACTGAGGAACGATCCCAAGGAGG
This sequence comes from Crypturellus undulatus, assembly GCA_013389825.1. Taxonomy (NCBI): domain Eukaryota; kingdom Metazoa; phylum Chordata; class Aves; order Tinamiformes; family Tinamidae; genus Crypturellus; species Crypturellus undulatus. Next base: position 456,542 of record VWPW01001133.1, on the reverse strand, counting down.
AAAGATTTGGAGCATGACCATATATGATCAAAATGCCCATATGCGGTCATTTGCTGCCCAATTGTCATGTGTGGCTGTTTTGTCCAAATATGGCTGTTTTACCATATATGGTCATTTGACTATATTTGGGCACTACATGTATAACCACATTTGGTTGTTTTGACCATATTGTGTATTTTACCGTATATGATTATTTTGACTATATTTGTGCACCTCCATCCTATGACCACATAAGGCAACTAAGAGGCAAATTTTCATGCAATTGCCACAAGCCAGTGCCAGTGGCTGATAAGGGGGATGAGGCTGAACACAACACTCTTTCAATATGTAATTTAAAGTGAAAAAGGCACAATGACCTACTCTGCACAAGTTCCTGCCAAATGCTCCCAGATGAATGAAGTTAATAAAGTTTTAGGCTAATTAAAGTACATCCCTTGTGCTTTGTCATTTTTTTCTGCATGTCCAGCACAATGAATAATTAAAATGAGAATGCAAAACACAGCTGTTTAACTAACCTCTCAATTCTTTCCTATATTAGTAGCACCAATAGCTCTTTTATTTCTCTTTTATTCCCTTCTAGCATTGTTTCTAAGTACATTTGTTGTCTCCAGGTAGGCTTTCAGTTGACAGCCAAATGGGACTGCTATTTCAGCAAATACAGCGTTAGTATCTTTTCCTAGCAGTCCATCTTTTCATATGCCTAGTCAGTATCATGATCACCAGGGACCTTATGTGAATGAGCGCCGTTCCACTATATAAATCAAGCTATATTTATTCACGTTGATTTTGTATCTTGTTCAGAATTCCCACCACTCATTTCATGTGCTTCTCCTTCTAAGGGGACAAACACATGCACTAAATGAACATGAGTCATCCATCTCACTGAAAACGCAGTCTAAAGATGAAGATATTTAAACAGACTGTAAATAGAAATCACAATTTTATCTCCAGAATATGTACAATGCAGATAACAGCAGTGAAAACTTTATCTCCACAGAGAGCTGCGACAGAAAGTTTAGTGTCTATGAAGTTGTTTTTAACCTGTGGCCCAGAGGCCTCTACCAGACTGTGAAAAACTTTTAAAGAGTCTGCAAAGGGTAAGCAAAGTTAAGAGAAAATTCTTCTTTTTCAGGAGGCTTCAGTTTAGTCCACAGATCTGTGCTTCTACTGGAAAATGCTTCATATTATTCATATCTGCAAATTCTAAAGGAAAAAAAAAGACCATGCAAAAGACTTGCTCTGTATCAGTGTAGTCGGTGACTTGGTTACAGGGAAGATCAAGAAAGGTTGTACTGGTGACTGATTTTGAACTATGAACATATGGACACATCATCTTGTAAAAACACTAAGTCCACTGATCCATTTCAAAGATAGCACAACATTGCTATTGGATCAATATAATCATTGTCATTGTTAGCAATCATTATCAAAATGAAAAATCCTGAGACAGAAGAAATAACATTAGCTTCACCTCTACTGATGGGAAAATGTGTTTTTCAAACAGTGTAAACAGAACTATGAGATAGGACTTGATTTTTTAAAGCAATTTTATATTATATAGGAGGTTCAAACTTCTGTTCAGATTGCTTTCAATTGCATTGGAGACAGACAGTACTTGTGCAGATCAGCCCTTGGGATATCAAGTCCAGAAACTTGAGACTGAGTAAATGAAAAGTTTGTTTTAGACACAAAATTAATTGAAAGTGTCAACGGACAGAGCTGTGAATAAAAATCCAAATTTTCACAGCAGCATTCAACTGGTTTAACCAAGCTGCCAATCTTACTATTCATGAAGTGTGTTTTACTACAATTAAATGAGCCTAAGAAGTTAAGGCGCACAATGACCATATGAATACACATTAGACTATTGAACAATAGTCAGATAATGAATAACCAGACTTTAGCCTGCTTGCTTATCATGGATTCATAAAGGGGTAAACCTAGTATTGAAGCTACTTGGAACATTTTATAAGAGTTTTCTTTTTAATAACATCTCTCATTCCTTTGATCTAACTCTGAAGAGATTTTGGAAGCTCCTTTTTTTTCCTGCTTGCTCATCTTACAGAAAGATAATTCTTTTTTGTGAGGAGGAAATATTGAATTGAATCCTGTTATTTCAGAAGCTAGCGCAAGACAAATACAAACAGAAGGGGAGAGAAAAGAGAAAAAAAATGTTTTCAATTGGAGCTGCAGTGTCCTACTTACAAACTCACTGCTAATGAAAGGCAAACATCACACAGCCTTATCAGCTTCTTCGAGATCTGGCAGATATACCAGAGTCAGGTTCTTTAAGACGTTGCTGTTAGCTGCCCTTCTCGTCATGGGTCACAGTACTGTTATCAGTGATGAAATACTGGCTGTTTCTTTCTTTATTTAAATGGTAGGCAAGAGAAAAAGAAAATAGAAAAGGACTATGAGAGATGTGAAAATAAAAAATAAAACTCTTGGGATCCCATTTTTGCCCATAATCAAGCCTAATTACAATCTTACGATTGTAATAGAATGAATTTTAATGTACCTTTATTTTAAACACCGTCATTATAAACACCATCTGCAATACCACCTCAGTCTTTGGGTGATATTAGGAAGGACAGTTTGAACTGACGACTTTTATCATATTTTTTACATGAGCCTGTTTGTATCACAGGAAATTTGGATTATAAGTTTCTGCACAATTTGTCCTCAGCTTGACCTTTTTCAACTTCTGAAAAATAAATACACAGATAAATCAGGTCCTGCAAAATTTCATTAAATAGAAGTGACGATTTTCACAGAGAGCCCTCCTGCTCGGTGAATGACACTGGATGCCATGAAAAAGAGCATTGTGCGATCATTCAGTGAACTCCCATAAAACATTGCTTGTTCTGTATCTCAAGAGTCATGATCCTAGCCCATTTCTATGGTTAATGAGTATCCCTGGACGTCTCACACCATTTCTGTCTCCATATCTTTATCTGAACAGCTGGACTCTCAGTTGGCTGTCCCACAATAGATGGTCAGTGCTACTCATCATGAGTCTGTTCGTGACCTGTCACATTTTTCCCTTCACTTTCCTTGATCCAGCTGCATACACACACTATTGGTCTCTTTTTTCCTGAGAGCCCAAGATCACTTCATGTTACAAAAACTGAGTTGCTGCCTTTAGGCCCTGGTCTCAATGTGCTTTCCCAACCCTACTTCCCTAACCCCAGACCTGCAGACTGCTCGTATTTTGCAGTCTCTTTGACTCTTCCTCTGACTCTAAAAAAAAAAAAAAAAAAAGAGTATTTCGAATAAAAGCTTCTGAATTGTATGGCCAAAGCAATTTATTTTCCTCTTGCATCATTCTCAGAAATGCCTGGAACATTCTGATATAAAGATTCAGCTGTAGGCAGAAACTGGCAAGGAAAAATTCATCACAAACAGCTAGAGTCTGACAGAGTTATAAGTAACTGAAAAAAAAAAAAAGCCTGCATCAAGGAGAATGCCTGGCAAATTCAGCAATGCTGCATAGTTTTGCCTAAAATAAGAATGCTCTTCACAATCCCCCAAAAAAAGTTAAAAGGGAAGTAAATTCTAAAAGGGCTGATCTAAATATGAGGGAAGAACAGCAGTTATTCTAAGTGAATATGCAACATCAATTCTCCAACTCTAGATTTGCAAAAGCAAAAAAATCCCTAGCTCTGAAGTGATATGACAAACTTTAAACCTAGATCCATAAGCGTTTCCGAATGTAGATGGTCTGGGGTCAGCAGAGTGAGGAAGTTATAAAGTGGGTGTTGGGCACGGCCCAGTATCGAGCTTTAGCTGTGTCCTGACGCCCGATCAGGACAGGACTCTGCGTGCACCAATCTCCTTCCCTATATCCCTGCTGCCTTGGAAGGAAGGGCAGAAGGGGGCGGTTTATGCCACCTACCAGCACATCCTCCAGCGTGAACAGCGGAGGGGCTGCACACTGGGTTGTGCATGCATGTCTACTCTTCAGAAAAAAATGAAACCTCTTTCTAGCTTCTTCTAGCTAGAATATAGCTGTTTCCTCGAAATTGGCCCAAGTTTCACTACTCATTATTATGATTTAATTACAAGGATGAGTGGCTACAGGGAAGAGCAAGTCACAAATGAATGTTTGTGGTGAAATGTGGCCCTTTTCTAGGCCTTTAGCTGTCTGTGATCCAAGGCCTATTTTGTCATGACCCAGCTGTGTAACCCTGGGTCTGACTTCTGAGGAAATTGCTAAGTTGTGAGGAAGAGCTGTCAGGAAATATGTAGGGTACAGCCATGCAAGATAAGAAAGGTAAAACAGCAGAGAGAGGTAAGATCATCAACACAGGGATCATTAGCAGCTCTACAGTGACCTGAGAGCAATTCCTCCCTTGCGGTTTGACTGACGGGGCCCAGAGCCTGCTCATAACCAGCACGGCCAAGGGCTGTCCCTGTGCAGTAGCCAAGAAATAGCTACTTCATACTCATAAACTGCATATTTTCTGCTGGTGGAGACCCTTTGTGAACGGTGAAAGGTGCCTAAGCAAAGTGGTCCAGGGAGGATGGCTCACAGGATGAGTGTGAAGGCATTCATGCAAACAATACTTAAGAAATCTAGGAAATAATTCCTTTTGAAACATTTTAATAGCTCTGGTAAAACTTAAAATAGTCATAAAAGCAGTGGTTAAAAGTACAAAATTAGGATAGAATTTTATGGTTAGTCAAATAACCTTCTTTTCCTACTTTTTATTTCCTAGCACCATGTATTATCTCAGTGTTCTAGAAATGACATCCTGAAAATAATTTAAAAAAAAAAAATTACAAAGCTGCATTGTGGTTTGAATTGACAGAAAAAGAAAGAACATAATGCAATGCAGAGGTCCAGAAAAATGCAGGGCTAAAAATACAACCACAGAATGATGCTTCCAGTTTAAAATAAATCAACAACCAATTCAGAACACACAAAACAGTAGCAAGGTTCAACAGTGTATAATCATTTTAGGTCCGATGATTGTGCATTCTCTGCGCACCTATTTGTATAGAAGTCATTAAGCCTTTTAGTGCATTCAGGAATTGGGATTAGGTCTTCTGCAAACTCCATAGGAACAAGAGTAATTAAAATTTATGACTTCACAACCTGGCCATCCAGGCTGCTAGTCCAGAGACTTGCATTTCCAATGAAAACTTTTTTGTTCAATATGAACCCATTAACCTTGCCAATTCCTTTGTATTTCTGCAACAGCAATGGCAAAACCGACCTTGTTTGCAAAGGAAGCAGAACCCAACCTTGTTTGCAAAAGCCATTGCTAGTCCACCTCTGTGTGTGTTTAATTTTCTGTTCATATTAAACTCATATACTGATCTCCCCATAAACTCTTCACCTGTCTATTAACACTTGCCCATAGGCACTGTAGATACACAAGTTAATACAAAAAGGCATGCAGGCACCCCCTAAGTGGCAAGTGTCTTCCTCGCAGGCCAAGAGGGTAAGGGCTTAAAGCGTGCTGAAGCTCTCTTCGCAGTTGTCTACACGGAGTTTCATCTGGAGTATTCCTACGATTTTATCTCTGCCAAGATTGATAGTCAGGTAACAAGAACAGACTTTTTTTCACTGCCAGAGTGATGGTTGCACCTTCTATTTTAACCTGTGGCAAGTCGTTATGGAGCTATCTTGTTCAAACATCAGCTGAGATGAGAAGCCCCCGAATATCTCACTTGCCACTTATTTACTAGATACAGCACTGTGGCCAGATAAAATCTCAGACTTCATCCTGGAACAGTGACAGACTAGGATTACTATGGATTTTATACAGAGTTGTCATGATAATTGTTTCCTCCCACTTGAATGAGACTTAGGAGTTCACTAATTCATTCCCTAATTGCTTTTAATTCCAGTATTGTTCCAATAGCCTGTATGAAATGGCAAAATGAAGTTTAAAGAACAAAACTGAAACCTCTCTGAACCAGTTTCTCTCTTCAAAGTTATACAAAGGATATATTTTCAAGCACTCCCAAAAAAGACAAGATACTTTACAGTTGCTGAGAGTTTGACTTGTTACCATCTTCTTATTTATATGGATCAACATAAATTTCATAATTTAAATAAGAGGTTATCTTCTTATCGTATTTATATACTACTCATGCAGTGAATTGTCTGCATTTTTAAAAAGCCAGAGTTACCTATGTGTATTCCCCATATACTTTGCTACAGAACTTTCAAAATTCACTGTCTTTGTGAATTATCAGCAAATCACCGATGCAAAGAAACTGTTCTCTGAACAACAAACTGTCATTTTGCTTCTTTTATTGACATACTATACTCTGACTGGTGCTATACAGCAGACATCCTAATTTGTGACATATCAATGACAGACCTCAATACAAACAAAAGAGAGCAAAGGAAACCTAACATTTCCTGCATTCTCAACACCTCATATGAAGCAGAACATAAAAAATAAAGCAGCCTCCCAGAGATACTTTCATGAGAATGTTTATAGACTTTTTATTGTTTTTGAAATCAGCTCCATTATGATATAGAAGAATTATCTTAAGTGTAGAGCATTTGTCAGCAGACAACACAGGTGTAAAGCCATATATCATAGACAGTTCATTATATGCCATTGACACATGAGTAAATGAGATATAAGATAAAGCTTCTCCACATGCAAACAACATCAATAACTACACTAATGACATTGATTTAGACAGGTTCATTTGCTATCATTGCTAAATAACTGCAAAGGATTATAAAAACTAACCAGAACAACATAGTGTGAAAAAGTAACAGAACATAATACATTTTTTGTGGGATTAGATGTTTCATTTATTTTTAGAGAAGTTTTAAATTATGATTTTCAATATCCTAAATGAGAATACATTTTATTAGGAATGGAAATGTTTGTTTAAAATATACCTGAAATCTAAGCATTAAACATATCATAGCCTTTGTTTAATAAATAGCTGTTATAATGATCCATAAAGTATATCATACTCTTTTTTGATTACAAAAATATATACTAATGTCAGAAGATTGCAATAGGGTAACTCTTAGCATAGGAGAACTATGCAGAACCTAACTGGAGGTGCTTCTGAGCTTTTGGATGAGAACTGTCCCATAACAGTGTGTCTATATTTGAAAATAACTCAGGTTGCATCTTCTCCAGGATTTGCTTAACCTTTTCAGATAAAAATTGTTTAATTTCTAGTGGAGATGGGATCAAGCACATTATTATTACTAATAAAAGAATAGCAATATATGTGATTTTCCACTAACTCTGTAATGAGATTTCTACGGTAGTGCTGAAAGTGTCTATTCTCGTTTCCACTAGAGCAAAATCAATTTCAATACTAGCTGACTTGCCTCCAAAAAGAATGATTTCTGACACACATCATCATCACTCAGTCATATTCTTAGTATACTGTCTCAATATCTTTCTCTGTTTCCTTGCATTTCCTAATAACCTGATACTATAGTCCCTTCGATCCAGCAGATTTGTCTTGCATCACTGTTGCTTTCTCTCTGACTCTGTTAGGATCAGAGACACACAATTTGAAGATCCTAATGTCCTTGACTCACTGGAAAAATCAGAATATTAACAGGACACATAAAAATGTATTCAGATACCAGAATAAACTAGAGTCAATAGGGAAAGACAGAATCAGAGAGAAGCAAGGGGAAAATAAATGACAAAAGAAATCCAAAGTTATGAGAAGTGATAGCTGGCAGGATGAGATCAGGAACCTGGATCTTCAAAGAGGATCACACTTAATTACCTGGGTTACAGAGAAGTGAAACATGACAGGATTTTCAGAGGTGTCACAAGAATAACACTCCGTGTTGGAAATGGAAAAAGACAGCGGGGAAGAGGTAAGGTGAGGTTAGACTGCATTCACTCCCCAGCAGGGTCTGAATTCTTCTGTTTGGGAAGTGCGGACTTCCTCACCCAAGTCTGAGCAAATCTGGAGGGGAGGAAGAGTCACTCGGAGGGACACTCCTGGGAATGACTCATCAAACTCATCATTCCCAAGACATGCGACCACAGGGAGTAGGACTTCCTGTAGGCAGTTTTTAACGGCCAAGGGAGTGGAGAACAGAACAGAGTCAGAGGAAAAATATCTGTTATGCTTGTTAAAAGATGTGATTTAGAAAGAAGAAATGAAAGAAAAATGCGACCTAACTTTTTGGGGAAATGAAGGAAAATATAAGAAGCATATCTGATCTAGCCCCCTCTTGGTATATCACCTTTTATCAGTTTCAATAGAATCTGTTCTGCTGCTTATTCCTTGACACTGAGCAATGCTACTTATTCAAAAAAATGTCAGCTTAATCCAATAATTAATCCAATTATTGCTGAAAGAATGAATATACATTTTCCTCCACATAATTAGAGCTATATTAAAGAAAGTCTATAGGCACACTGCATATTTAAGGAGACACCATTCATAGCTGAACTTTCTTATCTTCTGTGGAACCTTTATTTCCATTTTGGACGGAGGCTGGAAATACTACCATTAGCATTAGCATTTAATCTATTTCGTAAATTTTTGTTTGGCTTTGGGCCAGACCAAAACAAGATTACTCCAGGAAACCCCTCCAACAACCTACAGATTTGTCTTGCCCCTGTTATTAGTACTTTTAGACATATCTGCAGGGATCAGAAGCTTAGATCTGAAAATGAAGCCAACGCAAATTTTTGCTTAAAGCTCTTATTTATGCAAGCCTATTTCATGGTAGAATCTTTTTCTCAGAACATGAAGAGGAAGCAAATAAAAATCTTAATAAACTTTTTCAGGATTTACTGAAAGTAAGTATTTTAAATAACTTCCGAACTTCTAATATATTTAGTTAAAATGGACATGGCAAAAACAGTTGTAGTCTATAAACAGCATTCCTTGACAAAGTGATATCAGAGGAAACCTGACCTTGGGAGATCACTGAGTGCAGTGGCTCACTCTTGTCTGTACCCAGGTCTCACTGCTGCTGCTTGTTCTTCCTAACCTAAGCCCATCTTAGCAGCAGGATCACACTACCAATCTTTACCTATCTCTTCAGCTTGCCATGGTGCCCTCATTCCCTCCTCTTCTCTCCCCATTCCCAAGTGTTATGTCAACATCACTTAATTAATAACCCACTTAGACTCATGTCTGAAACAGCTTTTCAAGTCGAGTTCCACTTCATACTCATGAGATCCATGTCATTTCGGGGACCAAATTGCTAATCTATAACCAGGATAATGCGTAGCACATTTCTAAGGGACATTTATCTAACCTGTTCTTTAAAATCTCAAAGGGCATAAAATCTGACAACCTTTACATCTAATTTATTATAGTATCTAGTATGTAGTTACCTTTACAGTCTTTTAATATATAACCTATGTTTGGTCTGTTTCAAATTAAAGCTATTAATTTTCCAGCTTCCCCTACCTATGGAAAAGTTTTTGTTGGTTTATTTGTTTTTACTGAGCTTGTGGCTAACTATTTATAATGTCTTATTGACATGTTATCTGAATTTTTCAATTTCATTGTCATTATTTCATCTCCCACCTAAGTTGTCTGTTCCTTGCAGAAGAAAATACTCTAGACTTTAGCATGGTACTCCAGCTCTGCTTGTACAAGGACTGCTGGAGGCAGAAGAATTATTGTATGAGCTTGACACACACATTCCCCACATGAAGCAGAATGATTGATAACTTGCACTTGCCAATAGCTGTAGAATGATTTTCCGTGTGAATCTTGGGAGCGATGCAAACTTAACCTTAAAACCATGTACCCATGCCATGACATGTATAAAATTTTATCAAATCAAGGTTCCAGTGCCGCAGGGCTTCAGGGAAGTTCTGAATGAGTGTGCACTGAGGCCATAACACTATACAATAAAACTGGGTATTTCAAAAGTTAAACACACAGCTACATGCTTTTCTGCAAGAACTACCTTGTGCTGAATGTAACATTGACTGGAGCTCCTCTGTGCTTATAAGGAAAAATGTCTCAATAGCCACAGGATTGTTGCTAACAATCAACTGGTAAATATATGTAAAAAGGGATTCTTCCATTTAATCTCTTCAATATTTGGTGGCACATGAGATGATATAAATAATTACGAAACCTAAACTGTGCTGTGACAGATCTCAACATATGCAACTTACTTAGTAAGCTCAATAAAGATCCCGAGGTGCTAGTTTCATTTGTCTTTAGTCTTAATCCTGAAAATTACTATGCTTACACTTTCCCATCTCCTCCTTTTAAAACTTGGATTTCATGCTGATCTTTGAGCTCTAATTTAAAGCAAATTTTGTTCTGTCTCTAATGTGTAATTTTCTTTTATTAAGGTCACATCCATATGATCTACAAATAATGTTAGGTCTGTGATTACATTTAACAACAAATCCAGTCTCCATGATTTTAATGTACATTTTCTTACTTCCTGAATTTCTGCCTGCGTTGTACATTTTTACCATGTTGGAACACAGATATGAGGAACAGAATTACCTAATGCAGGTCTGAATACTGTGGTCAACACACATCATTTCCATCACGATGACAGATAATTGCTATAAGATTTCCTGCTTTTGGCCTAAATTACCACTTGCCATATGAAGAACACAAAGAATAATATTGCAATTCTGTTTTTACTATGCTTACAATATTTGCTGTGTTTTGCTTTAAATCTTGACCTTCACGTGATTTCAGAAAGGTATCCCCTTTTGCTTTAAATTGATGTTAATTTTATCCTAAGTCAGATGAACTATTACTTAGGCCACTCTTAGGGTTCACAGTTGCTGAACATTGAATTAGACCTTGATTTTCTGTGGCACTGAAGAAGATTTTTTTTCCTGAGATAACTAAGAGCAGTTCCGATAGCCTCTAATCAAAGTGGATAAGATGCAAAAGATGCTAGTCCTAGGCTATAAATCAAACTGGATAAGATGTAATAGATATTAGTCCTAGGCTATAAGAAATGTCTGTGTGAAATGTTGCCCTCTAGCCTGTAGGGACAGGTCAGAGCCATGGCCCATCTGCAGGGCAGGTAGCTGTGTTGCTTGTCCATCTTGTCAGCAACATATTCCTATTCATGATTAATGCGTTTGTCAAGAGAAAAGGAAACTTTTTTTTAAGGATTACAGGGAATACATGATTTCTGTTTTAAAAATTCCAAAAGATATCTTGGTATGTATCTTGTTTCTGAGAATCTCTAAGCAAAGATGTGGTCATCAGATCTTTGCTTTGTGCACTGAATTATGGATACTCCTGTAGGGTCAGAAAATATTGAATAATAATAAAACGAAGAAAAAAAATCCAATACTTTGGTAAAAGATCATAGTTATTTGATAGACTTTTGTATTTCTCCTCAGGAACAGGATGAAAGCTTCTCAATCATAGCCTCAGTCTATTCATCAATCTTAGAAATATATCCTTGGGCTGGCCAGAAACAGGGGAAGAAAGTACAGTATGAGCTGTGAGACAGAAAATCTTTAGAATTTCTTTAAAAATATAAATAAGAATTTCCTATGCAGCAACAAATAAAATATTGCAAGAAATTAAGAAACCTAATAAAAGCTAAGGTGTACTGTACAGTAATTGTAGTGCACATTTTAAATTTTGTGTAAAGAAATGTTTGAGAGGCAGCAAAGGATGAAAGAAAAGAAAAGAAAAAACCTTGAAGATAAAAAGAATGCAAAATGGAACTACTTGAATTTATTGCTTTACCAGAAGTCTGATACCTGAGAAAAACAACTGTTCTAATAAATACGAAATAGTACAAAAAAAGATTTTACACAGCACCTGATGAATCCTGTATCATTACTGTAAATAGAGTAAATGCTCAGACAGAGCATATCTCCTATGAGTCAAATTATATAGTGAAGAGGCCACAATTACAAGTGGGAAAAATGAAAATCCAATCCAGCAGTGTTTACTGACCTTAAGTACACCATTTACTGACAATCTGTACCATCATACTTGTTGAGTCCCTTGTGTCATTATGTATATTTGCTGGAGCACAGTATTCTCATTTTCCACATTGCCACAAAAAGACCTATCTTTAGAACACAGTCAGAAACATTGATAGAGGAAGTGTCTTTGAGGAGAGCATTCTTATTGGACACTTCACCTTGGAAACTTGGAGCACACATCCAAAAATAATGTGTACACAAAAACACCCAAAAGCAGTAGAGCTACTCTACTCTCATGCAGTTTTAATATTACCAAATACTACAGGCTGGGAAAGGTTTAGAGACACGGGGATCTAGGGCATTCCAGTTTTTCTTTCAATCTGTGAGGTGTGTTGCATTCTCAGACTTTACCTTTTTCTATTAGCTCTACAATCTTCATGCATAAGTGAGCTGCAGAGCTTTCAAACCGATATGTACAAGAGCAAACATTAAGTGAGGAGAGCAGATAGATTATAGAACAGGACTGTAAAGAACTAATATTGTGGCATGTCTGCAGTTAGTTAGAAAACATTAATAATATGTCGCCTCATATATAACACAATACACAATAACAAAATAAACAGATAAAAATAATGAAGATGGTATCTGCATGCAAATAAAACACTAAGTAAAGTATGTTTTGAAAGAAAAATTTGGAGGTAAAGCAGATCTTCAAACTCAGGCATTTTGGTGAACTGGGGCTGAAACCTTGAAGTTTCATTTTGAACATGATCAGTGCAGCTTTTTTGGTTAATGAGTACTGGATGAGAACATTTTTTCTTTTCCAGTGCAAAGTGGTCATCCAATAGAAAATTAATGACCAAGATCCCATTAATTTCACTGGGAACAAGACTGTCATTCTCTGTGACTAATATTAAATTCACATTTTTAAAAGCCTCTTTGTCCAACATAACTTTTGAGAGGTATGTTCAATACTGCAAGGCCCTTTGAAGACGCAGAGCCAGTATAATGAATTCATCATCAAGAACAAAGTTTGATTTTTTCTTGGAAGAGCTGCAGAGGAATATTAAGAAAGGGTAGAACGTGGCACAAAGGAAAAATATCCTGGCATATTTTTTAGAAAGGAGGAGAATGGAAAGGAAATCATAAAGTAAAACAAAGTCAAAATCATTGACTTTTAAAAATTGATCAAAAAGTAAGAAAGAAAATGAAAGAGCAGTAGAAAGTGAAAGTAGTAGTAGTAGATATGGAAATATTATATATAAACTACTATGTACTGTATATAAACTAATATATACTACTGTATATTTATTAATAAAACTGTATTTATTAATAAAACACTATATATTCACACTAAATAGCCAGCTAAAAACATACATTAAAGGACAGAGATATGAACAACAAATTATGTCAAGAAAGGATAGCAAGTTATTTCCCTCACTGTAGTCATTTAACTGTAGACAAGACATTCCACCGGGTGCTAGCAGCATCATGTCTCTCTGCAAGGGCGCTCCTGGACCTGTGTCTTCATAACTTCCACTCTCTTGCTGTATTCCTTTAAGGCTACTTGGGCACAGTATCCAGAAAGCAGCTGACATCTGCTGTGTGGTTGAGTGGGGCATCAGCAAAGCCAGAGAGAAGCAAGAGGAAGAGCAGCTCCTATTCTGTTCTGCTTGCTGCTCGTAACATGGGGAGCAGGAAAGGGAGAGCTGAATTATAATTTGGCACTGTGCATGATATGGTTATCCTTTACTATAAGTGAAGCTTAAGGAAGCCTTGGTATTTAGCACACTGCTTTATATCAGGATCAAAAATAAAAATGGGAAGAGACACACATATTTTCCCTGACGCAAAGATTTTGCTGTGCCAAGAGCAATCTACCAGAGTCAACATACAACACTCTTCCTCTCTCAGATGGATATGCCGTTACCAAAGGGCCAGGACTAGCTAGTAATAATTTCTTAAGGTAGACATTTTAAAATCTTAATTTAGCTCACCACATCCTAGTTCAGCAGGGCTGCAAAAGGAAGTTCTGTACCATTTGCAAGAGAGAGAATCAGTCTGTTGTGAGGAATTGCAGATTCAGGCTAAGAAGTTTCTTCATACTAGACCATCCAGAAATCATTTACATGACATTACGTAGCTACAATTCGCCATCAACTAAAAAACCTCCAAAAGGGTCGGTAAATCTTATGGAAATTGATCTAGTTTCTGCCATGGGTCACGTAGTGTTAGTACTGTTAGAGAGTCAGGATTAGAGAGTGCAATATAGGTTAGATATAAATCACCTAGGAATTATTTCATGTATGTTTTTCTAAAGTAGTGTTGGAGATAATAAACCTTAGTATATTTTTCAAACTTAGAATCTCAGGCAAAATGTTTCTCTGTTCCCAGCAAACTATAACAGATCTAGATAAAAGAAATCATTTAAAATTAATATAGCTGTACCCTGCGAGTCCTGCTGTGAAATATTCAAGTATATCTAGATCTTCAGGTATCCTGAAGTTTTCTAAAGGCTGGTCTATTCTACTTTACATTCATTCTGTCCACAGGATATTTCTGTGATAGTAACCAAAGCAGAATAGTTTTCCACCTATCCAACATTTTCATACATATTTTATTTGAAACTCTTGAGAAAACTACAGGTTGAAATTCAAAGTGTATTTATTGAATCATAATTTGTGAGTAACATATTACCCAGGTGTTTTCGATAAGATAGTGAACGGGTAAATCAGCAAATATGACACTCTGCTTTCCATTAACCCCCTAGCACTGGCAATCTGAAGCTCCCCTTACTAAAGGCTAATCCATTTTGCTGTAGTGCTTAGAATTTTAAAATCTCAGCTCCTTGTGTCAAAATATTTATGTGCTTTCAGACAGCAGAAATGCATGCAGCAGTTTTGATCTCCTTACCATTTTACTCATTGTCATACCCAACCAAAGCAATCAGCAGCACAACAGATATCAGCTGACAAATACAACTCTTCAGTCTATAAGAATGAACTATTTCAATCTCTATTTTTAGACAAGTGTTTTTGTCCAACTACAGTATTCTTCAGCAAATAACATGTTATCAAAGTAATGTTGAATTTTAACTCCCCTAAGTTCTAGCTAATGATTCTAGTCATGATTCTATTTGCCAAAGTGTTTTTTCATTGTTGTTTGGAAATATTTGCTCATAGAAGAAGAAGGCTACCTATGCCTTAGCGTCAAAACTAGAATAGGCAACATTTTGCCTTCAACATTCAGCAACATATATTCTTTTCTTTGATGAAATCTAAATTTGCCAGGAAACAATGTCATCTGCTGGGAAAATGTCTGATAGCTGAATCAGTGCACCAGGTCATATATTTCATCTCTATGTCAAATTATTATGTGATCAATAAAGACAAGAGTTTGAGTATCGCTTGGATTATTATGTCTGTCTTTGCCTCCAGGAGCAGAGAAAGGGGACTCTGGTCTCATTGCTCTCAGGAATATATGAATAAAGATATCTTTCAGGTAAAATTGCCCTTTGTGTCAAATTAAGATCACTCTTTCCCATATAAGCAAAAATTAGGATAAGCATCTAGGGTTAACATCTTTTTTTTTTTCTTTCTTCCGAAGCAATTAGCTCAGCAAGCTTTTCTATGATTATTTATGTTTGTTTCCCTATGTTTGGATGTTTTGACATCTCTCATTTGAGCTTTAGAAAATCTCTTATCACTGAAAATTTCTCCATTAAGGTGGATGACAATTACCTGCTTCAGATGGAGATGTATTATGATGAATTTATGTTAAAGCCTTGTGGAAGAATGGCCTGGAAAAGGGGAAACTTAAGAGAAAACCTAGGGCCTAAGAGAAGTTTTGGCATTACAGCAGCTTGCTGGGGTGATACACAGTTGCCGCTTCCAGGATGGCTGGTATGCACGGATTCTGCTCCTCCACAGTTCCCTGGGCAGCACAATCTGCCCTCCTCGCAGCTGCAAAGGGGAGTAACAGAGGATGGAGCGGAGTGAAGGCACCGCGGCCAAACTCTGTTGCACTCCCTGTGCTGGGCCGCTGATAAGCGGCACAGTAGCTGCCCAACGGGAGATATATGACAACATGTCCAGTGCTGAGCCAGCAAGAGTGGCAAATCACTCTCTTCGGATGAACTTTGCTTGAACTTTGCTCATTATAATGCCAACGCACACCTCCATCCCAAAAGTTACCATCCTCTGAGGTATGACCACTCCTCACTGAGCATGTGCCCTAGATTTTCGTTTGACTGTACCTTTAAATGAAAGCGAGAAACTTTTTCACCAATCAATAACAAGATTAAGTATGACTATAGTCACTCAAGCTCCACCTGAGTGTAAAGAAAAGTATAAAAGGTGAACTAAGGTTGGGAAGCGGGGCGGAGAAGATTCCGTTGTAAATCCTGGGTCAGTCGACGGGCTGAACCCCCTCTCCTCCCCTCGGGTCGGGACGCTGCCTGAGGAGACTGGAGACTGAGAGCCCTCTCCCATCTTCTGGGGTAAGTGATGATTGCACATTTGTACATCAGAGCTAGCTAAAACCCCATGCTGTAGTAGAGAATTTCCTATACTGACATCCGAAACCTGCTTTGGAAATGTTGCATTTGAATAAACCATGCTGTTTGTGAACTCGGCTACTTGTCTGGGGAGGGGCGAGCGATCGGACCTACAGTTGACAGACTGTGCGTGAATCTGATACTGCCAGAGTTGAGCTTACAGTTTACCATACTATTTGGGAACTCAATTGACTCCTAGGAAGGCGATCGGACCTACGGTCCTCAGACTGTTCATGAATCCAATACTGCCAGAGTCGAGCTTATAGTTGATCATACTATTTGGGAACTCCATTCGCTCCTAGGAAGGCGATCGGACCTACAGTCCACAGACTGTGAATCCGATACTGATTTGGTATCTCCTTCTCCCCGCCCCCCACTACTACAGGTTTCAAACTGCAATGTTTTTCCACAAGCCTAAAGAAATGACATTGTTAGAGATGAAGATATCATTTTAGCCTCTGATACACAGAACAGATGCCCGCCTTGAAGTGACTGCACTCATTCTTGGAGCTGAACCATTTCAGCTTCAGTTTATTGACTTTTTTTTTTTCTTTACATGGTATTTCCAGTTTAATTTTGCAGAATTTCCTTCTGTCACTTAGTACCCATATGATTTCCAAGTAGATCTGAGAGAAACAGAGGCTTCTATAGCTATGTCTACATGTAGCATATACTTTTCCAGCTCACTTTAACTGAAAGAAATAGTATGCTGATATCTGCACTACTTAGCTCATTGCATGTGAAACTTGTCTACACAGCAGTCATTTTTATAGTTCTGCCAGTAATTTGGGGTCTAATTGATAAGCTCATTGTCCTACAAAGTATAATTAATCAATGTTTTCTGAAAAGCAGAAAAACATTCGCATACATGCTATATCCTGTCAGCTTTCCTTAACCCATCAAAAAATGAAGTAAGGTTTTGGATAGGTATACAATAAATATACTACTCCTTCTCTCTGTGTTAGGCTATTTTTTTCTATTATAGTCTCAGGCATTATTGTAAAGAAAAAGAAACACTGGAAAGCAGCTTGCATCTTCAAGATGCATACAAAGGATTTCACTTTTACCTAGTCATTCCTAATAAAGTCCCCATTCTCCTTCCCCGGCCAAAAGAACCAAATAGAATTGTCTAATCTTTATTTTTTCAGATTTCCTTCTGAAGTGATTGAGAAAGTGGTTGAAAAGAAACTCTTGGAATAAGCAGACAAAAAATATTGTGCAAAACTATAAATAAGAGTTGTTATTTGGATCGTTTCTATGCCTACATAATTAACACTGATGGGTAAAGTGAGGTTGTTAACATGAGTATGATAAATATCCTTTTAAAAAGAGACTTTGATATGACCCTACTACAAGTAGGAGACTAACACTCAGCCTCTGCAATAAAATGAAATTAATGCCTATGACTGATTTTGCTCTGGTCTGATCAATACTCCCAGAAAGCCAGACTCAAAGCCTGAAATTTGAGGGACTAAAGTCTAGTCTAAGCAAGCAAGGTATATTTATGTGTGTACAAGGGTATCTAGATACTTTTTAAGAGCTATTGTAGATGTTGCCCATTTTATTCTTCTAAAGATATAGCTTCGTGTTCTTTTACTGGGAAAGCTATTTACTCTTTTTCTTTGTCTCCAGTGAACCTTTTTTGACATTTTCACCTGCCACCCCCTCTTAGCAGTAATATTTGTTGCATATTGTCTAACATAATGTCTAACATAAACTCTGTCAATGACTTTAAACCTATTTATTCCTCTTTACTCTGCAGTATCAAATTATAGAAATAGAAAACATGGAATTAAACTTATACTTGAAGAGCTACTATTTTCTGGTTCTCCACATGTTTAACTATTTCATTCTAGAATACTCATAAATATCTCCTTAGTCTGCAGGACACAGCTGGTATTCCGTGCTTCAATAGCCCTATAACAAGATCTGTAGCACAGAGAAGTAGGCAGGCCTAATACACTTTGACATCAAATAGGAAACATAAAAAGTATGTATTTTTCACAGAGCACTTTGTATTCTGAGCAGAGAAAACTTAGTGATCAGAGAGGAGAGAACTGGAAAAGTGAAAAGCACCAAAGAACAAAATCAGTAAGATGGTAGCACAGCCATGGAAGCACGTTTCATTTGAGAAGTTCTTCATTTCAGTTCCAGCTATATTGCGTATGTTGGATGGGTTTAACACTAGCTGGAGAACTGCAAATAAACTATAAGAACCAACATTCATTATCAAGAAGGAATTAATTACAATTTAATTTAAATTGTAATTTAATTTAATTATAATCAGTTATAAATTGGCTTTAGATCCAATTTATTTTATTATTTTCTATTATGATTGAATTTTTTATTACTAAGTTATTACACTATATTCTGATCCAGAAAACAGTAAATTTAGACCAAAAATGTAGATAAATAATATGCAGAATGGTAATAATGAGAACATTTGCAAAAAAAGCATATATATATATAAACCTATATATTGACATTAAAAATAAAATCCAATAATAGTTAAATGAAATTCAAAGAACAAAGGAGAAAAAATGACAATCTAACTCCCAAAATCTCAATGGTATTAAACACATTTCTGATAAAACAGAATACAGAAAACCACCCTTGCAAATTTTGTCCTTAGTTTTAAAATCACACCTAGAACCTACAAAGTCTCTGCAGTGGGAGACATTACAAGCTAAAGAGATTTTTTTTCCCTAAGTTAGTTCCACTGAGAAATACTTGGTTAAATTTTCTATTAAATATAAACCCACTTAATTTGGTTATTTAAGAAGTTGCTTTCTGGAAGGTGTAATAGCAGGTGGCTTTTTTTCTTCTTTTTTCAAATGAATAATTGGGTGTATACTTTTTAAATAAACTGGGATATTATTTTGTTTTGGCCATGTTTTGAATATGTATGTGTCTGTACTGGTATGCATATGCATGTATGTCAATTAAATATAAATTAGCAGTATAAAATTAACTGAAAAGGTTCCCTTGCAAACTTTTAACTGCAACTAGTCTAACTACTTATGATACAAACTTGCTTTCTATTTTGCAAACTTGGCTATTTTAAAAAGCAAAATGATTGCATTCTTGATCTAATCCTAACTCTATTTTATTTCTGCACTTCTACTTACATTAAGCATGTGGTTTATTTCCTACTGCATGTAACACCTCATTCTTACTGTGTATAACATCTCATTAATATAAATATTTTTGCATAAGGTCTCTAACACCAGCATGTATAAAGAGGTATCATGTAAATGTTTTTTTCTCTGCTCTGACTCTTATTATTAATCTAGCATTAATGCCATCAGAAAGTGATCTTTTCTTTCTGAAACAGACTAGCAACTAAAACCCTGGAGTTCATATCTTGCTTAAATAGAATGTTGGGGGAGGCGACAGGGATACAACAGATCTCAAAAAAAAAAGTTTTAAATCCCTGATTTCTTTCGGAAAAAAAAAAGAATGTTGATTTCTTTTCAAAGAAACAACTACTCTCTGTTGTCTTTTTAAAAGGCAAAGAACATTCTACTGTGCTTTGTTAATTGGAAAACGAAATCTTACCTAATAAAATCCCTCAGTGAAAGCATACCATTAGACTGGGTATTTCAAAATAGGAAACCAAGAATTTCTCACTCAAGATCCTTTATGAAAAACAAATATTTCATCAGAAAGAGAAGTCTTCTCTTCATGGAAAAAAAAACAGAATATAGGAGAAATGCTTAATTGTTGTGTTATCAGTGCCTGATTGAATGTTAGGTTTTAGTAGATGTAAACATATTTGTAAGTTACAGACTTTTAAAAACACTGCTTAATTGCAGTCTTCCTTAGAAATCGTTTGTCATTTTTCAAAGATGTCATATATCATTTCAGCTTTACAATTTAGGCACAAAATGTTCACTTTGAGAAAACTAGAAGTAATATAGTCAGACCTGAGCTTACCGACTTTCATCCATTTCTTCCCTATTTACGTGATTTAGAAAGCCTCTGACATATTCAGTTGTGGAAACAATACATACTCAAGAAAGTCATCAAGAAAATATATATGTGAAACACCAGAGTACAATGGTAGCCACGCAAGCTGAATTGGTGCTGAAATCATCTGTAGCATTGAAGGTTCCCCGGAAAACAGAAACAGGGTGCAACAGCGCTGGGTCTCAAGCATGGGAAGGAGACCTACAAGAAAGAGACAGGAACCAAGGAACTGGGAAGGCAGAGGAATGTTTGGGGCAAATCAGGCTAAGATTTTAGAATTTGGAGAGGCAGAGAGAGAGAGCAAACCAAAGGTCTTTCTTAACTTGCTGGAAAATAAGAGACAGGCACTATTCTAAAGACATTATTATCTATATAATTAAGACACAAAAACAAGCAAGGAATGATACACCCAAGATCACTGAGACAATGAATGGAAGAGCAGTTCATTGCAGATCTTAGGTTTTCCAAATTCTTATTCAATGTCCAGCTTACCAAACAGACAAGCTCTTTGATGAGAAGATGTTAGTAGGCAACAGTATTTGTTGCACTGCTGTCTTGCACTATTATGTTTAATATTATGATGAGTAAGGTTTTTGCCCACTTGATCGTATGATTATAAGAAGATGTCCTTGTTCTAAAGGAAGGAATATCCAGCTTGGCAACAGCCCATTTAACTCAAACATGCTATGTACTACATCAAATCTGCTTCAGTACATTTTAATTTTAGACTTTGTTGAACACTTTTTTATTTCTCTGATGATCTCAATTTTTCTCCACTTCAGTTCCAGTAATTTTCAGTTATATCTTCCTTTTGGAAAAAAAAATGGAAAAGAAATTATTTCTCCACTGATGCATACCTTAGCAGCTTCAAAGACTAAGGCCAAAGAAAAATCAGAGGATTTTGAAGTAATTCAGGAAGTATTAAGATAAGCAGTAACTTCTGAGAGTTATCACAGCCCCAAGAAATACCATAGTTTGCTTAAAAGGGAAAGGCAGTAGGTAATTGTATTTAATCGTTACTGGATTTCAACTTGGTTACAACTCCAAATGTTGGGACTCTGGCATGTTGGACGGCTGTTGGGAGTATCTGACAGAAGGGATATAAAGGAGCTTAAAGACTATTTCCATTCCATTGAAAATCCAATGTGGAATTTCTACCATTAGTCTTTTCTTATATTCTTAATAAATACAACCACAACCTGGACTAAGACTACTCTGCAATGCAGCTCCATGTAGATTTATCCAAGCTAACAAACACACTTTTACATTAACACAGTTAATCAACATGGCCATGGTGCAAGGTGACTGTGGCACCTCTAGAACCAAGCTACATGATGCAAGGTGGTAATTATAGCACATTGACACCCTCTAAGGTGTCTTTGTATACTATGTTTTGCACTTCTGTGCTCTGTGAGATCCCCTTCTTAGTCAGAGGCCCCTCAAAACATGTATTTGCTCTTCTCATCCCAGTATGCACACAAGAGCGCTCATACACTTAAGGAAAATTACTCTCTCTCCATCTTGACAATTTTATATGTCTTATAGGTATAAACAATATGTCTGACTACTCCCTTTAATATATGTGTGTGGCATTTAGCATGTTCTCATCTCATGAATTCTTTATGGGCTGGGAACATTTGTATGGAAATCTTGCATCCAGCGCAATGGGGTCTCAGTTCCAATTGGTAGTTTATGTACTCCCACCATGCAATTAAGAAGACTGAAGTTCTAACGAGTTGTAAAGTTAGGTTGTGACTGAGAATATATGTAATGGGACTTTATTAAGTGAGATTGTGGTGGGTGAAATGACTCTTCCTATCAAATGCTTTTACCACACGTTTTAATGTTAGCAGTTTGTTCAGAACTAGAGATTGCCATAAAAACAAAGCGTAGCAGTAGAGAATAACTCAAATTGAAAATGAACCCATTTTTTTTTCTATTCAAATGACATTAAGGGAAGAAACAAAATAAGAAATGTGATTTGATTTTACCTGACAGTGTCCTTTAATCTAAAGAAATCATATAGCACTAGACAGCAATGTAAATTCCACAGCATGCAATCCCCATGACAGCTTCTCTAAGAGATAACTAGCTGACACCTCAGAATAACAATTACTCCCATGCTCAATGTTTAACTCTGAATAAGAATATGCCTGTGCTGCACACTGCCATACAGGGTGTACATCCTCAGGCCAGCCATAAATTTGCTAGCATGAACGCCAAAAGCAGCAGAGCAGTCTGAAAAGCAGGATAAATTAATTCGCAGGGTGTTCAATCCTCCTGAAGCTAGGCTGCTGTGGAAGTGCAAGCAAGCTCAGTTACAGCTAGATGCTATCTGCCTCATCATGTGCAGAATTGCTATACAATGTTTCCAGGAATAGATATTTTCTGAAGTTAATTGTGCAAACAAAAAGCTGATCTGTTTCCACTGATAGGCATGCCAAGTATGCAAGGTGTTTTCAGAAAGAGTAAACAGTGATATTTATAGTATTAGGAGGTAAAAAGAAAGAAGATGGGCATGAAAAATTCTAGACCTAGTCATTGTAATTTCATATCAAAATTTCGATACAAAATGGCATTTTAGTTTTGCTTTTTTTAAAAAAAAATCAAATGAAGCAATACTCAATGCTGAAACTAAATGAAGACTGTCATTTCATTTCCACATGTCAATTCACAACTAAAATATTTTAACATTTCTTTTTGAATCAAGAAGTAACTTCACTGGATTTGATATATTCCTGCAAGAGCTTTTGTTTCAGCAGGATGATATTCTTAAGCTTATTTTGATGCTTATAGTTCAAATTCAATGCACTATTTCATCTTTTTTCAATACAAAATGTATATGTTAATATTAACTTCTATAGCAAGGATCACTTGATCCATTAGCAAATATTGAATGGTCTTCAACATTTGAAGTTGAGTGTTGAATGGCCTAGGATCATTACAAACCCTTTACATGAGTCAGCTAAAATTATACATGGCTACTAGAAAACTGTATAAAACACTTTCAGACCAGAACTTAATTTCCTGATGGTTTTACTCTTTCGTATTCTTCTACCTAAGATAATACTGTGGGTTACTGATTAGTATGAATATTGAGAACTTTGGTCTAAACATACTTACAAATGTCATTTCATTGGAAATAACATTTTACCAGAGAATATAATGATGACTCATAAGTATGAAAAAGTAATATTGCTTCATTTTGTAACTACAAAATACACAAGAAAATGAGGAATGTTGCTGATACATTAACGTTCACAAAACCATTTAGGGATATAATTGGTACTTACTAAACCGATTAGTATAAAGTAATTACAGTCAATGAACATATATAATTTACTGCTGCCACTTAAAGCGGCCAAATTCTTTGTTATTCAGTAAATGTGTACAAACAATTGCAATCAAACAAACTGATATTTAGGAGACAATTTCCTCAGAGGTGTTTGTTATTTATCTAACTTCTCTCTGTACAAAGTCAGTCAGCAGTCAACAAACAAATGCCCATACTGAGGCTCAGCTCTGCTTTGCACTTACCCTAAGATTTCCTCTCCTTGTTTCTTGCTACCAATCATATATACACTCTTCTATAAGGTGCTTTTTTATGCTTTGAACATGGGGTTGTTAGCACAGCCAATGTAAAGATTAAAAAACAAGTAGATGTTGGCCCAGGATGAAAATTGCTCACCTTACACGGAGCACATTCAGATTTGTCAATGTAGACACAGCATGAGGCTTGGGTATCTATTCCCAATAGATCTTGAAAAATGCTTGGGTGATCTTCTGAAGAACAGTGGACATTATGTGACATGGGCATCAACTTCTGTGGATTCCCTAGTCCTCGGACCAGGGGACATCAGCTACTTTTGCAGCAGGACTCCTGTGAGTAGTATGCCCATTCATTTCCAGAACTCTTCCAGTTTGGGAATGGATGGCATAAAATCTTCAAAACAGTTTGCATGGAAAATGCCCACCTGCTTATCTGTTTGTTCTAGTAGTACTTGCTTATAGCTAGAGTAATCTGAAAGAATATCCAGGTTTGGAAAGAGCATCCTCTTTTGAAACTTTTAGTAAATCTCAGTCAGTATTTTCTCACATTCTCAGAACTATTCTGAAGCCTGTGGCCATCTAATATTTTAAATAATCTCACCTGGGAAAATAAGGGAGAAACACAAAATTATGTCAAGATGAAATGTAAGACTTTCAGATTCACTAGTGATCACAGAAGCTTATCCATAATAGTTGCCCAGTTTGAAATATCACAAAACTTAACACTTAGCCAGATAACATTCAAAATCTGTTATTCAGAATATTTTACTGGGCGATACGCAAAGCCCCTTCTGGCTTTGAAGTTATAAAAGGAACTGGAAGTATCCAGCAAATCAGAGAACAGTGGCAGCAAGCACTTGGTCCATCTTGCTCAGAGCAGATGTGTGCTCTCTAGAAGGCTTTCTAGTTAACATATAATTCTAGTTGAACATAAAATACAGACACAATCCTGAAAACAGACACCAGAACTCAGAATCCTCTCTTCCTAGATGGCGGTACAGCATCACACTAAATTCCATGTTCCATTGATATCTCCCTGCTATGATTATCCTTTCAAGTCCCATTTCAGCCCTTATAGGTCCTGTAGTACAATGAGCTTAAGCATCTGGGATGAGACAAACTCGAGGGCAGTGAGGAGGTTCCAGAAATAGTCCCAGACTAGCTGTATTTAGACTCATTTGTGGTTTTTTGACTGCTCACGTGGAAAATGTTTTAGCTTTTCAGAAAGCACCGGCTTAACCTTCACATTCCTTTCTTTCAGTCAAATCAAATGTGTATTACTCCCTTTAAATGGAATCTAGAATCTAGACATACATAAAATGCAGTAGGTCTGTATCTTTCCTAGTGATCCAGTGATGACTTTCCATCCAGTGATGACAAGTTTCAGAACATGCAGCAGTGTGAGGAAATTCTAGTCTGTGGAGAACTGCAAAACTTGACATCTAAGGTTATCTCCTTTGGATATTCTTACTTAGGCAAGACTTACTACAAAAGAGTTTGTCATCTTATATTAACAAGGTACCAAATCTTTCCCTGGAAAGGTGGCACACCTTTCCTAACATGCTGCCTGATTCTTTACACTCTCTCAGGAAAGCTTAGAGTGATCCACAGGTTGCACAGAAGTAGCACTAAAAAAGTAACAGTGCTTGCAAGTTATACATACCTAAAAAGAAAGACTAAGGATTACTTATGCTTAAGGGAATCACAAAATAGAGAAGTAGATCATATTTAGTCTGAAATAGTTTACCTACCACAGGCATTCTGGGCAATTAAATGTCTGTTTATTGGGATCACTGCCAACAAGAAGATTCAATTAAATGAATTGCAATAACTCCTAATAATAGTTAACCACCCACCCAATCCATTGAAACAGTGCATCTGGCCTTCCCTGCTAGACTGTTTACAATTCACTCGTATAACATTAGATAACATAAATGGCCTGCAGTGAAATCCTTTTTGCAGTTTTATTGCTGAATTCTAGCCACAGAATATCTAACTTTGATTGGTGATGTCTTTCAAAATTACCCTGCCTCCATCTTTGTCATTTACTGTTAGAGAGTTTAGGGGAAAAAAATGGAGGAGTAAAAAAAGCAATCACTGTAAAAAATGACAAGACAATCATTTCTCAAGAAACACAAATAAGGTCAGAACTGACTAGCTATTGCTGATAAAAAGGAAGACAATCCTTTGTCACATTCTGTAAAATGAAGTGACATCAAGCCCATATAAAACAATTAAAAAAAGATACTAAGGGAAATAGATTTATGCAATTTCATATGCCTGGCATCAAGATATATAAAAAAAATCAGAAGATAAACATTTAAATATTTTAATCTGTGAAAATAATTAAGAATTCTGAATAACGAGAAACAAAACAAGAATTTCTCAAAGATGATGAATCTTCATAAATAAAAAGCTTTAAAAACAAACAAACAAAAATTATGCAAAAGGAATGAAAAATAAACTGCTTAAACTCACAAATTAAAGTGTTGGTGATAAGAGTTTTGTAAAACTGTCTGAGATTTTTCTAATTCTTTTCATCATGAAAATCAGGGTCAGTTACTAAACACACAAACAAAATTAACTAAGTACTTCTGACTATAAACTAGTCCTTGTCTACTGCATGTCAGTCCTTGCACAAAATTAGATTTCATTATAAGCCCAGCTACCCCCATGTCATGAGAAGTCAAACCACAATTGCATATGGTTCTAAAAGCACCTAGTGGCTCCAGAGCTGTATCTAAAGTTCTTAGATACCATGGAGCTATCACCAAGATAGAATTATATCAGGGCTCTCTTGGGAAAATTCAATAGGATGAGAGGAATGGGTCGCTGCCCCAACACACATCTTTAAGTCCTTGCAGACAGAAATATGTATATATATATATACATACATATATATATATATATATATATATATATATATATATACATTTATATGTGGATATAAAAAAATGATGCCAACCTGAACCTCTGCTTTCACTTATGTTTTGCCTTGAAAACAAATGTAAACAGAATCTGATTACTTTGCAGAAGATACATCATTAGGTCAGAGAGACCATAAGGAATGAGCAAAAAGAATAACAACATCACAGAATGGCTGATGTTGGAAGCACCTCTAGTGATCTTCTAGTCCAACGCCAATGTTCAAGCAAGGGCGCCTTGAACATATTTGTGCGTTTGCACAGAATTGCAACTAGATAGGCTTGGAATGTCTCCAAGGAAGTAGTCTCCACAGCCTCTCTGGGCAACCTTTTCCAGTGCTCTGTTACCCTCACAATAAAAGATGTTTTTCCTCATATTCAGACAGAACTTCCTGTGTTTTAGTTTATGCTCATTCCCTCTCATCCTATCACTGGACACCACTATAAAGAGTAGCCCTCATAGCCCTTTGCTGGACTCGCGCTGCACCAAACATAGTATGTGACCTCACCAGTGCTGACTAGAGATTGCAAAGTCACCTCGCTAAACTACCGGCAGTGTTCTTCCTAATGCCCTCCACAATACCACTGCCCTTGGCCACAAGGGCACATTTGTGCCACACGATCAACTTGCGCACCAGGACGTCCAGGTCCTTGTCTGCCCTCTGGATGTTTCTCCACCCTCTCAATGTCCATCAGAAAGGCAGCACAGCTCTCTGATATGTCAACCCGTTTCTAATGAGGCCTATTTAATTGTGTATAGTCAAATCAGACTAATCATTTTCACTCTTA
Source organism: Crypturellus undulatus (assembly GCA_013389825.1). NCBI lineage: Eukaryota > Metazoa > Chordata > Aves > Tinamiformes > Tinamidae > Crypturellus > Crypturellus undulatus. Next base: position 428,904 of record VWPW01001133.1, on the reverse strand, counting down.
GTTGTTCATGTTAAATCTTTAGATAAAAAATAATATAAGCGCATACATATTTTGCAATTTGCTGTTTTCATGAGATTTAAGGGAAATGAAAAGAAGTGTTCATATATAGAAAGAAAATTAGGAATTCTCTGTTCCCTGTAAATATGTAGGTGGCACTTCTTCCTGGTTTTCTTCTGCTGAAAATATTTCTATCAAAAAAAAAGTTAAATATGTAAACATCTATTAATTACCAGTAAAACATAATGCTAAAAATGATAATAGCTATCTCACTTTAAAGCTACATTACACATTTTTTACTATGAGGGTAACAGCACTGGAAGAGGTTGCCCAGAGAGGTTGTAGAGACTGTTTTCTGGTAGATATTCTAAGCCTGCCTGAACACAATCCTGTGTAATGTGTTCTAGGTGCCTCTGCGTGAACATTGGGGTTAGACTAGATGATCTCCAGAGTTGCCTTCCAGCCTGAAACATTTTGTGATTCCGTGGCTGGCAGGACACAGGAGAGTTTCCCAGGTGACACACCTGGATATCTATTCAGCCATATCTGTGTGTATATGCTGTATTTCTTCCTCCTGTGGTGTTTGGCTCCAGGCAGAGAGCCGCCAGGCAGGGCTGAAGGGAAGAGTGGCATGCATGGCTTATGCTCCTCGTGTGGTTGTTCATGGCACTAGGATGGACATGAATCACGATGGACATGATTCATAGTCCGTGAATCATGCTTGCCTACTGACCTGGACATTGCCTATGTGAGAAGATGATTAAGAAATAAAATAGTTTTACTGTGGATTTATGAAGTGGGTTTTCTGTCAGGTATGTGACCATGTACATTTGGCTTTCTGTGCACTCTATGCCTTTGGAGGAACATGAGGAACACAAGTAATGTCAGTTTGTCCAAACAGGCAAAATACATATACCTCCTTCTACCTCCCCTCTCTGTGTTTGGAACTTAAAAGGAAGAAAGACCCAGAAAATTACATGGAAGTTGATTAATCCCTAAAGCATGTGCACTCTGCATATTATAATTAACAAAGAATTGAAAACCATTGGTGCAAAACAGTTTCCTTCTGGCCCTAATAAGACCAGCTTTGGTGCACTTCAACAGTTGAATGGCAGCCACAGCAGTCTCCAAGAACAATTATTTTTGTTGATCTAAAAGACAGAGTTGTTATCTCTTTTTGTGTTGTCACTGGAGAATTAACTTATTTTTTTAGCACCCACATTTGAAAAGAAATGATGTTCTCTTTACTTTAAGGGATTTAAGTTACTAAATAATGCTTTTTATTGGGGGAAGTAACTTGGTCAGAGGCTGTAGAGCTCAGATTACTATACATATGCAACAGCAAAGAGAAACAAGCAATTTTATTTAAGAAGTAGAGTAAATATTATATTAAAATAGATTTTGCATCTGCTGTTTTCACAGATTATCTTCCAGAGATCTGCAGAAAACAAGCAACAGATTCTGGAGTTTGTGTTTTTAAGTAGATATTATTTAATAAAATAATTTTAGTACACAGGAAGGAAGAGGCCCAATACTAAAGTGTTCTTTCATCTGACAAATAAAAGCATACCATGACCAAATGGAGCCTGAAGCTAGCAAATTCAAGGAAGAAATATGATGCACATTTTAACTGAGGGTAAATCATTTCTGGTATAATTTATGGAGAGCTGTGGTGGATTCTTTATCACTTAAAGTCATTAAATAAAGATTGAAAGATATGCTTCAGTCATACAGGAGAGAATAGGTTGCTATGTGAAAATGCATTCTAGATTTTTGAAGTGATATTTTCTGAGCTTAGCACTTGTGATCTTTCAAAAGCTAAAGGATAGTTTACTCATGATTTATTTTACAAATACATCACAATAAGCAACAATAAAAAGTTACCCAAAAACTGAAAAAAAAAAATGCTCCAGCAACTTCACTATGAGAAAGGCTCATTTTTCTTATACATGCTAAAGACCAAAGAAATAAGATGCACCTTTTCTTCCATCAGCTAGTGACATTTACTCTGGTCTATACTGGATGATTAAGTTAAGCACTCCTCATTTGGGAACTGTCTCCATGATTTATGACTGTTATCACTTGGCTCTACATGATCTTAATACCTTACAAGAAAAATTATGATGTTGATTGAATACAGTAAATTACAGATACCCACTGAATGAAAAGATCTTGGTTAGATCGGGGCAGATTTTTTTTTCCAGTTACCAGTCAGTGCTCCACAAAAGGGAGCTTCAGGAAGACTAAAACTGTTTTAAACATAATTCAAGTACGGTAAATATTTGAAAATGTAAAATATTGGAAATCAATAAAAAAGTGTCAAAACATTATCATTCTATTATCTCTGAAAGCATTTTGCTTCAGAAATTTGTCCAGCAGAATTTTAGTGTTTTGACAGTCTTCAATACTTGAAATTTTTTTTACTACAAATTTCACTTAAACCAAATAAAATAAGTTTCTGTAAAAGCGTTTAAAATTGAGTTTTTTTCAGGTTTCCAGAAAGTATTTTCTGGTTCAATCAGAATCATTATTTATAGGGAATTTTTTCAGTTTGACTTCCAAAAATAAAAATCCATTAAAACTATTCTCTCAGTATGTCTTTTTTTTTTGCCTCAGTACAGTCTTTTTTTGTCATCAATCCAGAATTAAATCTTCATATTTATTGTAGCGTGGGCAGATGTGGAAAGCTCCTTAGGCTGCAGGATGGATTCTGGGGCAAGGGGCTGCAGGAGACCTCTATCTAGGAGGAGAAAGGAAATCGCAAGATTTCCTTAAGGATAAGGAGAGAGGAAAAACCCCAAATCCACAGACTCCTCCTAGCCTCACTATCCATTGGAAAATTCACCCATATTTCTCAATCCTTCTCCTTCTCCACCTTTGTCCTCCTGATAGAGTCTGCCATCACAAACAAATAGCAGTGTGCAGGCTCTTCTGAGGGACCCTGAACTGCCGTGAATAAGTTAGATGATAGAAAATCGGGATAATGCAAATTATCCCTTGGTCTATGACATAATATTGATAACAAAACACAATCTTGATTAATCTATCTATCTCCCACACTGTTCTTAAGATGTTTCATGAATTTGTAGCTCTTCTTTAGAAATATATAATACATTATCTCTGTCATTTGTAGACTCTGAAGGATGTCACTGGACCCATATTCCACTCCTGTGAATAAGTAATTCCTATTGAAAGATATTTTTGCATATAAATAGTATGCATGGACTTGGGGAATGTGAAAATTTATTAATTTAACTGCTATTACAGAAAGATTTTTTATTTTGGTAGCTATGCAAATACAAGCATTTATAGAATTCATAATATAATATCAGTCAGAAAGCAAAGCAACATAATTTTAAACTTAAAGTAATAATTAACTCAAAATATAAACACTAGTACTCCACTGCAGGACATTTTTTTTCCTCAGCGACAGAGGTCATAAGTCCCTCCATCTGATTAGTGCAGCAGCCTTATAAATATGGTTATAATTAGTTTTAAAACACTGGTGACATTTAATGCCTATACATTTCTTTGTCCTTTGCAAAATCATCAGATCTTTGCTCAGTTTCTTGCAGATCACTGCAGTTAGGTAGTCTGAAACAAAAAGGTCAACATCAGTTCCTTGACACAAAAATCTAGGTAATTTCCTCAAACAACATGCAGGACATTCTCAGTCGCTCCCAAAGTGGAGCAGTAGGCCAGCGTTCCTGCAGGGTTAGGGACAAACTATAAGGACCGTAAGTATTTAATCCTTTTCTCACAGACTGTTCACTTCCATTCTCCAGATTGTTCCAATCCTCACCAGAAATGCCAAAACAGATTTTGCAATAGAGTTTTTGTTTAATGTTTTAGACTAACTTCGTCTTTATGCACGCAAGGAAACTATACCAGAAGCACAATAAGAAGGTGAGATTTAGGCCATTAGGATCAGGCAGTCTGACATGGATTTCTAACTATTCTAAGTTTCAGTGCTTTGCTAAACAAATCCACTACCTATTATTCAGTGGTGTGGCTCCATAATATGTACCTGCAGCACTTGGCTCACAAGGAAAAAAAGACAATATTCTTATAACTCTTGCAAGTCTTCTTTCTCCTAGTCCAATAGTCTATTACGAGCCTTAGCAAGGACACTCAGACTTATGTTTGCCAGTTATGAGGCTAAACATGATATAACATACTACCATATTCACAGCATCCTTCCTTTCTCTTTAATGACAATGTGAGTCTGATGTTAAAGTATATTTTGTATTCAGATTATGCTGATCATTAAAATGGTCGTTAAATAAAAAGGTAAGTTACTCACTTCTATAATTCACAATGTGCTATCTTTGTGGAAAAGCCCTCCCACTTCAGTTATATAATTTACACTCCAGAATATATGATTCTATGTATATTGTTCATTAAAGTACATTCTGGGTACTAAAAGTACTAAAATTTCCAGCAAAGGTACAAGTTTCACAAAGTATTACTATTCAAAATTACCACATAAAAAAGACTCATAGATACAATCGCAAACAATTACCATATAATTACAACATGAAAATGTACCAAGTAGAGATGCAATCACAAAGACAAGTACTGCTGACGGCAAATCTAGAAGCAATTACACGCAGCCTTTGAAGAATTATACACATTTATTTAAACTTGATAAATGTGTATGTCCTTGCAGTAGCAGAATTGAGCAGGATTATTATAGGCAGTGATATGCAATTTCATTTGCATAAGTAGTTTCACAAATTTCTAATATTTAAAATTTGATTAAAACTGAAGTTGCAGTCATTAGCATTCAGGTTATTCACTTCTCTATCTTACAATCACTAATTATTTTAGAGCCAACTGGAATTTGCAAAATACTTTGCGTCTATGAGAAACCATAATCCTTTCACAAAAGCTCTTCCTCTTTAATCTATACCACAATTTGCAACAAAGAGGTAACAGGACATGTAGTAAAAAAAAAGGGAGGAGTTGAGGAAATTGCTAGCTCCTTGGTTTAGAATACTTACAGCATGATCTAAAATTCTATAAATGAAGAGATACTTTTCAGTCACTTATACGGATCTTGGTTCAAGTTCTTTCTTTAAGGAATAACTGCTTTATTCTACAAGTCATAGTCACCATTCCAAAGTTAAAATGAGTTTTATTTTGTTTCATTTCTCACAGAACCTGGAGTACAAGTAACTCTGAGAATGATTTGAATGACAAGAGGAAAATCACCAGGTTTATCCTCAGCAAGCTACTAAAAACAATGAACCTAAGTTTCTTCTTTGTTCAAAGCAGTATCCTGAGAAATTCAAATAGAATAGCTACCATCTCATCTTGAAACATATCATTAGCTATAAAGCATCTTTGAAATCATAACCCTAAGCATTTTGAATTGCCCAGAGCAGAATCACTACATAGGAAAAAAGGTAAGCCAAGATAGCGATACATTAGTATTGTCAAAAGACACACACTGAATCACACAATTTTACTGTTGCTTTACTTGACAGTCTTTGGCATGGTTATCAGAGAAAAGATCATCTTTGCTATTAAAATAAAATAATAAACACACAGATAATGTTAGTCTGCAAACTCCAAAGCTGTACTTAACATACAAGGATCCTGCTCCTGGACCGTGGACCCTACCTAAGCTGTGCAACTCTTTTCAAACCAAACAAGTGAACCTACATAGACATTGAGTTGGTGGGCATTACACTGCTTAACATTGAAGCAAAACATGCCAAATGCTATTTAATCCTCCTGTGTTGTCCAGCAACAATTCTGTTGCCAGATCTTACTTTTGATGAAGTCAATGAAAATAGAGGTTTGCTGCAATAAAACAAGATATACGAAACGTTAGGGAACTACATTATTGAGCAACTATAAAATTCAAGAACAGACATCCGTTTTTATGCCATCACTGTAATTTATGTTGTAAGATTATGTTTTTGATATCAGCTAGAATATAATAAACCTGAATGTCGTCATCTCTGAAACATTGAAGAATCTCAGATCCATACTAAATATCTACATTAAATGTGTCATTTTAAGGTAATGCACTAATTTGTACCTTCAGTTTTAAAATAAAGGCAGCCTGAAGAGTTACATTCCTTTATAAATTGCTAAAATTCATTTTACAACTTTGATACTTTACTGTGTTTCTGTGACCCTGTTCTGTTTGATTCCTGCCTAATCCTTGTGAAACTTTGTGGAGAACCTAATGCCAAATTGAGTGGTTAGGCATTAAAAATGTCACATACGTTTTTCAGCTTAGGAAAAAGAGAACAAGGGAGGAATGAGAAGCAGAGGAAAATTGTTCAACTGAAAAGTAAGATATATTTTTTGAGGGTCCTTGTATATTAGGTTCTAAGAATACAATTTTGAGGCTCTTAGTGGAGTAAAATTCAAAATGACTGGTGCAAATTTTCCCTGAGAACCACTAAATTTTATGTAGAGTTATGCAGTTATTCATACTCTAAGTTGTTAACATTTTAAATTTTCATATCAGCTTGTTTTTACAAGATTGGATTTTTAATCAATTAATTTACTCTTACTTTTTTTCTCTTTATTCTCTTTGTTCTTTTTACTTTTACTCTTTACTCTCTTTACTTTTTTTACTATCAAAAAAAAAGAAAAAGCAATGCCCTTAACTTTACCAAGTTAGTACATATTAGATTTCCTCAGCATGCAGCCATAGCACTTCTACTATTCAGCATAACATAATGATACAAAGCAGGGAATTCAGTTGGTAAATCTACATAATATAGTCTCTTTATTTGGTATGCATGCTACAGCAGTAGAGTGAGCAAAAAAAGGAATTGAAACAAAATTCCCTGACCTATTTTAATATTTGATGATGTTTCTTTTACAGTTGGAGTTTTCAATGTTTTACTCCATTACCAGCTTCAGATACTATGCTTGAAGGGGATCACAGATCTGAAATGGAGGTCCATCCCAACACAGTGACCTCCTAAAACATGTCCTGCAGAAGCTCATGGGCAGAGTAACTGGGAGGATTAGAGACATCCCTCTGTGGCCAGGAAGGTACAGCCTCAGGCACTGTCACGACTGCCCAGAATCTTGGTCCCAAAGTGTTCAAAGTTACTCACTAGTAAGCACTGGTGGTGCTCCTACCTTTGCAATGCCGCGGTTCTGTGGACAGTCCGTGGTGGGCACTGTGCACAGGCTTTGGAGGTCCCAAAGAACTTGCAGCTGGGAACCACTGCTTTAAATGCATGAAGACAAGTCAGTGACGTACATGCATACATATCCAATCACACAGGAGCTGCTCTTTACAAGTTACTTGGTTTATTCTTCTATCCAGTGTGTGACAATTCAATCATCACTTTTGTTAGGGAGAATAAAACACTGCATAAACATCAAGAAAAAGAGATTGTCACACTTGTCTATTACTCTCTGGGTTACAGCAGTGTTGAATAGCTTGAACTATTCTCTGCATGCTCTTGACAGGCCAGGCCTTTGACTTAACCACATGTAAAAGATCATGATGTTATCTTTCGCTAATTTGAAAATAAATAGCTTCCGATGATGTAAAAGGACTACTGTAGTAATTGGGCACATAAAGATAAAAGCTCATGTAGATAAAGGCATGTTAATTAGGCTCATAAAGGCTTATTAATCAGGCTTGTAATGGTAGCAGTTTCAAGCCATGAGAGAAAAATGTAAGATATTTGTCTGCAGGCTTAAACTAGCGAAAAGAATGAAAACCACCCACAAAGCATGAGATGTGACATTAACACCCCGCTACTGGGAAAAGTAGTAAGATCAGCATCTTCTCTACAGTGTGAGAAAGATTTAATACTCACTCTGGTATAGCTGATAAATTACAGCAAAGGATATTTGGGGCAGAACTGGAGAAAAGAGGCTTCTAAAGAGTCTTAACTCAGACAATCAGTGGTACTCTACCAACTAATTCTACTGAAAGTAAGATTGGGCCCTAAGAGGTAGATTTGGAAAGAAGAAAACTTAGCTAAACTGAAGTCAATAGCTAGCGACTTCTGAAAATGACATGATTTCATTGTATTTCCTAGTGACAACATCCTAGACCTTCTACAGGCAAATTTTCCACTCAGATTGAGTGGAAAATAAAATTCAAGGATTTGACAGCTAAAATCAAGTTCAACAAGTACTATTTTTGATGTAAATGCTCTATTTCTATCTTCATTTAGTATTTGATTCCTCTTCCAACAAAAGGCAGTCCATTCTAATCCATTAGAATGTCAGCCAGAACTAAAGGTCACAGATGTAGAAAACTGTAGTCTCGTTTATTTCTGTTACACATCACTAGCCCTGAAAGTTTCTTATGAAAAGGTATCTTGTTCCAAGGAAGATTTTCGAGGGCAAACAGTGTGGCTTTTATTCTAAATAAATAATCATGAGGCAATGGCAGCAATTTGTGTTTCTGAAAATACCCTCTGAATATTCCCTCTAAGGTGAATTCTTTGCTAAATATTCCTTCAGAAAATAATCGTTAAATCTGTGTCACTTTTACACATCACTTCCAAAAGGCAGAACTGATTGTAGATGTAAGAAACTATAGAAATAGAAAAATATTATTTTTACCTTCTCTCTGCTTGCTCCAAAGGTGCTGAGAAATGCAGAACAGATTTACTTGGGAAAGCTAAGCTCTGCTCTTCTCAGGAAGGATGGTTCTGCATGGGCCTTGTCACTTACTGACCTCTGCATCAGACATTTTGCAGCTGCAACTCATTAAGATTAACCAGTGTTTATCCTTAGCACAGTCTGACATAACCACATCAGGGTGATGAGGGTTCATATCCACCTTCTAACAGGAGATGTTGACGATTATACCAAGTTCATTTATTCCTTTTTCAATTGACATCGTTTATATTATTGCAAAACAGCGACATCCAGAGGCATAAAAACCTAATCAGAAGCATTAATTATCCATTACTATATATTCAAAATCTGAAGTACTCAGGATTTCAATAGCTTTGAATTCTTGCAACCCTATCAATTTTAGAAACATACATAAGAATGTGTGGAGCATATACAAGCCCTTAATTTTAAAATTCTTCCCACCTTGCCTTATACTGGTCAACATTCATTGAAATATGGCTGTTTGAGACAATGTTGGGTCCATTAGGGACCATGATCCATTGGGACCATTAGGTTCCATCATTGATAGTTGTCATTGATATGGCTCTACGTGAAAGCTTTTGGCCCCAGATACATTATTGCTGACTTTCAGTTGAAAAGAAAGACAGTTTAAGATCAAGAGAAGAAATTAAGCTATTCTTAAAAAAATGAGATGCAGTTAGAGATCTTCTTGGAGAACTCCATGATGGTAAAGTACTCTAGGTCACTAAAAGTACACCTAGCAGATCAGTGTGTGGTAGAGTATTAGGCAGAAGTGCTCTATCTCTCTCTCACTTCTGGATCATGAAAGTGAAGGGGCAAAGTGTTGAGATCAGCATGCTTCTGCCCATGTGAAAGAATACAAATGATCATTTATTAGGTTTTATTTAGGTTTACTAGACCTTGCTAGTTAAGACGTAAACATCTAAATTTCACTTAGGTCTCTTATCTAAATTTAAGTATTCTCTCCAAGGCAAATCTAACTTCACTCCAAGGCAAAGATAGTCTCATTCTCAACTGTGTTAATTTATTCACATGGAGAATCTTGTCCAGGTCCCTGGAAAGAATAGTCAGCTTCAGCACACATTCACAGACTCAGTAAACTGTTCATTTTCACACAAAGCATGATTTTGTAATGAGACTGCATGTTTTCTGAGGTCTGAATGCCAAGTGCTTTGCCTGGAAAAGGACTCAAGGACTGGCAGATTAGAAAGCATTAGGATTTGTTCTAATTATTTTCTATCATAAGATGCCAGTTGGGTTGCAGAAGATACAACCATTGTCCTGAACAACAAATAAAATATCCATAACACTTACAATTACCCTAATCTTAGAAAACCTCAGGTCTCAAAGCAATGCATCTATTGACCAGTTTCTGTGCTGGCGTGAATCATAATAGCTCCATTTATTTCAATGGAGCTCTGTCAGTTTGAATCAGCTGAAGACTGGGCTCTATCAGTCTTGTTGTTAACATTACTGCCATTCCTTAAGGGATGTAAGTATTGCCTCATTTTTCAGCTCTTCATCTCCTCACATATGTTGAATCTGTGCTTGCAATATGGAGATAATTGCATATATTTACCATTTTTGTCTACAACATTAGAGGAAAATGCAGGTCTATTTAACTCTACACACTCATTTCTTTGTCAAGAAAAAGTAGTTTAAAAGATGCTTTTTGAGCTATCTTTTTTATACAGTGAAGGAAACGTCTATTGTAATAGCCACATACCACTTTAGTGTTCAATAGAATATTTTTCCTAGACTAGCCCCTGGCTGTAAATAACACCTGTGAGTAGTCCCCTCTGGGCGGCAAGGGGAATCTTCCTTTCCTAGTGATACAGATACAACATAATATTTAGCCTGGGATTACATTCAGGGAATAAAGTTTCTGGGGAAAAATACTTTTAATTTTCCTTCAGGTCAGAATAGCAGCTGACATACTAGTGAGCTGTTTACAAAAAGGAATGCTGCACTGCATGTACAGCTGACAGTCTCCTGCAGTTGGTAGTTTATTAATTATTCTTGTTTTGAAAGAATACGCGCATAGTTTCTTTTCTTCATTCATTTTTGTGTAAAAGATACAAGGAAAATAATTACAGTTCTTTTATTTATGACCACAAAATGACATAACTTTAATCATAAAAAAATAAAAACTATTTACTAATAATCCAGTTGAAAAATCTTTTGTATAAATAAGACTCTGGCCCTTTGACCTCTGAAAGTTCACTTGACCTGAATTCCTCATTTTTTTATTATTTATGACAGTTCATATGTTTCTGAATTCAGCAAATAGAGATTTCTGGAATTTATTTTAAAAACTTAACAATAAATGTACTACCAGTATTTCTTAGGGTTGTATACGAACACATGGATAAATATTCTATGGATAAATATTTTCTACTACAGGAAATACATGTTCAACTAGCATAAATCATCAATGCACTAAAATTCATGGAACATCGCTTATTCTCCTGAGATAAAGACGTAGCCCATATTCTCTATTACCTAATAGAAAATGTTTTCATACTGATGGGAGGAAAAAAAAAAAACAATATTTGCCTTCACCTGATAGACTGGAATACTAAAAAACAGGCAGGTTAAATAGTGTGCTCAAAGAATATACAAAGTGTATGATGCAGGTCAAGGTTAGCACTTTTTTCCTATAACATAACATTACCCTAGCCAAAGTAACTATATTCATAGAGAATACTTAAGGTAGGAAGGGACCTCTAGAGATCATCTAGTCCAATCCCCCTGCAAACACAGGGTCACCTAGAGCACGTGGCACAGGACTACATCCAAGCGGATCTTGAAGATCTGCAGAGAAGGAGACTCCACAACCTCTCTGTGCAGCCTGTCACCCTCACTGTTAAGAAATTTTTCCTTAAGTTCCTTGGAACTTTTGGTGTTTCAGTTTCTGGCCACTGCCTCTAGTTCTATCAGTGGCCATCACTGAAAAGAGGCCAGCTCCATCCCTCTCACTCCCCTCCTTGAGGTACTTATAGACACAGATCAGGTCCCCTCTCAGCCTTCTCTTCTCCAGGCTGAACAGGCCCAGCTCCCTCAGCCTCTCCTCATAGGGCAGATGTTCCAGGCCCCTGATCATCCTCGTGGCCCTGCGCTGGACTCTCTCCAGCAGCTCCACATCCCCCTTGTACTGTGGGGCCCAGAATTGGACACAGTACTCCAGATGTGGCCTCACCAGGGCAGGATCACCTCCCTTGACCTACTGGAGATGCTCTTCTTAATGTACCCCAGGATCCCATTGGCCTTCTTGGCCACGAGGGCACACTACTGCCTCATGGTCAACTTGTCATCCACCATGGCACCCAGGTTCTGCTCTGCAGAGCTGCTCTCCAGAAGGTCAGTCGCCAACCTGTATGTACTGGAAATTCAAAATTTTCAAAGTAAAATGAGCTTGTATAATATACTAAAGACTCAGCTCTCACTATTTAGCAAGTAGTGCAATGTATTAAGGATTACTATTATTATTACAGTTTAATAAAAGTGATAGAAATCTGTATCACCTTATTTGGGGGATGTGAAAAATATTTTCTTCAAAAATATCAGGTATGAACATATCCCCTGATTACCATCACAATATAAATGGACATGAGAAGAGCAACGTGACAAAAGCATTGAACCAAAATCATAAAATAAGCTTACTTATCATCATGGTCCTTTCCTGATCAAGGTCTATCTACCAGTCATCTGTGAATGAGCCCATCACAGTGTTAGCAACAAAATGAAGGAAGCAGATGCTTTAGAAATATAACCATATTACTTTGATTTTCTTCTGTAAATAGATAGACACTCACAGCTTGCTCGGTAGAGAAGACGTAGCTTTGGTCACAGGCAGGAAAACTGCACCAGAGTTTCAGACAAGTGTGGCCAAGAGCCTAGTGAAATAAATAGTACATCTCAGCTTCAGTAGTGGCCCCAGAGATCCTGACATCACTTCTAGACCCCACCAGACAAGTAACCTTCAGGAATAATTTTCAAGAATCTTTGTAACTTAACCACTTTGTAAATAAACCAAAGCAAAGAGTTCTGCTTAAAGGATGGTTCAGGAGATGCCCACAAAGAGTCTTTGCTATTTAGTGGAATAAGTCTGACAGTAAGTAGACATGGTGGATATCTTAATGACTTCCATGAAATGACCTCACAACTCCGGCTCTCTTTATAAGGATAAGATGTGCACATACAGAAATGGCAGCCTGTTAGTGGTTCGATTCATTTCATATCAGTGTCGTCGAACCTTCTTTGGTCTGTCTTCCCAGTTTGGAAGTTTTTTCTGTAAGAGTGATTCACACAAAGAAATTAATGAGGAGCTAAAACTGAAGGTATATGAAGACTTTGCCATATTCCTTTCACATACTGGAAGCTTCAATCTATTAATCTCCAATTTGCATGTGACTGGGCTTCAAGAGTATTCTCTGCCTGCTTACTCTGTATCTCTAAATTCCATGCCTATTGCCAGGCATTTTTCAGAACTGATAGTGGCTTATCACTATCAAAAAGCAGTTCAAAGTCCTTAGGAAAACATTCAGCTTAGCAACTATCCTTTTAAAATTGTAAATCATACCTGGTTTTTCCCTTCATCTTTATAGTCTATTAATAGGCATATTTTTTACAACAACAGGATTAGCTTGGAGGGTTATGAGATATCATCTGCTCCTTCCCTTTCCTCCTCACTTAAGCTGTAATTTTCTGTCATATCATAACTTCTTCTCCTGGAAATAGCTTGTCACAAAATGAAAGATTTGTTGCTACTGGAAGAGCAGAAATATCTGCAAAAGAGGAAGAATTAGATTTTGGACAAATGTTTCTTAAAAAAAAAAAAAAAAAAGACCCTGAACAGCACCTTGACTGTTTGATTTTTCTGGGAAGTCTTTTCAAAGTCTGGGGGGTTAAGAACAGTCCTACAAAAGATATTAGTCTCAGATACATTGTGTGGGGGGATAATGTAGGGGAGCACACTGAGTGATGGAAATATAGCTTATCTCTGTATTCAGAAGGGAAACATATTTATTTTCTAGCAGAAAGCAGTTTCCATAAATAAACAGAATGGCTCATTATTACCTGCCTTAAGCATGATTAAGCTAAATATAAATACAATTCTAGCAGGTAAAACCAGGGATAGACCATAGGAAATTGCGAGAAAAAGTCTCTCAATTGACTGAGTCTGAAAAGTCTCTGTTGTGCTCAGTTCACAGTAGGCATGAGGGGAGTCAAGACCTAGCTAGTACTCTCTGATGCTCAGTTTGTCTTTGGTTCAACATAGTGGGGAGAGAAACATGCCACTTATTTACGTCTGTGCTCTGATACCCAATGTTATTCTTTCACCGAGAGGTGCCAGAAGGCTCCACGCTATAGGCTAGACAAAATACCGCTGAGACTTAAAATATCTTATTCATTATATTTAGTTAGGAGCTACATTTTTAACCTCTTGAACAGTTATAACTGTGACTATGCTGATTTTCCCTACTATCCTGATGACACACTCATAAAACCATTGTGGGGCACTGAGAATATGTGCTAAAATATTCTACAAGATGATAAAAAGGAAAAATATTATAATTTTGATTTACTTGTTCTAGAATAAACATCTCTAAACTAATTACAAGATACGCCTTTTTTTTTACAGGTCTGTGAGTGGAAAAGAATCACTGATTACCAGTTTTGTCTTCAGTTCTGTTTGATGAAACACATTTAATTACAACATAATTAGGTAGCACCTCTAACATTCAAGAAAAATATGCCATGTAATGGATATAATGAAAGAAAATAAGCGATCATATAGTAATTTTGGAAGTACATCACAGCAGTACTTTTCACTAAGCTTTAGGGTGTAAGGGATATCACTCTTCTTAATTGTCAGTGTCAGTACCATAGCTTTAAAATTTTAGTTTCAAAAACTATAATTTCAGTCCCAAAGTAGAGTTTGTATTTAAGTCATCCCAGACTCATTTAATTTCAAACATTCAAATAATCCCATCAGACTACTAAATACAGGGAAATACAAAATTTTCTGCATTCTAGAATCTTTAGACCCTTCCACCACTAGCATAATTCTAATTGAAGTCAGAGTTATCCATGTCCAGAATATCATTTAGTCTCCAGCGAATAAAAATACTACTAAAAACTACTAAAAGCACCAACAATTATGTTATTGCCTCTTTCAGTGACTTGGGGTAGGCTCATGGGACCACAGGGCTGAAACAAAAATAATAAATACAAAATAAAAATAAGTACTTTGCTGAATTTATATAAAAAGAAAACAAACAAAGAAAAGAGTTAGAGAAAAATATAGCTTTGTTTCTTGATCTGATAACTAGGTAGTGAAGGTGATACTGAAGGTAATACTTGTGGATAGCCCTGGATAACCTTTTCTAAATCACCTAGGTCCATCTCTCCAGCTATAAAATATCTTGCATATTGGCAGCAGACCATCTGTTTTGCTGAAAGGTGAGCTGCCTTTTAACTTGACAGTTCACTGTCAGCCTCAAATTCTGAGGTCTACTGTAGTAATTCATTTCATTCACACTGCCTGGAGTGTTGGGGTTTGTCTTAAAGTCTAAGATACGTGTCTGAGTGAATGTCTTGTTACTCATATTTTAACAGGTAAAATTCTTAATCCAAGACAGTAGGTTTTTTTCTCTTTTTTTTTTTTTCTTTAATTGATTTTAATACAGATAGGAGATGGAAAACACCATCTTCCTATCTCCCAAGCAACGGCAGTGTAACCCTTCCTGTTTTGACGCCATCCCTCACAGCATCCTCTTGTGCAAGCTTTGGAAGTGTGACTTAGATGAGTGGAAGATGAGGTGGATTGAGAACTGGCTGGATGGCAGAGGGTGGTGATCAGAAGCTCAGAGTCTAGTTGGAGGCCTGTAGTTAGCGGTGTCCCCAGGGGGTTAGTCCTCGGTCCAGTCCTGTTCAATTTATTCATTATTGACCTGGATGAAGACCTGGATGAAGAGACACAGTGCCCCCTCAGCAAGTTTGCTGATGATACCAAACTGAGAGGAGTAGCTGATACCCCAGAAGGCTGCGCTGCCATCCAGAGGGACCTGGACAGACTGGACAACTGGGCGGGCAGAAACCTCATGAAGTTCAACAAGGGCAACTGCAAAGTCCTGCACCTAGGGAAGAAGAACCCCATGCATCAGTACAGACTGGGGATTGGCCTTCTGCAGAGCAGCTCTGCAGAGAAGAACCTGGGTGTCATGGTGGACGACAAACTGACCATGAGGCAGCAGTGTGCTCTTGTAGCCAAGACGGTCAATGGGATCCCCCAGTACAAGAAGGATGTGAAACTACTGCAGAGAGTCCAGTACAGGGCTACGAGGATGATCAGGGGTCCGGAACATCTGCCCTATGAGGAGAGGCTGAGGGAGCTGGGCCTGTTCAGCCTGAAGAAGAGAAGGCTGAGAGGGGACCTGATCTGTGTCTATAAGTGCCTCAAGGGAGGCAATGAGGAAGATGGGGCTGGCCTCTTTTCACTGGTGGCCACTGACAGAACCAGAGGAAATGGCCACAAATTGAAGCATAAAAAGTTCCACGGGAACTTAAGGAAGAACTTCTTGACGGTGAGGGTGACAGAGCACTGGAACAGATTGCCAAGAGAGGTTGTGGAGTCTCTGGGGATATTTAAGACCCACTTGGATGCAATCCTATGTGACATGCTCTAAGTCACTCTGCATGTGCAGGGGGGTTGGACTAGATGATCTCTAGAAGTCCCTTCCAACCTTAACCATTCTGTAATTCTATGATTCTGTTTCATTTAGGTAATTTAGTTTGGAATATAATGATAACAAACAGTAGCCTATCTACTCTTCACCAGCGTAATGGGTGAAGGGTCTGCCATCCACATCCCATGTGCCATGGGAGTCTCTGGTTCCAGGACCAACTTGTTTCCCCAAGCAGCCAGATGGGAAGGCCATTCAGTAAGGCTGGAGAGGATCAGGACTGGCAATGGTGTGACCAGGCTTTATGGTCAAAGGTGGCTGTTTGATGAGACATCTCATGCAGTTTGGATTGGTGTGGTGATGATGTCCTTTTTTAGTGGTGTACTTATGCGAAAAGATCTCAGCTGAAACCAACCGCCATAGGCATGTGGGGCTCCGTTCGCTTTTTTCACACAATAACAACTCCAAGGCCAAAATTTCTAGCTAAGCATAAAAATATTTTCCAAGATCCAGCCTGAAGGAAAAGTAGCTTAACCCATGCCAGGATTTCAAAATTCTTTTATTTTCTCACACTTCACCCTAAAACCCATCGCCAGCAGAGCCGATGGCTGTTTCCTAGCAACATCCTAGCACTCAACTTGGTCTCCACGACCCGCAGATATTTCTCTGCCTGTTGACGCTCAGGGACTCGAGTTAATTAAATTAGCCATTTTTTTTCAAAGAACTGGCCCTCTGAACTCTGTTTACTACAAAGACATGCTGCATGGACCCAAGGACTTGCCTATGGCAGAGTTTGCTTGATGGGGCAGAGCGATGGATGTTGGCGAAAGCAATGCTGCCTTACGCTGCGCATGGGAGTTCAGTCTTGCTTCATCTCTCCTGGGGCCCAAGTTAAAATTTTCTCACTAGGACTGCAGCACAAGATTATTTCCATAAATTCTCAGACCCTGGACAAATGCCTAAATACCACCTAAGTTTCACGAGGTATATAAATGAAACAGACGTTGTTATGACACTCTGGGTAATTCTGAACACATTAAAATGGTAAAGATTTTTAGACATAAAACGGTAAAGAAAAAAATCAGGTATGTATAATGCTAAAATTTTTATTGCGTTACAAGAGGCGCAGCAGTAGGTTGAGAATAGAGAATATAGAATTGTTGAAAGTTTTCATTAGGATTTTTCTTCTTTTATTCCTATGTTCTAAATCACTGGTAGTTTTCTGTCCTGCTCCCAGAAATCCCTGAAGAAGGGATTGTGAAGGGTAACTCCTAGATAATGATGCTGAGATCTATATTACATGCAGTATAATTATGCTAGAGGAAGGAAATGATCACAGCCATGAAAATGAATTATAAACTGTTTTGGAGAATTAAGTAACTTCAGACCTACTAAGTTCAGTACATTCCTCATCAGCATTAATAGGAATTATACCTGCTTATAGTATGAGTAAATTTAAACAAGTTAATTTTATCTTTCTAAAATTGGGAAGATGAGTTCAAGTAAAGAAGGATGGAGATTCTTAAGATATTCATCTTTGCCATGAAGATGACCACCTTGTCCTTGCAGAAAACCCATTAACTCCCTTTCTTTATTACCTTTCCACCAAGATAAATATTTGTGAATGGCTATTCCTTGTTCCAGCATAAAAAATAACAGTATTATGTTGCTTGGTAGTTATTTACAGCTGCGAGTTGGTTTTGTTCTTTCTCCTGCAGGTATTATAGACATGTATGATCTATTTCAGAGGAAATGTTTCTGCTTCACATCAAATAAAGTATTTAACAAGTGTTGGCAATCATTTTTAATTTGAGTCTGTACAAGCTCCCCTACAGAACAGTAAAATTCTGACATCTACCTAACCCAGATTCAGCTTAACAATAAGTCAATAAACAAGGGCTAAGATTTGGGTCCAAATAAGACACTCAGTTCTCAGACCCATCTGCAAAAGATGTAGGTCTGCAATAATAAAATAAAATAAAATAAAATAAAATAAAATAAAATAAAATAAAATAAAATAAAATAAAAATAAGTTTTGAATAAACAAAATGTATTAGAAGCCAAAATGTCATCATTTTAAGAAGACTTACCTGACTGAAATTAATCTGAAGTAATATCTTGACCATTTTGCCCTAGTGCTAGGTCTACATTTAGTATGCCTCTATCCTCCATCTCATTTTGGCTTCTGGTTTTTGATTTTGATATTGAGCCCATGCTGAAAGAGTACTGACTTTCCTAGAAAAAAATGAGAAGTGGGAACTATGTAACATCGGAGGTAGAAAAATAAGAGAGGATTTGAATATTATATCACAATAACAAAAGAAAAAGATTGGTCGTTTTGGGGGAAGAAATTTTGGGCAAAATAAAACTTAATTAGTCATTTCCCAAGTTCAAATACGGGACTTTTGTTTTTCAGAATCCGTTTATATTCTACCCTGAAAATCAAGATATTTCAGAAGGTTGGTCAGTAGACACAAAAATGCACATTCCCCAGTTATTAATAGTGTCATCATTAGTTTTTCATACCTTGGTCTGTGTTCATATCTCTTTGCTCTCATAGCACATAGAATTATATAATGTATTGCAGTTGTGAAAACAAGTTAATCAGAGACTAATATAATGCCTGTAATATTTGACTCTTTTTCATTCTGTTTCATTTATATTTACCTACCTTTCTCATGTATATTTTTTCCATCAAAAAACAAAAAAAATACAGACTTCTTAACAGCAGTCTCCATGAATCACAGAAGAATTAACATTGATAACAGACAACTCGGCCATAAGGATGGACAGATTTTTCCCAGAAGTAAAAAGTAAAGTGGAAGTAAAGAGGTATCAGTGTTTTAGCTTTGTGATGTCCATTTTCAAAATCCAACCTTCTCTTTTTTTCTTTTTTTTTCTTTTTTTTTTTTTTTTTTTTCTTTCTTTTTTCCCTGAATGCTGGCTCTTTATGCATTATATTAATCTCAGCTGCAACTTGTGCTTAGATACAAGGAATAAGCCTGCCTTACATCATGCAAAAGTCTCATTGAATTAGATTAAAATCTGGATATGTAAAATATATAGTATGACGTAAATCAGTGGGGATCTATGTAGAGGTTAACATGTTTTCAGGATGAGAATTTAAAATAAAGGTATGCTGCTTTAGGAACAGAATAGTAGTGAGGAAAGTAGGAAATAAAATGACCAGACAGTGCTTAACATCATGTTCTTTAAAAAGCTTCATATAACTTAGAATGAAAATTTAATGAGGTAAAGGTTAATTGGAAAATATACTTTTTTAAATTTAACCTTACAAATGTAATTAAATATCATCAAAAAAAAAAAAAAAAAAACAGCAAAGCTTTGCTATGTTTTGTTAGGGCAAAATTGGCCTGATTAAAATGAATAGTTTTTCTTCTTCTTTCAGTTATCTGGAGTCACTCTTCTATAGCCAAAGTTCTCTCTCAGTACTGCTAACATTTCTTCCTTTTTCTGAAAATTCCTTGTTATACCGTCCAACTTGTCTTTACAAAAAATCAGCTGAGCCCACTGCAAGCATAAAGTTCAAAGATTTGTATTAGCACCTGGAAGATAAGTGGAGCTATAATGGTCATGTAATATCTCTGGGTTCCTAACAGGAAATAAAAACATAGCATCTTTCACCATCAAAGCTTTGAAAGAATTTCCAACAACTTAGAGATAATTCCTTTTTTCACCCTTTATTTGTCTAAAATTTGAGAGAGCAATACTTAAGCCTTGTTTTGTGGGAATTTCTGATTTGTGGGGAATTTCCTCAATTTTCTTCTTTTTTCTTTTTTTGTTGTTAATATTCTATTTAACTACATAATAATTTAACACAGATATGAATTGTCATACGAATAATTTTAAAATTAAAAAAAAAAAAGCTTTTTATTCCTTAAGTGCTAAAATAGAACATTACAGTAACTGAACTTTACAACACTGCAGGAATATTTAGGTTTGTTCATACTCTTCAAAACTAAAAAGGTAGCAAGGACTCTAGGGTGTTCCATAAAGCTTTTTAATCTGCCAGAGCTGTTCTTTAGCACAAACACCATTCCACTGAAAAATTTAGCACTTATCTTTACTATCATTTTGAAGTTAAATTCTAATTTTGCTAGGGCAAATAAAGCACATTATGATTTTTATATGCCTCTAGCATGAAGCTTGGAGATACCAGTGTGGCTTTTACAGTCATATTTAAATTTCAGCTCTCTTCTTTTCAAAGTGTTCAAGAAGAAGCGCTAGCCCCTCACACTGGCCAGAGGGATGTCTGAATTGCTGGAACAAATGTGAAACTAGAAAAAGAACAGAGCAAAGCCTGTTCCACAGCCTTTTTAACCCCTCCCAATCTACCAGATTTGTAAAAAAGAGAAACTGTACAGTAATAGATTTGCACTTTGATTGCCAAAGCTATGGAGGAGAAATAGGAGTTAGAGCAGCAACTTACCACTACATATAGAAAAACATTAAACTTGTAGGAAAACAAATTAAAGAGGCCAGTACCGTTCTATGATATTCAAGCCATGTGCCATGGACCAACCCATGCCCATATAATTAAATTTCCATCCCTTCATCCAAACTGACTTCTAGGAATGATCCCCCAGTCCTATATCCTGAACAAGGTCTGGACTGAGACGTCGTTCAAAACCACCAGGGAACTCCATGACAAGTCGTTAGTGCAGTCAATGAAGTTCTGACATTTCCTGGATAAGCACAGATTAGCTTTTCTTTGTGCAGATTTAGTCATAAAGTCCAACAAGAAGACAGCTTCAAACAGGCAAGCAGGTTTGACAAAACCAAACAATCACTTGCTCCTGTAAGCCGGGCAGATCCACAATCAAACCAGAACATAGGACAAATTTGTCTAAAATTTGTCCAGAAGAGGAAATTCAGCTGAATTCATCCTGTTTTTGTTTTCCTCATGCTCAGTGTAAAATAGATAAACATTCTTTTAAAAAAAAAAAGGTACTACCTTTTCATATTAAAAAAGAATACTATGTTTAGCTGCTCAGTCAGTGCATATAGCCTTTTACCAATGAAAAACTGTAGAGAGATTAAAACAATATATTTTTAAGTACAAGATATGTGGATAATGTCAGAGTCTTTTCCTCTAAGGCACCTCATTTCTGTACAGGGCTGTAGTCATGTGTTTAATGAGACTTAGATTCACCTCAAAATCTCTTCTCTCAGCTGTCAGGTATTCCTTTCTCTTTTTCCTTTTGCTCATTTGAATTCTTTGAGTAGTACCATTTCTGCAGTAAAGTTCCCCTATGACATGCTGACTCTGTGACTGACAGGCAACACACACACAGAAAGCAGAATGTCAAAAAACACGGCATGATAAAACCAACATAGTTTAATACAGTTATGATAATGCCAAAACTGCTTTAAATTCTCTATACCTTTGACAGACTAGCCTTGTACTGTATGTCTTTCAAAACTATACTTGTCTGGAAAAAAAGAGTCTAGTTTCTCTGAGCCTCATAGTAAATAGATACTATTTTCATTTTAGAATAGATTTCTACTAAAGCTTCGTAAATTGATTTCTAATGATAAGACTAACCTGCTTAGTGTGATCTTTTATACTAATAAATATGTATTTGATTGCATATCTAATGCTTGATGTGAAGGCTACCTCATAGCGCTCTGACAAAAGTTTATTGAATGGTAAAGATGACTCAAATTTGCAGCATTTACACAGTTGAAATTTGTCATATAGGTTTCCCGGTAATTTATGTTTGTTCGTATTTTCAGACAATAACTGAAAATATTTGAAGTCATTTTTTCCTAGAAGATCATTTTTCAAAATTTGATTGTAAAAGTAGCTACCAGAGTATTCCTAACATCCAAGAGAATAAAAGCCAACTAAAAGGTAACTTCAGGATGGAGCATAAAACACTACATTTTAGTCTGAGAGTTGTTCAGAAATTGTTTGCTGAACAGTTCACTCTAACAAGTTGTTTATCTCAAAAGATAAGTGAATTAGGCAAATCCATGACTTTGAAAGTAGGGAGTACAAAGTAGCCAGTATGCAGCACTCAAGACAGGAATCTACAACATGTTCCTCCTAAAAGTTACTCCTGTGTCTTCCAGGGGCACATTTGAGTTCCCATTAAAGCCATAGATTCACTACCAAATAGAACCAGGCCTTGGTCCTCCTGCGTGTATCTTGAAGACCGTAAGATGTGATTAATGAGGGCATGTAATTCATGAGCAGATGAACTTTGGGATGAATTTTGCCTCCAAAACCAGAAAGTTTCTATTCAAAAAATTAAACACTGAGGTTTTCAGAGTCAATACAAACTGAATTTAAGTAGGCCAAATCTGAAATTTTAGTTATGTGACAGTTCACAGTTCCCATCTTTTCCTGTGTATCTCAAGCGAGCTTGAAGTTTCCATAGTTCTTTCTCGTTCAAGCTGTCTGGCCAAATGATTCCTTCCATACTGCAGCATGGTACTGACCATTGCTGTCCCGTCATGACTCCTTGTCCAAGATGGAGTCTAGCCTAGTCTCTCCCAAAGAGGTAACTGTGGGTAAAAGCCTGTAGGATGACAGCTTAAGAGAGCCATAGCAGACCATTTCAATACTGAGATGAACTAAAAAAAAATCTATTTTTAAGTATGCGATCTACTTATTTCTTATTTTTAAGTTAAGAACTTAACTTATCTTGCTTATTTTTAAGTTAAGGGATTTTTAAGAATGTATTTTCATCTAAAATATCAAAAAAAAAAAGAAAAAAAATACATTTCCAGATGAAATATATCTTCTAAAAGCAAATCACTTTTCCATATTTTAATCTGATGACTTATTTTTTTCTAAACAAACATTATATTTCCCCTGAAAATTTCCACTGAAATCAAAAATCAAAATCAAAAAAGCATAGCTTTTGTTGACAAAATCGTAGAAAAAAATGGACACTTCAGTATACAACAATCTTCAGTGTGATGTAGATATGACCTGTCTCCCCAGCCCTGAGCCTGTCATTCATATTCCTCCCATCACACTTGCAGCTGGGTGATTACTGCTGCTTCTAGAAACATTTATAAGATTCCTTTTTTTTTTCTTTGGGAGACTGAGACAGTTATTCAGAACACAACAGTTTCCAGAGTTACTCCTTAATTACGCTCCTTGCAAAAATAATGGCTTAATTTGATAAATTCCTTTAATTTGAAACTTTCAGGTTTCAATATATGCACCAAGGGTAAAATGCAGAACTCCCACTGACAACCATAGTGAAGAGGATTTTTGTTTGTTTGTTTTTTGAGTATTTTTTTGTCTTTGCTCATATCTGTCCTTAATTTCTACTTTGGGATCTACTAGTTCTCAGGTGAAATAAAACTGAAATAATGCAAAGTGACAATACACAGCATGGTAGGAAGTCACAGGCTGCGTTTGCTATATAATAGAAAAATTTCACAATGACCAAGTAAATGATCGAGACAGCAAGAGCACCTTTATACATTTGTTGCAAAAAAATGCAGCCAGCATCTTATTGAAATGAAGACAAAGTTCAACACGAGAAAAGTGCTACCTAAGAGAGCCAGGAAAGATTAAAGCATATCAGCTAATATCAGCTGAACCTGCAGTATTTTAAATTCAGCTGAGTTATTCCCAACTTGTGCCTTTTTGGTGGATTAGGTTCATATTTGTTCTTTCTTGCAATTCGGGTTACATAAATTGCTGTGCAAGCACAAGATAATGTTTTCAGATAGACTTATTGGCCTATTTATCTATTGCACTGTAATCAACCTGAAGATCAGATTTTTTTCTTCATTAAGCAGTAAGTGTCAGTTCCTTTGGGCATGCAAAGTGTCATCAACTTTATGCCAGTTTTGCTGACTCATATAAACATCTACACTTGTAAGCTTTAATTTTCTTAGAGCTAAAGTACATTATGTACTAAAAGGGAATCAGACGTAAGCAAAATCATCTGGAAAATGTGGTCTAAATTTATATTGCTTCTGCTGAAAGGATTAATTTAACTGGCTGGAGAGAGACTATATTAAGCCATTATATTTATAAATCTAGCAACAACTTATAGCTTTTTACACTGAACACAATTTTCTTGCTTGTTTTATTTGTATGTGCTCTCATTACCTGAGTGTTGGGAATAACCTGAAATTATCGAGTTGCTTCAAGCCCAAAGGCAACTGTGTCTGTAAGTTTGGATCTTGTGAAGATCGCAGAAAATCCAGTGCCTTTGTTTGCTAGGGGAACATCACTGTCTAAAAACAAACTGCAGGTTCTTTCTCTAAGGAGATGTTCTCTTGTGGAGTTTGTGTGTGTTTTTGTTTGTTTGTTTATTTTATGCCAAGATGTATAGACATGAATAATTGTGCCCTATATGAGCCTAATGGTTTATGAAACAAGTGCATTAGCTGTTATTTTAAAAGTCTCAGCTGCTGAAGTGCTATTTCATCAAATGCTAAGAGAGAGTGAGTGGCTGAGCACCTTGCAAGGGTAGCACAAAAGGACAAGTCTCTTTTCTCTGGGGGATGACACCAGCGGCGCAGTGCAGGTCACATTGCCAGCATTCTTCTTTTTTTCCACAGAAAACTGCACATTGTAGGAGCACAGGAAGAAACAGCAAAACCACACCACAGCAGGAAGATCAGGAGAAATTGATTCATTCCTGGGGAGAGCTTTAGAGGACAGGAACAGAATACTTTATGGCAAGGCTTCTCCCTTGGTAAATAATTATTCTATTTCTTTGCAAATGGTCATGGACAGATTTTAATAGGCAGATTTAACTCTCTGTGGGAGAGAGGAAATTTTGAATGCCATATAAATTCATAGATTGCTGGGTTTAGCATATATGGGCAGATTTATTGCTGCGTTTTTATGATGCCTTCACTACCTCTGAAATTGAATTTCAATAAGTTTTGAAACTAAAGCCTGTGAATTACATGCTGGCTCCTGCTGTGCAAAAGGCAAACAGTGGACCTAGTTATTTAACCACTGAAGACAACATGAGTCACTCAGCTCACTCTGTCAGATGCAAGACAGGTCCAATATTGTTCATCTTTGTTATTGCATTGACTTTATTTACATTTATCATTAAAACCAATGTTAGCACAATCTTAAATGCATTTAGGTTTTCCAGGGAAATGATAATGGAATATTGAGCTGTCTTTGTTTAAGGTCATCAGATCAAAATTGGCACAGATTAGCCTACACCAATTAAGCTGAGAGGTTCTGCCTTTTACAAGTGGACTCCATTCTTTGAACATCAGCAGTGAGTAGAAACATTTGGTAAGTATGAATACTGACCCACCTGATTTACAGCTTTACTGATGTTTTTCAATATTTCTTGTATTGGTATTGATAGGTCTCTTTTTTTTTTTTTTTTTTTTTTCTACTTTTTTAAAATTTTAGGAGTTTAATGGTTATAGATAATAAAAATATATCATTTTTTGCTACAAAGAACAATAAAGTTGACATAATGAAATACTTGTCCTTTGCAAACTGACTGGGAAAGCAACCAAAACATATACCCCACCTTAACAGCAACTCTTTTAATAACATACAAATCTGTCACCTCTGACAGTTTTAAGTACATTTAACACTGATTCAATGCAAGTTTAAATAATTTGGAAGAAAGGAATTTTGATACTAAGAAAGTTCAATGAAGTGCCATGAGTTATAAGAAGCGTAAAACCTTTAAGCAATATGTTAATGAATTCAACATGGTACCAGTAAACTTCACTGCATCTGTACTCCAAGCAAATTAAAATAAAACTGTAGACAGTGCTGAAACATCTTTTCAATTTTCCTATTTAGACCATGTAGCTTAGCTGTTTTTGAGTCTTATTATAAAAATGTATATTGTTTTGAAGCATATATTAGACCAGATGTTCATTTCTGTTTACAGTGGTGTAAATAAATACACTGAGGAAGATATTAGATCAACATTAGAATCTCAATATTTTTATTGACAAAAATCAGGCCAGCCTTGAAAAAATTTCTTTTATGAATCTGGCAAAATTGGATGCTGAGATTCAGTGAATAACAGGTGTGTCATTGGTGCCCTATCAACATCTGAAAACAGAGATGTTATGTCCAGTGCTCTATTACCAATCTTGTATTTGTTGCTGGTCTCAATGGAACAGGCACCAAATGCAAATCTAATGAACCATCGAGTCCTATGGAGAGTAGAACTTGAATTGTTTTCAGTCTTAAATTTACATCTTAGCAACGGTGAATGCTGGCTTGAGACTACCACATTAGTATCTTATGACCTGAGTAGTCCATTTAAAAATGAAAGCATAAACATTCAGTGTGAATTAATGTGAGCACATTAAATATTTGTTTTCTATGACAGGACCATAAAGAACCTTGAATGCCACAGACTCAGCTTTGTCATACTTACAGCTAAGGCAGCTTGACACGTAAGTCCCCAGTAGGACACCTGAGCAGCCTGTTAAACACACAGACCTATTAAATAGGGAAAGAAAGGTTGATGCCCAATCAATACTGCAATTCAGAAGCGTGTCAGATCAGAGTTAACATTAAAGTAGTCCAACTGCTGGAAGATCCAAGTCTCATCAGACTAGATTTTATCTGAGTAATGCATTCCCTGTGCTGTTTCTTATAACATTAGGCTATGGAGTAGGAGAAAGGAAGCACCTCTGTATTTCAGGAGAGAAAAAAAAAAAAAAAAGAACTTGCAAATTGCTAATGTGCCAGGTTACACAGTCAAGCTGGGGAAGAGGAACCCGAAAGCAAAGCAACCTAGGTATAAACACAAAGCCCTCAACAATGCCAAGATTTTGGCTGATTGAAACAGTGCTGGCAGATATGCAGCCGGGGTGCCTAGATGCTCTGAGTATTTGGCAGTGTTTGAACAAAGTTTGTGAAGCTCTAACTTTCAGGCTACAATGACCAGTGTAGCTCTTAGATACTAATCCCCGTGTGCATCCCTGTTTAGCGTGTGACACACTGGTGGTGTGCCAAGCTGGAAGTTCATGGAGTGATATACTGTATTTCCTACAAAACTATAATATTGGCTACTTTAAGATCTCTGAAGACAATCTTACACATCCTTATGTGATTACATCATAAATACATTTCTTTTTTTTTTCTCCACACAGTCATTTAATAAGGATGATTACTGAATTTACAACAAAGTCTGCAAACCAAGTACCATATCTGAGATCAGTACAAGGGACTATATTGATCTTATCTAACCGTAGGGATAAACTTGGAGTTATCATCTCTGATATACATCAGTACCCTCCAAGCAGTTAGGCTTCCAGAAAATCTATGCTAACCTCAACTGAACATTAACCATAAGAAGCACACTGTAATAAGTAATTTCAAAGAAAAAGAGAACATTTCTCCAGGCAGTTTACTGATAGTCTATGAAACTTGTTTCTTCAGGGATTTCACTGTTTTATATTGAACTTTGAAAGGAAATGATCATTTAAAGAACAAAAATTAAATTTTACTTCTGACAGGATAAATGTAACTCCATGCTTTTGGGGATGTCATAGGATTAAAGAAAACAAATTTTGCTTTTATGGTAAACTTCACAGTGTTGGAAAGCTATATTATGTCTGTCCTCTCCCACTGAAGCATTAGACAAAGCAATTGCTGGAAGTAGACTAGTGGACCTGAAGGACCAAAAACCCAATCTGGTAGAGCAGATTGTGCTTTTGTAATCAGAGCTATTTAACAAAACAAATTGTGAAATCAAATATGAAAAATCAGTATCTTGGTAACCTTCAAACAGGTTTTTATACTAGCCAACGTAAAGCTTAGTCGAGACTGCGTTCTCATTCTGCAAGATAATCAGTAAGCACGAGCAACTAAAGCTGGGAAAGAAAACAGACTTGACACTTATAGTGAGCTATTAGGCACAGGATAAAGAGCAACCGCCTCTGCAGTCTGAGAAAAATTGGGTACTATCTATCTGGAGGGCTCACAAATTTGTAAGCTATAAGGAAGGAATCCAGTCTTCCTGCTTCCCTTGGGTGACTCTAACAACACATAAAAATGCTAAGAAACCCAAGAGATTACAATATCACATACATTTGCTTAACTGGCTTCTAAACACCTACCAAAACCAGTTCTTCGTATTACTTCAAACATCCTTTGCTCCTTCTTCATGAGGCATTTAATGTTCTTCTCCTGAGGCTTTTCAAGAGCCACCTCCTAGATCACTCACCCAGGTGCTCTGCTACCCCCGCCCCATAACTTGCAAAAACTGGTAATTTTCCACTCTCTTTTTTTCCTCTGGATGGAGACACTGCTGCACTTTCTGCCCCACTGCTTAATTCAGCCAACACGTTTCAACAGAAATATTGAGTAGAACATTAGATGGATTTACCAGTTCAGTCATAAAAATCAGCAATAATAAAAATACGAACAGCATTTTGAACCAGAGTAGTAGAAAGACACTTTAGCAATAAAAATTAACAGTGTATCAGTTTATTGCCTTATGGTCCATTGCCTACGGAGTTAATCCAGTTTCCTCTTCAGTGGAAACGTAAAGGCTTTCAGTAGGAAAAAAACTGATAGACATTTGTTTATGATCTTTCACTACCAATAGAGAAAGATCAAACGTGTTTTTGAAATCATCTTTCAGAAAGGAGTGCAATTTCAAAAACAAGCTGTCTCCACTCAGCAAGGTATGCTACGTGTATGGGCATTTTACTAAGAAATTCTTCAGACTATCCATTTTTTTCAATGTGAAAGAAAATCCTTGTCAAATCCTGACAGTGAAAGAAAATGGAAAGTATTAACATTAGCACCGTTGAATGTATCAAAAGAAGCCATGAGAGCTAAACAATCTAGCGCTGTAGAGAGAGAATATGAAAATGAAGAATCCATGGATTTTGTGTGTGTGTTTAGTTGTTTTCTGTATTTCTAAGTTCTGAAGTTTATGGAAATGTATTTCAATATTGACTTTTCCAGCACTGCACTACACAAATATCCGCTATCTCTCTTTACATTCCTACTAGTACAACTAGTATATTCCATAGCTATTCCATAGCTGTCAATCCGTGTTTCTCAGAGATTTGGGAACTGCTGAGTTTTGGCTCCAGTTTAGATGAGTGAGCAATGCTGATTTCAGGTTCCTGAAGGAAATGTATATAATTTAAAGAAAAGGAAACTTGAATCCATAAATGTACACTTACTTTGCTCTGTTTATCTCAAGCTAACTGTTTCTTCTACCATTTTCTTTTAGAAATCGTAATACACCAGTTTACACAGAAAATCCGAATAATAAAACCTGAAGTAATGGTTTGCTCTCCTAGTCTTAATCCCTGATAAAAAACTCATGAGATGATTGTGACCATTTTACTGAAATTCTGTATAACAGAATTCTGTATTAACATTTTTCAGGTTAAATAATCATTTCATGGTGAAGAGCCTGCTTAAGATGCAGTTCATGAAATAGACACAAACAGGACTTACTAGTTTATACATTATGTTGCTGTGCTAGTTTGAAGAAAGCCACACACTCAGAGAAACTGATAAACCTGGGGAAACATCTTAACCTCAAGAATATTCCAGAGAGAGCTACATAACTACTTGATCAATGCAAGGTTGTCGTGCAACTGCAACCAGTATTTCTTACAATGCCAAAAAAAAAAGGAATTATATAGCTGAAACTTCATATGTTTTTAGCTAGGTTACTATAAATGCATATACTTCTACCCTGACAGAGATTCATCTTCCTACTACAAAATTTTTACTTCAAATTTATTTTAACTATTTTTTTAAATAAAGAGAAATCCAAAATAAGACACATATATTCCCTTATAAGATATCTCTATCCAGGCCAGATGATTTCTAGTTCTACAGAATCAAGAAAGAAGTAGATCTCAGTGATCCATTAGCAACACAGCTGCATGAGTCTAATTTTGTCTGGAATAAAGATTTTACAAGTCTATGAAAAGCTTTATGAATATGTCCTAAGGAGAGTATCCTACAAAATATCCTACAAAATTTTCCTAGGGAAACGAAATCCTCAAGGAAAGGAGGATAACACATCAGTGATGATACACAATTGTATTCTACCATCAAGTAACCTCTGTTTTTCTCAGTAATAAATAAAAAAATAAACATCTGTTCTACCCACATGGATGAAATATCCCTGACTCACCAAATTAGTAGCATAAGCAGTCTTCTCATAATCAGCTCTGATCCTTGCTTCCCTTTATTTCCACATCAGAAATGGTATCGGGTAAATTAGGATACCCTTACAACTTCAAAAAAATCATTCCCTAGTGCTGAAATTCTTGACAGGTCTTATCTTCAGTTGCTCAAGGACTCCTGTGGAGGGAATGTTTGACAAAATATTTGTTGCACTATAAAGTGGGTCTTCTAAATCAGGGAAGACTAGACATCCCACAGCCTGTCATTTAAATTATGCACCTTTTTCAGTTCTAGATTCTAGAAATGTCACACAATTTCTGTTACATCTACTTCCTAGGTTATGTCGTCTTGCTGTCATGACCAGTTTCATTTTGCTCTGCCTAACAACCACTGACAGTACTTCTTTCTCCCTCCATCTTCAATGTTCTTCAACTTTATTTTATGTTTGTTTCTGCACTGTTTCCCAGCAATTTATCACTTCCTTCCAGCATCCTTTTTTTCTAATTCTGCATTTGCTCCCAAATGACTAGTGTTATAGAATTCATAAATATCTATTCTATACTTCTTTCTTTATAAAACACACACATAAATGCCCTGAAAGAACAGATTGTAATAAAGCCCGATCTTATTATTATAGAATAAAAAAGCTGTCTACAGAAATTTTTAAAAGTTTCCTACATCTTTTCTTTGTATGATACTGCTGGTTTTATGACTGTGGTTGATTGCCTTTGTGCCATTTATGTAATGGTTATACAAGATGATGAAGCTGTGTTCCCCATTAGGTCAGCAGATGAGGTAATTGGAAGATTCAGAATATGTTTGACCAGAACTGTGCAGTCAGCATGTTATCAACAGAATAGGACATACCTAAATGCTTTAAAATATTATTATGATTAAACTTCCTTTGATCAGTTCGGCTTTAACTTGATATAAGTTAGCAAAGTTTAAGTGACTAGAGCACTTTGAATTTATGTGAGCCGATCTTGTCCCAGCTGCAGGCTTATCTGATTGCCAGAAATAAGGAGGTCATCAAAATGAGCATGATTTCATTCGGGTTTGTCTTTAAAAAAAAAAAAAAAGGGATCTTCTAACTATGTAACCNAAAAAAAAAAAAAAAAAAGGATCTTCTAACCATGTAATCTTTTGCTGCCTTTCAGAAGTACAGTGTTTGAAAGACAAATAAAGTCTATAGATTTGCCTCACATTCCTTAAGCTAACCAAATACAATATTTCTCTTGTGTATCATATTGTGTGTTTATCTTTAAATACATGAAATTACGTAATTTTATTGATATCTCATCTTAAATATATTTTGCAAAAGCTGATAGCAAAATGTTGATTTGGAGATCATATATGCCAGGCACTTTCATATATCCTATATTCCTTTAAGGTCAGTTTCCTGCTGGTCTGAAAATACAAAGTTTGCTAGAGGGCACAGTCTATAAACCAAATGCTCATCACAAAAGAGCACTGTATTTTGGCACTGAAGATGACTATTTTTATTCTTTTATTCCATACATCAACAGTTATTTTAACATTCCACAGATGAAAATTAATAGTTCCTGTTTGTCCTTATCAAATCCATTGTTTTGGACTGCAGAGGATGATTAAGACGTACAAGATTATGTAAGAAAAACTAAGGGAACTATGTCAGTGCTTGCAGGCTTAACATTAAACTACTTGGCTGTTGTGAGTGATCATGTTTGCTTATTCACTTTACGTTACTAATGACACACTTTGTGAACCAGCAGGGCACAGAAACATTTTGAATCTCTTGTCACTCTCTATTTATCTCTAAAATTTATAAAAGTTGGACAATTTTACAAATTATGTATTATTATGTAAATTAGGATATTATTTAAATAATTGATTTTCTCTGTGTAGATTGAAAATCAGGCTTTTC
This sequence comes from Crypturellus undulatus, assembly GCA_013389825.1. Classification (NCBI taxonomy): domain Eukaryota; kingdom Metazoa; phylum Chordata; class Aves; order Tinamiformes; family Tinamidae; genus Crypturellus; species Crypturellus undulatus. The sequence continues at coordinate 396,608 of VWPW01001133.1, read as the reverse complement.
ACTTAAGTCTTGTGAATCAGTTCTTCACAAAATATTGAGTGCATATGCTGTCTCTTGTGAGGCTTTCCATAGCTTGTCTCCAGGAAAAGCCAGCTTGATTTCTGCTGACTTTAATGGGAGTTTCATCATGACTTTCAAAGAGACTGAGTTTAGTTAGCTGTTCATGAACACTATATTTAATTCTTTAGCTAAGAAAACTAAAGACAACGTATTCTTTATACATAAACCTTTAGCTTTTGTAGGTAAAAGTGGTACTGATAGCACCCCTACAGCTGTGATTAATGTTTTGTAATAAACATTTAGATAGATTCATTCTGTTTCTTGGTAGAATAGCGTACATCACTAAAGACTACATCTTGGCAGTTGAAAGTACCACCTAGGCGGAATGAAAGCAACTGATCCTTCCTCAAGCCATCTATCCCACGGGAAATGAACTCATTATTCCCGAAACTGAACCTACAGAAAAGGGGTCACTCATTGTCTACAAGATAGAGACCTACGGTTGATAATGCTCGTTCCAAAATACTGTCACAAAACAGGATTCATCCTATTCTCTGGTTACTCTTGAGTAACATCTCAGTTGTGCTACGTCAGCCTGCCTAGTTCTGGCCTTCTCAGCTGGTCCAAACATAGAGCTGCCTCTTGTCCTGGAGGGAAACCGTGGTCTTCAGTTGCCGGCTCTCCTTGGCCCCAGAACTTATGCCCCAAACCCTCAAGGAGTGAAACAGCAGAGACAGACCCCTCATGATGATTACACCTAACTTCAGAACAGAAAACATGCAAAAGATGTAGGCAATCAACATAATTGTATGCACATCTGACTGTGGAACACAGTTAAGCTAAAGGAAAATTAGCTGTACCCAGTACAACAGAAGCAGGCAAAGTCATCCCCGTGTGTTAGGAGCTCTGTTTTCTCCTGGAAAGCAACCTGATATTTTATAGAAATCATTTCTACTACAAGCGAAGTCTGTGTTTGCGTCACTGTAATAATATCACATCTGCATTTGACCGGATGTTCCCACATCTTAAAATCCCCTCCTTTACTGCGATTGTATAAAGCTTTATTTTTCATACTTGGACCCTTTTCTCAATTAATGGCCCATTTGTGGAGGGCATACACAGTTATATCTGTATTATATGGCTCATTAGCCATTATATCATCATTGAGCCATTATATGGCTCAAATAGGTGCTAGAAGCGATATATAGAGCTTCCTTTGGTCTAAAATGAGTGAATTCATTAAATTCACACTGTGAATAGCCAATGAGATCAATTTCTAACACTGAGAAAATAATAAAAGAAACAAATTGGTTATAAACATGTATTTTGTTTCAAAGTAAATTACCACCATTACTTTTAGGGTTCATATCAAACACTCTAAACGACTTTTTTATATAATGACTTTTCACTTATAAGGTGCTGAACACACACATTTGTGTTTGTTGCAAGCTGTCAAGTGTCACTTTTAACTGGATGTTGAAAGATGTTTGTATCTACCAGTTGTATTGATATATCAAGTGTAGGCAAAAAAAAGTAAAAATTTAAAATAATGAAATTCAGAAAAATGTATCTGAAATTCATAAACACCTAAAATGATCATCAGACAATAGAAAAATAGCTAGATATCAGAATAAAGCATCACACTGCATTCAGAATCCAGAATGCCATCCAAATGGAGAATAGAAATTTGTCTCACTTCTGAGTGAAACAAATGATTGCCTCAGAATTATCATCCTTTGTACTACTACAGTAATAAGCATAAATGCACCTTAAATATAAAAGCTGTTTTGTAAAGTTTGCATTTGTCAGGCTAGCTTCAGGGTATCTTGTGGTAGTCCATAAGGTTTCTTAGTCATATCTTTCTTCATTTGTAGATTGAATCAAGAGGTTTTTGAAACAAAGTTTCATTGAAAAAGAACAAACGGGATCTTATTTCTTAATAAACTGGTGACACATATCCTTCAGACAAGTTAGATGCCCTTAGCACAAAATAATAGAAATGTTTATACATTGAACAAAAGTGCATGGTACAGAGATTAAAAGTGTATTTATCAGCAGGATCAAGATGGATTTTCACTCCACTACAACTACTCAGAATACTGCAGTTCTATGTACTGAGCTGAAAGTTCATTTACACCCTTGTGTAGGTGTCACAATAAGCACAGCAGCTTTTCAGGATATACTACAATTCAGACACATCGTAGCCACAAAAATTCCTTTCTGGAGTCTAGAGCATATCATACTGAAAGGAAATACCTATTGCCCTGGCTCTGGGATGGACACATGACTGGTCTACATGACTGCTCTGCTTCCAGTCTTTAAGTTGCATTGGCCACCTGAAACATAGGACCCTCTGCCTCACTTTCTCCTGCTGTCCTAATGCCGTAAAGGGAATACATTCTTAGTATGCACATAAACAAGGGAAGGGCAGAGGATCTAGAGCCATCTGAAGAGGCTGAAGACTGCTCATAGAGTCAGTGTAAAGTCTGGGCCTGAAGATAAAGTCAGAAGAAATACCCATGAGCTCACGTTACCTTAACTATTGTTTAAGCATTCTATGATTCTATGATTGCACCTTACTGGGTTGTTAATCTCATTTACTTTATGTTGTTATATGAGATTTCCAGAGTATCCCCAGGTCTTTGTGCTAATGAAGCATAACTGCTCTGCTGTTGCAACGCAGAAATTTCAGTACACAGAAGGTAGGATATCTTATTCACTCCAAATGAGGTTTCCTTGTACACAAAGCCAAAGTCCACACAGATAGATAAAAGCATCTACTATCTGAACAGCACTGACACAGCCAAAATTTCTGGCCTTCACCCTTTTTGCACTTCAGTGATAGCTAACAGAGTTAATTGACATACTTCTTCACTGCTGCAGGAGACATTTTAGGAATAGGTTAGAAAACTGATTCATATAGTGTTAACTGAGCCTCAGTGTACCACTACGCTGATGGCCTCTCAGATCCCCCCTTACCTTATTTTTGTAACCCATTTCAGGCACTTTTCTTACAGAATCATCTGCATGCTGCCTCAAGTCTTCACATCTTCACATGCTTCGTTTAATGTCACAGCTTCATTAATGGAAACAGAATCTGTTTGCATAGCCAGGTGAAAGAAAATTGATTTAACTCAACACTTCAAAGCTATTGAGGAGATCTTGGAATACAGTGCTTAAAGGAACACTTCCACTATGGCCAAATGTGTTCCCTTTGCTTTAGGTGAGGTTTTAATGTAATGAAGTATCGGTAGCCAATAGAGAGAATGAGATTGTACACTACTGCTGAGAACATCAGCTTTAAGCCATGAATAACAATGGATTGCAGCACTTCTGAAAAAGCTTCCCAGTAACTTCTTTACTGGGAGGAATCAACTGGTATAGCCACAGCCCTGATTCATATATCTGTACCAAGACCTAACTTCACAGACTGCAGCAAAGCAGATTGCACAGGATCAGTCTGTGCTGTTCTTCAAATGCAATGCTGATGTCCCTCTGGGCAGATTATTTATCAAAATATATTACAGATGATTCATAGGCACTGAATACAAATAGCTATGTTGATGTTAAGGATATTGCTAAGCTAATAATGATAGCTATGAATCCTAGTTTACCATCACCACTCTGCAAGCATGTAATTCATTCTAGAAAGGTGAGGAAGCTATTAAAAAGAGCATAATGTGCCTCTTTCTGTCAGCTAGTATAAATAGTGTAGGAAAATCAGAATGTTTATCAGGGTCTCTCACAGTTTTGGATGTCTCTGAATGGTAGTTCTCTTCCCCAGGTAGGCTAGCTGGGTATTTTTCTGACTGTTCGTTAGTTACCTTTCAGAGAAATTGCCTGTAACTTTGTTAGTGGTAGAAGGTTTTGGTTCTTTAGCTAATATTTTATGATTTCTTAGTAGAAGGACCAAAATTGAAAGCTATTTCTCTATCAAAAGAAGAAAAAGGAAAAGTTAAAACATGACTCATCTGCAAGGATTTAATCATAGGAATAGTGAAGAGAGCTAAACCGCTCAGATAATACTCAGAACGAAAGATTTACTCAACTTTGATAATAGGTGCAATTTTTTGCACATCATGTGCTCTGAAACGGCACTCTATTGAGACTATAATCGAAAGGCAGAAAAACTGAATAGTTACCTTCTGAAAGAGGGCAGAAGTGGATCAAGGCAAAGACATTATAGATCTTCTGGTGTCATCCCCAAGATTTGTAGAATAGAAATCAGCCCCAGTCTGTCCTATCTCCATCCAGAGTTCCCAGAAAGATAAATTTGTCTTCATATTTTAAATGGGCTTTGTCAGATCCTGGAGAATGCAAATAATAGTCAGACAGGAGGAACAGAAATGATAGTAGATGATAATATTTCCTAATAAAATGTATTAAATTAAATTTAAATTAATTTTAGTACATTAATTTTAAGAAAGAGATAATTATTTCCAGTACTCAAAAAAATCTTACATATTTCTGACACAATAGTTATTAAATCTTTTCAGAAATTGTCACTAGACTTTTAAAGCTGTAATATAAGCAGACTTTACCTTAGGAAGTACAGTCAGAGTGAAATAGAACCTGTAAATGGATTTTTCTTATCATCCATGGAGAAGTGTAAACTTAATCTAGCTGCTGTTTCTTTATCTCAGTTCCCTTTTAATTGACATTCTACTTCTTAAACTAATGGAAAAAAAAACTCTCTAAAGTCACTGCTACTAGTGCCTTATTCCGGCCATGTCAAGAATGACTGACAGAGGGGTGAAGCTTAAACACTGATAGTTGGAAATCTTTCTGCTAATCCAAAGTCAGTAAAATCTTCAGGCTCTTCAAACTAAATATATAGCTATTATTCTTTGTATCTGACTTCAAGAGGATTTGAAATAGTAGATAACATGATTCCATAAGACCTTGGTACACTCTTAAAACTCCACTTAAAAAGCCTCACTGAGTTATTAGATATGGTGATTTATTCTAGAAAATGCTTTTAAGGGAAGCTCAAGGGGAAAAAAAAACTATTTTAAACATAATCTTTCCTAATTTCCCATTTTCCTTGAATGCAGCTGTTAGTCAGAGCCTAGAGTCTAGCAGAGGAGCCCTGGGAAGTGAGGTAAATCTAGACAAGTTCAACATCCAGAGCCTCCCAATTCCTTGACTTGTGACAAAAGTAAATTTGTAGGACAGAAATGCAACTTGGTGACACAGGGCATTATATCTGTCACACACACATTATTAAGCTTACAGTAGCACATTATTACTTTATTAGACCATTGGGCTGGATGAGAAATTTCCTGTATATAATTGAGAAAGGTCTTAATTTTTGCAAAATAAAAAAGTATTGTATTGCAATAAAGCCATTCTTTAACTAATTAATTTTATTAATTTTGTCAGTGTTAATAAATTAAAAACTAGCTGAACACAAGAATAGCATTTTTTATTTTATTGAAAATCCTATGACTGTTTCCATACATTTTTCTATACAAATATTTTACATATCAAGACATCTGGGATTTTGTTGCCCTAATCATTTGAGCTACAGCTATCAACATACTTCTCAGAAACTAGGACTGTAATTCATTCTTGTCAGAAACAGATGGCCAAGAAAATGAGAGCAACAACAGCAGTAAAAGACAAGGCCACCTGGGTCCGTCAAATTGATGAGAAAAACTTGTGAAGCTAATGTCAATGGTTTCTGAAGCCAACAGAAGTAGGCTTTCAAAAGAAGAGGAGTTAGGAATCAGTCAGTGATAAATGAAAAGATAATCCCCGTCAAGCAGGAGGTGAAATAGTCCTGGGAATTTCAGGCATAGTCAGCATAATGAAAAATTCCAACTTTGAACTAAATTAAAGGGTGTAAAAAATGGACAGTCAATCACAAAGCCATGGGGTTTACCTGGAACCACATCTGTGAATGATGCTACCGGCACATAAAGTCAATTCCATCTAGTATTTTGACACAGTCACACAATTAAAAACACTTAAACGGACAAACAAAGAAACAAACAAAAAAAAACCCAGAAATTAAAACTGTTGTTAAACTAACTGCCTGTCTATCTTTCCTGTCAGTGCAGAATGATTCCTCCATTCCAGAGATCTTTAAATACTGCATGAACCATTCATTACTGAACATTTCCTGGAAATGCATAGGTGGTTAGATTGACAAATAAAACTAAAATTCCTTCTCCTTTCTCTATTTTAAGCTGAACTGAGCACCTGCATTTCTACCAGATCGGGTCTTCCCTCATAGGTTATGCCAGAAAAAAAAAAAAAGAATTACTTAGAATTTGTAAAAAGGAGGATAATAATGAAGTTTCTTTTCCTTCTGAGAACTTCTTGCTGACTGTCTGCATATGCCCTTGGAATCGGGAATGAAGCGTAGCTTGGTCAGAAGCGCCATTCATTTCCAAAGTGATTTTCCGGTCTTTATTTCTCTCAGAATTGCTGTGCAGCATCAGTAAGTTCCAATAAGCACTCTGTAAGGCTTCTTCCTTTTTAATGACTTCAACCTTACCAGCTGCTTCTTTATTTTCTTTCTAGTTTATTGTGATTTAATAACTTCTCCACCTCTGTAGGTATCACCTCCAATACAGAAGTGAATGCTGGTAGAACTGGGGAGAAGAAATCCACAGATGATGCTGTAAATTTAAAAATGACTCTGCTTTGACCACGTTCATGCTCCATTCAAGCAGCGCACAGACCAGTTGAAATAAGTGCTACTTGCCATAAAGTTCTGCATCAAAAGCGCAACTATGAAAGTTTCAGTGAAAGGTACTTAGTGTGCCCTTTATGCTTGTCCTTGGTTATATCTATGGAAGATCTGAAGGCATGATGCACATGATGTAATTCATGGGTTTGCTCATTGACCTTTCTGAGGAAGAATGCATTACACACATACAAATAGCATAGAATTCTTGCATGATATTAAGCCTCCAAGATGACCTAAATATTTTAGCATAATAGCAAAAGTTAAGGAGTATTTTAAGCAATCCATCAGAATTTGATGATTTCTCTGTTTAGTTATCCACAAGTTCATGAGTTCGAAAGAAAGATGGTTGATCAAAACCTGTTACTCCTGCTATTTCTGCTTACACGTATATATAGCATATAAGCATTTCTGTTTACAGATATAACATGTGGCATGATGCTGAGGGGCATATATGTAACTACTGACAGAGACTTGAGTCTCTATGCTGCACTTAACCAAAATTCACAAGGATACCCACATCTCACAGGCAAACAAGACTTAAAGATACAGTATTTTTAATAGGTATAGAGTTATAGTCTTAAATCACAATATTTCTTCTAGTATAATAAAAGTCTTGTTCAAATAGAACTGCAAGTTATGGTTTGCAATAGCAGTTATCTGCCACTGCCACTTTAGGCTTTTGAGTTTTATTTAAAAAGCTTAATTGGAAGTTTTTATTACTCCCAATTAAGCTTTTTAATTAAAAAGAAAGTAGAAAGAGGCTGGAGGCAAGTATTGCTGAAGCTCATATACACAGACTCTGAGAGAAAAAAAAAAGCATTTTGTAGAGCTGCAACTGTCAGCCAGCTGCAGCTTTCAGTACTGCTTGCTGCTGATCTCTTTTACCTTGCCAGTGGCAAACTGCAAATACAGATACACACACCTAATTTGAAAAACAGGGTTTCAGCTTTAAATAGTTCTATAATAAAACGAATCCTGCTTTGCTCCTGCATATGACACATCACGTGAAATAATAATCCTACCTAATGACACGTCTCTACTTTATTTTTTTCTATTTGCGTTTTGAGCCTGGCAAATACCTCCTACTATTCCAAGAGCAGGCTAGATCCACCATACAGTAGGCACAATGACATTCTAGTCATTCTAGACATGTATAGACACTAGAATGTAGACATTCTAGCAGAAATGGGAATGCCTGCATATTTCTGTCCAGTCTTGTAGATATACTGACAGTGTGTTTAGAAAATGGGATCTTCTGATCCCTCCATATGAAACCCAATCAATGCTTTAGGCCTGAAATCAATTTTCATCTTCTCCTTCAATTTCACTTATTCAGAGTAGCTTTTGAATCTTTATTTTTGTTAAGGAATACTGTTTATTTTAATTAAAAGGGTTCTTCTAGAGATAGGGTGAGAGCTATTACGGATGGATCCTCTCCAAAATTCAGCTGTCAAAACAAAGATTTTGAAACCTTCACATCCTCTGAAAATTGAAACTTTAACAAGATTTTAAACCAAATCTCCAAAAATTCTGAGTGTCTCTAATTTCAGCAGTTTTGACAAGCCAAACTGTGGCCTCAGCTTCGCAGAAATGTTTGAATCTGTGATTCTTAATTGCCCACAATTTACATATATTAGTGCCAGATACCACTTTCAAGTCCAAATTCTATATTCTTCCCAAAGATCTGGAATGGTCCCTCAAGGTTCAGCAGATGCCAGCTCTCGAACACTGGCTTTAGAACAATTTCCCAGAGTAACACTACTGAAACATGGGCTTTCAGAGGCCTTTCAAATCATTCTATTCTTCGGCATAAGAATTGAGCTTTGTCTCACCTTTAGGTACTTACTGGAGGACCTAATTTAGGAGTCCAGCTTCCCTAAGCACTCACACTAGCGATGGACAGACATGTACATTGGTCAGTCTCTCCTACCTGATTATAGGAGACCACTAGCTTGGGTGCAAAATTAAATGCCTCTGTTTAATTGGAATGAACATGAGTCCTCAGAGGAAACAAACGCCATGTCACTGGGATAACAGCTACTCACACTGTTCATTCTTGCACATTAACTTCTCTCTTTGGAAGCAAAGGTGCTAGCTTCATGGTTAGCCTTTAATCGGGTTTGCTCGTAGAGCAAGATTACCTTCTAAAAAATAAGGCTGTCAGAAAAGCGCTTCAAATCTATCATTTCCAGACAATATTTGATGAAACTGTTTTCAAACAAGGCCAGTAACAAAGAATTTTATTTTATTTTAGCACACACATTATCAAAGTGCAGCCTAGTCAGACGATGGATTCTTTGTGAAATCTGTATTCATTTTGAAAAAGTAATTTTAGATATGTTTCCTAGATATAAATTTCAACAGAACTGCTTTTTACTCCACCTTTGCCTCAAGTTAAAGTCTTGTTGAGAATTACTCACAGAGAATAGATGTACTTTGCATAGGGCTTAGAGGAGAAAGTTGTAGAAAGGAATGAAGATTAGTATTGCATGAATTTTTTTACATAGTTAAAGAGTGAAAAGTGAAGAGATTATCCAACCTTCAAGCTGAAACATTTTTTCTCAAGAGCAAAAGATGTTTAATCCTGTGTGAAATGAAGGACTCAGAGAAAGGTTGATTTCCTCCTTGTTAGTGTATGTAAAGCTCAAACGTTGCCTCTGTTTTGAACTAAGCCTAGAAGGTGAAATGTGTGAGTAAACACCATTTTTTGTTAGAATGATATGAAACAAAGATTTGGAGATGCTCACTTGCTTAGACACAGTCCAGATGATAATGTTTTGATATTTTTAATAGAAATTATATATCACGCTGGGTAACATTAAGGATATTAATCTTAGAATTTTCACATCTTCCCTGTTCTGTATCTTTCTATCTCTTCAATATTTAATTCTGAATATTTGCCTGTTGTTTGTATGCCAAGGTCAGCACTGAACAGCTTACATATTTAAAGGGAATGTGCTTCCCAGATATTAGGAGTGTGAGAGTCTGAGATCGAATTATAATGCCATAATGCTTCAGTTAGTTAAAAAAAAAAAATTAAATTAACCTTGTTTATGTCAGAGCGTAGTGATTAGCCCCATAAACATGCAATCAAAATTTGTGTCCTAAAATGTATATATATATATATTCTTTTTCTTCTCTCTGTGGTTTCTTAAGCCAAAATGTCTCAGGCTTGCCAGCACAAAGGCTCCTAGTCCGTGATCAGAAATGGCAGCAAAGGGCAAAATTTGTAATTCCCTCACTGTGAATTGTGAATAGTGGTGAATTCAGCCAGCACAGCCTTGTGCATGGTGGGCAGAGCACCCTTCTTCATGCATGCATTTTAAATTGTGCAGAAGGTTGTGCAGAAGCAAACAGAGAAAGCACCCACCTCTAAGCATCCTTCTCTTTCCATCCTCCCCTCTTCTGCTCACAAACAGAAGGCCCAGGAGGAGAAAAGGGGATTTTTTTTCCCTTTCCAAGAGTAAGATAGCACAGCTGAAGGTGAGTTGCTTAGCAAAGAGCTCCACTACTGGTAAAAAGCAGTGGTAGCTTAGAGGACTCTGCTGCTTTTTTTTTGTCCTGAAGCTGTGCAGCTATAATTCAGAAGAGAAATACAATGAATAATAACCATTTCATACTACATAAAGATGCCAAGCATTTTGTAGATTCTAATCTTTAAAATAGAAATGAAAATGAAATATTGTTTCTCCTTCATTCAGTACTTCACAAAGAATAAGTTTTTCTTAAAAAAAAAATCCTGCAGACAATATTGTGAATATATTTATTTTTGGCTTATTGGTGAGCCTTGTGATATATTTTTCCTGGTGGCCTCGGAGCTCGTTCGCAGGCACCAAGCTGAGCCCCCGATGCCGCTCTGCCGCTCTCTTGAATATGTCTTTTAGATAGAGACTGGTAGCATTGTTATATGAGTCATTAAATATGTTTTAGTAGGAATTACAATGAGTTTATTTGTTCCCATACAGAAATGAGGTTATACTGCTTGCTTTGCAAAATGATGCTGGTACATACTGACGATCTGTGGTGACCATGGTGATAAGACTGGGATAAAGGTTTCAAAGTCAATTTCATTTTTTAAATGTTATGTCATCTGATATATACCAGCAAATATCTTTAGCAAATTACACACCAACGCAAATAAATCAGGTATAAATCTAAATCACGGGCTTTATTGTAAGAAGAATCACATTATTTATCACTGAGATATTTGGTGGAATTTCTTCTTTAAAAGGTTAGACCTCCCACAGAGCATGATACCAGGATTGATACCAGCACGGCTCTGGTGCCCGTGACTGGAGGGACGCCGCTCCTCTGATCCAACGAAATGAAGCTCACTTGGCTCCAACCCACAGACTTGACTTTGGAAAACATCCAGGATAAGTCTACATTTTTCCTTTTTTTCCTTACTAGGCTGGCTATAAATGTCTGCCTTACCTAATCTTTCAATCAGTCAATCTCCCAGTCAGGGAAGGAAGGGTTCTTAAGAGCTGCAATGGTTCCGAGTAATTACCTGAACAAAAGACCGTCTGGGACTGGACTAACTATTGGCTCATCTGTATTCAGCAGCAGTTTCAGATCATGAAAAGAGAAACCTGGAAAGTAGAGGGAGGAGATGCAAAAGACAAATGAAAAGAAGGGAAATATATATTGTGAACGCAACTACAAGGAAAAAAAAAAGAAAAAAAAAGAAAAGGTAGAGAACTTTCACTAAGATGTTTTTTGTTTGGCTGATCAAAACAAAGATGTCTGTGAGAATACAGAGGTTGCAGAAAAACTGTAATTAAGAAGGCTTCTCGGCTTGAGAATTAAATTTGTGCTAAAAGTAAGAGATAACAAGATAACGAACATAGGGACTACTAATAGCTAAACACTCCTCTAGGCTGTTTAAATACCAGAGTTCTGGTGCAACTATTTCAAATCAGACATGATGGAAACTTAATCTTTGGTCTCTCACATAAATCTTCTGATTGACAAGGTATTTAATAAACTATAGAATTTCTATTTGTTTCCCTTGAATCACCGTGAAAAGTCTTAGTTTCATCCTGGTGAGGTGGAAAAAGTATAAGATAAATTTGGTTTTGTGGGATAAGAAAAGTGCCAGTGGTCAGCACTGTTGTTTTAACCATTTTGGGAAGGATCATCAGGCCTGCTTTTTACCTATATTCTCAAGAGGACACATTGCAGTTTATTACATTGGTACAAAAAATTGGCTGCAGCAATGCACTTATTTATAGAGACATTTTATTCAGAGTTTCACGAAATACACTGTTAGAGCACCTAGCCTGACAGCTTACATGAGAGAAGTCATAGGAGCTGCCCCAATTACCACTCTGCTGAGCTTCATCACTTTCTTGCATTTTTCTTTGTCTTGAATCACTTTTTATTGCCTGCTTTCAGAACTACCCTCCCAGTAGACAAGCTCGTAAATTCCTTAGTGGTCTTAATACAATAAAAGCCACCATCACAATTGGCAGTAATTGGAAGCCTTGTTTGTAGTCGCAGCCTATAAGCCAGATATTGATTGAAAAAGGAGCCAGGACTCATTTTGTTTCACTAGATAGAAGATGATGTCTGCAGAATTAGAAAGCTGTATTTTGGATAGACACCATGCAGAAACTCATAAACAAAACCCAGAGGTATCAGTGAGATATGGCATTAGTATTACAGAGCATTTACTAAAAAAAAAAAATCATAATGCTAAAGAAGATTTATAAAATAAATAACATAGATGGTCAGTTTTGAACTGAATCCATAAATCTTTCTCAGTAATTTAAGGACCGAACAATATTGGCATGTTGAGAGGGAAATTTGTTTAAATTCTGTATTTCATCCACAATATCTATTATCAAGTATGATCAATGTAAGCATACATTATTCAGAGGCAGACTTCTGAAATACCACAGGACACTTGCATTTTACTCAGCATATAATACCAAAAAATGTGAAAAATCATAATCTCCTCAAATCTACTTACACATTTGAATATAGTTCTTAAAAAAAAAAAAAAAAAAAAAAGAGTTCTTGATGCTTCCATGTGGCTTCAGTCTTGTTTTGTTGTTGTTGTTTCAAAGCTTAAAGGCTTTATGTGATCCAGTCTCCACCTTCACTGGTCTTGTAACTCTTTAGTAGTGATGCCTAAACAGAATTTTAATTCTGCAGAAACCTAAGTGTCTAAAAGGCAACTGAATTCCTCAGAAGTGAGGCACATCAGTAGAACGGATGTGCAAAATAGGAGCATATTAGCATGGTGAGTGACATATTACTCGCCTTTAATTGGAAGGACTATTGAAACAGCAGTGGGATCACTCATTCATTTCTGCAAGTAATGACAGATGTTTTATACTCAAATGTGGAGCATTTTCCAATACACAGAACCACAGAATGACTGAGGTTGGAAGGCACCTCTGGAGATCTTCCTGGTTCAACCCCAGTGCTGAAGCAGGAATACCTAGAGCATGATTGTGTCCAGACAGCTTTTAAACATCTACAAGGATGGAGACTCCGCAGCCTCTCTGGGCAAACCGCGCTAGTGCTTGATTAACCTCATAGTAAATTTTTTTCTCATGTTCAGATGGAACTTCCTGTGTTTGTGCCCCAACAAGAATGAAATTCTTTGATGTAGACCTAGGTGGTTCCTAGTAATAAAATCATATTGCTTTAAGATAATAATAAATAAGAGCCACAGAAGAGGAAGCACAATAAAGGTGACCTGCACTCCCTCTCACAATACTTGGTACAAAATAAAGCAGAAACAGATACTGGCAGCTTAGTGAAAGCTCTGACAGAAACCTTTGGACAAAAGAAAATCATTTGTAGTACTCAGAACTATACAAAACACCTTTTCTCTGCTGAATTGTGTTCTGTATTTCTGCAGCTATGGCAATGAATGACCTGTTTGGAAATTCTGAAAAACCTTTACATATTTCTAAAAAAAGATCCAGAACCATGCATTTTTAATGTGTCTCATCATTATCTCCAGTTTGGGGACCTGAAGATTGTATTATTTTTGTGCTCAAACCTTTACCAGCTTTAAATGTCAGCAGTAATTGCTGCCCAGAACACAAGCATGGACAGTGGTTCTAATAGAGCTTCGAAAATAAAACTAATTAACCCTAAGTGGGTATCCTGTGTGAGGACATCAGTGGTTGCATGTTCCTTTCACATGAAGATGCATATGAAGATACATATGAAATGTATAAATCACTCATTGGAAGCTAAAAAGATTTTTACTGGTAGTGGTATTTAATCTGATTTGAAAAACTTCCTTCGCCAAGCAGGCTTCAACTGGACCCGAATTGACTGTAACTCATAGCTACAATGTATGTGCATTGGTATAGAGGATGTTTAGTTTTTTAAATAATATTCTGACACTTTCTAAAACAGTTAATCATTCTTAGTTTCATAGTAACATATACATTATTTTTCCTGTCTACATTCTAGTTCCTTGCAAAAATTAAGTCTGTGAACTGCTTATGCAGATCCACTGATATCCTGAGCTTGACTTTCTCTTTCAGAAACAAGTATGATTTATTAGGAAGAAGTGGTGCAGGACACAAAGTATGGAAATCATTCCTTTTATTATAGCAGATGAATATCGCAAGACTCAGGCTGAACATAGATCAGACTACTGGAATACCTTAAGCATAACAAAACTGAAAGGGATGTGTATTTTGAATCACAGCCAGGCTGTTAGAATAGGCAATAGTTTATATACAAGTACATAGTTCGCTCAGTCCTTTGAACAATTTGCATTAATCAGGATTTGGAAAATTCTAGCACAGGTTAAGCTGTAAAGGAAAGAAAATGTTCAAAAAGAGAAAAGTAGGAGGAAAAATAATATGTGTCTTCCTTCTCGTGATCTGTCCATTGGAAATCAGGAGATAATCCTGTCTTGAGACTCAAGCACTGAAAGAATTGGAAATGTAAGCATCCATGCCCCCCAGGGAATTACAGATCTGTACCAGTTATGGCATGTCCTAAGGTAAAAATATGCCAATCAGGAAATCTCTAGCTTTTAAAGGACTGTGCTTGATTCACTCTTGCTGGCACAGGGGGTTGCAAATAATTTGAATAATTGCTGCAGATAGCAGATGGTAGAAATACTCCATTAAAAGATTTCCAAATATAGCTTACTTCAGCAAGGAGAGGAAGACAAGTAGAGAACATGTTCAAAGAAAATCTGGCAGAGTTATAGCAATAACAATAATAATTTTAAAATAACCTGAGTGGGAACTGAATGGGGGAAAAAAAAAGGATGCTAATACTGCCTGTTTTGAATTCTGAAGGGTTCCTTTAGACAAGAGTTTTCACCAATGCTATTTCTAAGTGTACGGTTGCAGCAGGGTGGAGTCAGCCTGGTGCCAGCTTACATTATTTCTGGCTTTGGCCAGAGCCCTGAATCAAAGGCATCCCCTGTTTTTCCCAGCTCTCCTCTGTCCTTGCACGTCTACATTGTCTCTGTTGGATGCTGGGTTGACTTCTCAAAGGAAAGAAATATTTTCTTGAATTGGGCAACCTCCCATGCAGTGGATTGCCCCAGGGCCAAGACCCTTGGAGCTCAGAGCTGAACTGAGTCTATCATCCTCACACTCCTCTTTATACGATGGCAAAGCTGCAAGTCAAGGAGCAGTGCATTGCCTGGAAGCCCTGGACACATCACGACAGCAGAGATGGGGCACAAGGCCATTGCTGTAGAATAATAAATCACTTGAGCTCTGATTCTCAGGCAGAGCTGCACTTTTCTAAAATCAGGGATCTGAAATAGAGTGAACCTTGCTGAATGCCCTTCCCCAGCAGTTCAGTAAATGATCATCAATTATACTTGTCATATTAACAAATCATGGGAAGGAAGCAGAAAACTCTGGTCTGAGGACGACATCATAGGTATATTTTGAAACTGGCGATAAATATAGACAGCATGATTAGGAGCAATTTTATTGAATTCTTCAGACTGTTAATGATTCATCTGATCTGCTACTGTAAAAACAATTATGAAAGAGAGAGATACATAGGTTAGTCAGTTCTTTAAACATCTCATAACATCTTCAAGAAAAGAAGCACAAATCAAAAGAAGAATGTGGCAACAGAGGCTGACGCTGGGTAAAACATGTGAAATTTTACTATCTGATAACAAGCAAACAAGATTCCATATAAAAATAAGAGAAAGATATAAGATGTAATGAAAAACTTGAAAGAGAACACTCACAAGCATTTACCTTGGAGTTTGCCTCAAATATTGGGGCACAGCACCGAATATCATACAAACTAAAATAAATTTTATTTAAATAAATCAGGAGTACAATTTACATTGCAACCTATTTTAGACACTTTAAAGGCAATAACAGGAATAAATTTGGAGGGAAATAAACTCAATACACGAGAAGTGTTGCTAGATGAGAAGACATTTGAAGTTTCTACCTATTTGTAGATGGAAAATTTAACTCTCTCAGTTTTTCACTAGGAGGCAAATGGCAGCATCTACAGCAGCAGACCTGCTTTTGTTGCATCAGTTTCATTACAAAAGTACTAATTTTGCACATGTAACCCTTTTATTTGTGTGCAGAACTGAAATTGCAGAAATGGAGGCATCATTTCAGAAATTTCACACTACAAAAGCTACAAGTATCCACTACTACAGTACATATCCGCTAGTATCTCCTGTCTTAATAACATTTCTAAGGCCCAATGACAAATTCCCAAACATCACAAAATAGCAGGAAAAGCAGGCAGGTTAAAAAAAAATTGAAAGAAGTTCTCTTTATTTATTTAAGCATTGAAGGAGTCCTAAAGAAGATCAAGCACATTAAATACTACATCATCCTTCACTGCAAATACTTCTAATCAAATCACTATAGATTGAATAAAGTTATATGGAATGTAGTAAAGTCTATGAGCAAGACTGCTAGATTTCAGAGACTGATCTGCAACAGCAACAGCCTCTTTAGTTTCTCTCTTGAAATCACCATAAGCCGAAAAGAAATTTTTTGCACCATTAGCAAAAAAAAGAAAAAAAAAACCTTTCTGAGAGGGTAAAAGTGAGGATACCTGCTTAAAGTAGAAATAAGTAGCTGAAGGCATTCTGAATATATGTAGAAAGAGCATTGCAGTTCTCTTGTAATACTGAAAACATAAATATAAGCCCCGAGAGTATGGTGACGAGAATATCCAAACATGAAAACCTGTGGTAACAGGACTAGAAACGTGGCTGGTGTTTGAATTTGTAGTGTGGCAACTGGAAGGATTTGGCAGAGACGTGCCCACCAGAACCAGCTGAAAGAATACAATAAAAACAGAAACCTGCTGGAATACCTACAGAAACAGAAGATATAAATTGGATTGCAGATATTTTACAGACTCTTCTTTAAACCAGTGACTTCTATATCTAGTACAAACAAAAGGAAAAAAGATGAAAAATGAAAAAAAAGGGTGGGGGGGGAAGGGAACAGAGCCATAAATGTCCATTCCCAACTGCGTCCAGGGAAAATATTGCAAATATGGCAGTTTCAATAATTACTCCAACATTTGTTTTTACAAGTACGCAGATTTATTATTGGCACTAGAGCAAGAAGCGGATTCTACTAGTTAGAAACATAAGACAGCATTTTGACATATATTTGTGAAGCAAGCTAATTTTAACTTTTCCCTTTGTGCGTCTCGGCCGAGTTGTCTTCTTGCTGCACAATGCCACCTGCAGGACAGCCAGCAATTGTGTTAAAGGCTGAAAATGTTGCTCTGCTCATAGCTTTTAATAGCCATGTGCTTTCACAAAACAATTAAAATGAAGAAGCCAGGCGCACATAAGTTCCTGTGACTATAAACATGTACTGTCCTTCTGGGAAGACCTTGTGCTGCAATCAGCGCTGTTACCACCCAGGCTGAAAAGCCAAGGAGTTATCATTTTTATGGTCAAGGCAACTTCTTAGTCTGTAAAGTTGCTACAGCAGAAGTTGAAGTCACCAGCAAACCTTGGTAAATAAATAGTTTTCTAAACTTAAATACACATTTAAATGAAAAGGAGGAGAAAAAGATTAAATATTTGCATTTAAAAAATGCTACACATATAATGGAAATATTATACTAGTAATTTACTTACTCAAGCCTTAATTAGCTCTACCAGCTTCCCTCATGTCATCTAGAGACACCACATACCTTTTTGTGCTTGTTCAAGTGAGGAGAGCAGAATCAGGATGGATAGAAAAATATACTTTATAGGATATGCTATGTGGAATTCTGGGCCTAATCCTTAGCAAAGTTTTACTGTTTCATAGAACTATTTTTTTACATCCACAGTCTTGATACAATGACTACATGAGATTTTCCGACATCATTTTTTTAAGTTTAATGCAAAAAAACAATATTGCACAGAGCAAATAAAACTAATTCATATTGCACATGATGAAAACATGAAGCGATACCTTCTTTGGACATGCTGAATAAAATCATAAACAGTGTCCTTGGTAATGGGAACTATTTGCACATACTGTCTAGAAAATTGCTCTTTTCGGTTAATTATTGTTAAACATGGGAAGCAGAATGAGGTTTAATAGAATCCACTCTAAACTACAAGGAAGAAACTAGGTTTAAAGTAGAAATGAGAACGATTCTGAGTATGGAGTAAATCATGACTAAATATTGAGTAGTTTCACTTTTGTTAGGAATATTATACCCGCCGTGGGTTTGAAAAGGTGGTACGGCCTGTTTAGAGACAGAGCTGTCTTGGTGGTCTGAGTTTACACAGCACCTTTCACAACTCTAGAGAACTAAAAAACCAGGGAGCTATGAACTGGGCTTGAGGCACTAGGCAGAGGCAAATCTGGGATGTACAGATGTGTTGTGCATCAGACACGGAGGTAGTTGCATAGGAAGTAGGTAAATTAAGTTCAGAAGAAACCAACAGAACTGATAAACACGGTATATGAGAAGAGACCGAAGGAATGGGACTGGCTTAGTTTCAAATAGAGAACAGGCATAATGAGAGTGTATGAAATATTGTCATAAACATGACAGTGATTAATTGTTTTCTGAATACCCTCTGTATGAAATAAATTGGCATCATTGGTTAAAAAAAAAAAGAAGAATAAATATGCAAGGTGTAGGGAAAATCTGTCTGTGTCTAAAGAAAGACTTAGAACAGCTGGGTAATTTAAGAAATTCCTGTCTTTAGAAGTGCTTAAGAGCAGATGAAGCATTCTTTGGACTCTTGCCATTTGGACTTGTTCTTATAGTCTCAGCTCAAAAGTCCTGTATTTCAATCATGTCACAGATATCTCTTGTTTATTTGTTATCAAAAATGTGGTTAGATACTCATGCAACATAAATGGAGTACAGTTTTTATACAAACACTTAGCTTGAAACTGTCAACTTTTAGAAAATTTACCTGATTTGCTCACAATTCAAAAATCAGGGACCTGTGAAGTGACTAAAAGGAGGAACTATAACAGGGAGATATTTCCAGGTACCAATTGCTCTTACCTTAAATTCTTCCAACCTTAGGCATTCTATGATTCTATGATTAATTTTAATATTATGACAAGATGAGTCATCTCCTGAAGAGACCTATCTCTTCCCTCCAGCTATGGAAGTTCAAGAGCTTATCTCTGCTCCTGTGCAGGCATTTGGCTGAAATGCCAAACATTTCTGTCTGTTTTTTTTTTTTTTTTTTTTGGTTGGTTGGTAGGTTGGTTGTTTCCTGAACCTGAGCAATTACATAGGGCATTTAGGCAGGTTGAAAGGCAGGAGCTGAAATTCAGGAACCTCTGCCTCTTCACTGCTATTGTATAGAAATGAGCATTCAGAAAATGGAAGATCCAGTTTGCAAACTGACTAGTTGGGCCTGATGCAGTGACGCATACTTAGGTACCTACCACAATTTGAGATGCAATTGAGATGCACTAGAGTATCTGAACAGTCCTTGAGGAGAAGGTACATAGACCACAGTACCTACTGTGACCCATTATCTCTTGAGCAGTTGCTAGGTTTGGTGAGATCTCCTAGGATATCTCTGCTGGTACTAGATGTTGATGAGTGAGCAAGTGAATCATGCCCAGACTTGGTCTTCAAGCCCAACCTAGAAAGATTTAAGATGTAAAAGGAGATGCTGACACAAATAGCTCTGTACCTCTTTATCAAATCCTCCAGCATGGTGAGAAAAGGCATGAAAAGGACTCAGGGACAAGGAGAGGCAGGTCAGCGGAGTTTGGCTCTAAGCGCCACAATCTGTTCCTTTGAGGAGATATACATGGTCTGAATGACAAAACATAACATAGCATGGGCCTCCTCCTGTGAAGCTCCTTGAGGATAATAAAGTGATCAGCTTTCACTTATTATTATAAATAGGTCATTACACAGTCCAGACTTCTCTAACCTCCAGTAATATTACTCCACTAGGAAAATAATAACCTAGTGATAAATTATATTATTTCTACAAATAGTGTGAGAAATTGTGGGTAACCAGAAAGGTTAATCCCTATTTAATCTTCTGTTGCTGTGCTAGTACAGTATAAATCTGATGGTAAATGGGGGGCGGGAGAATATATACATACAATATATAGGCATCTGAAAGTTTGCCCCTTACTCTGCTTCAGCACTGTAATTTCTCATAAAAGACTTGAGAACTAACAATAGTTGGAAAATAATTATTGAAAAGAATGGCATCTATCTGCCTTTTCTGGTCTTCTCATATTGGAAGCAAAAGCTCAGGGAAAGAAAAAAACGTTGCTACAGAAATGCAAAAAACATTTGGTTTCAGGATTGGACAAAGGGTCCTAGAAGGATGACAAAGATACTCAAAGGATGCATCTTCTCTATGCCCAAACGACCCTCAAATAATTCTCTGTAGGCAAGGCAGCTATTGAAAATACATATTTATTCTCTGTATGTTGTGTTTTGTTGCTCTCTGCTGTTAATATGCTTATGACACCAGACACTGCATAATATGACATTTCAAATGTATGGCACTGTGACAATGATGTATGAGGAAATATTTACAGAGCCTAGCACAAGAAGTGAAGCCAGTACTGAAAAGCAGTGACTTGCTTTGATTGGCTGCCATTTCTCAGTTTGCAGGGCAAATATTCGGTGACACTGTTAAACCTGTGTACATGCACAAATGTGGCAGAAAATAATCATACACTATGAATTCATTGTTAATTACATAAAGAAATCATCTTTATTTTAAGATTTCAAAGCTAAAATGTTGCAAAAACACAATTCAAGATAACTACAGAGGGAGCAACACTCTGTGTCTCTTGAATGACCTCTACAGACTAAGTATTTGTTCTTCTGGACAACTTTTAAAATGGTTTGTGGGAGGAAAATTTGGAAACAGAGAATTTTGCTGCTAGGCTTTCTTTCCCCAGCCCTTGACTAAGACCTCCTGTTCATTCAGGACGCATTCTCACATTTTAAAGATTCATGTGCCTTAAGTTCAATCATCTCAAAAGAGCTTTCCTCAAGGTCAACAAGAAATAAAAAAGCATATATCAAGATGAAGTGAAGAGGAGTAATCTAAGTGCGGATGCCAAGAGTGAACGAGAAAGAAACCAATCATGTCCTAGGGAAAAAAAAAGTCTATCTCTAAATTCCTCTTTTTCCCAAGAATCATTTGGCTATTTTATATTGGCAGAATAGATTATACAAAAATTAGGAAATAGTAATATGTTCTATAATCTCATTGTAGCTATTGTGGCTACAAAGGATTCTTTGGTCCACATTTTTCTGTGGGATGGATTTTTCCAAGATCTGTTTTCTATGGCAATGAGACAAAAGTGAGACTCCCATGCCCCTGAGCACGGCTGGCTTTATTTGTGGCGGGTGATAGAAGACTTGCAATCTTCAAGGACGGCAGCTGACTCAGCACCATTACAACAGATTGCAACATCATACAATCACAGCTCGAACAATTTAAGAAAACTGGGAGTTTTTCAACCAAACTCTTCCTATTATAATATATATTCAAGCATCAGTATACATCCGGTCTTTTAGACCTAAAATTCCATTTGTTCAAAGTTGTTGTATATATGCTCTGAAACAAGTACACTTGTTCCTGAGAAGCTTTGAGAAGCCTTTTTTTCCTATGTATGACTCCAGAACTTCTCCAAGTCCAGAACTTCTCCTGACTGGGAAAGGCAGGAGTGTATTCTCTAATCCTTGGGTGAATTCCAAATCAACAAAACAATGAAACGTGATGTCACGGTCAATGGTAATTACACAGAATTATACAATGGTGATCACAGAATCACAGAATGATTAAGGTTGGAAGGGACCTCTAGATATCATCTAGTCCACCCACCCTGCTCCAGCAGGAACACCTAGAGCACGTGGCAAAGGGTTGTATTCGGGCTGGTTTGGAAGATTGGCATAGAAGGAGACTCCGCAAGGAGCCTCCCGGGGCAGCCTGTTCCAGGGCTCTGTCACCCTCACAGTAAAGAAGTTCTTCCTCACATGGAGATGGAACTTCCTGTGTTTCAACTAGTACCCATTACCCCTTGTCCTATCACTGGCTGCCACGGAGAAGAGCCTGGCCTCATCCTCCCTACATTCCCTCAGGTATTTGTACATGTTGATCAGATCTCCTCTCAGTCTTCCCTTCTCTCAGTTAAACAGGCCCAGCTCACTTCTTAGTCTTTCCTCATACGCTAGATGCTCCCGTCCCTTAATCATCTTCCTTGCTCTACACTGGACCCTCTTTAGAAGCTCCGCATCCCTGTTATAGTGGGAAGCCCAGAACTGCACACAATATTCCAGGTGCAGCCTCACCAGAGCTGAATAGAGGGTAATTGATAATTTTAATTGATAATTGATATTTTTGATTGATAATTGATAAGTAATTGATATACCCTTCCATATATTAAGGATCTTTTTCTACTAAAATTAAAAAAAAAAAACCCCACAGAATCATAATATCATTATGATTGGAAAAGACCTTCATGTCCAATCATAAGCCCATCACCACTACACCTACTAAACCACGTCCCTCATCTACACATTTCTTGAACATTGTGAAGAATGGTGACTCCACCACTTCCCTGGGAAGCCAGTGTTTCACCACCCTTTCCGTGTAGAAATTTTTCCTAATATCTAACCTGAACCTCGCCTAGCACAACTTGAAGCATTTTCCTCTTGCTCTCTTTCTAGTTATTTTGAAGAAGAGGTCAGCTCCTAGAATCATAGAATCATAGAATTGTTACGGTTGGAAGGGACCTCTAAAGATCATCTAGTCCAATCCCCCTGCACACATAAGGTCACCCCTGTCCTCATCCTCACTATAACCTCCTTTTAGGTAGTTGTAGAGAGCAATTAGGTTTCCCCTGAGCCTGCTCTTCTCCAAACTAAATAACTAAATAACCCCAGCTCCCTCAGCCACTCCTCATAAGGTCTGTGCTCCAGTCCTTTCAACATCTTCATTGCCCTTCTTTGGACACACTCCAGCATCTCAATGTCTTTGCTGTAGTGAGGGGCTCAAAACTAAACATGGTATTTGAGAGGCAGCCTCACCATCTCTGAGCCCAAAAGGACAATCTCTTCCCTGGTCCTGCTGGCTATACTGTTCCTGATACAAGCCAGGATGCCTCTGGCCTTCTTGGACACCTGGGCACACTGCTGGCTCATGTTCAGCTGCCTGTTGATCTATACCCCCAGATGGTTTTCTGCCATGAAGCTTTCCAGCTACTCTGCCCCAAACCTGCAGTGTTGCATGGGCTTGTTGTGACCGCAGGACCCAGTACTTGGCTTTGTTGAACCTCAAATGACTGGCCTCAGCCAATCAATCCAGATCCCTCTGTAGATTCTTCCTACCCTCAAGCAGATCAACTCTTTCTCCCAGCTTGGTGTCATCTGCAATTCTGCTGAGGAGACACTCAATACCTTAATCCAGATCATCGATAAACAAAGGTCCAGAAAGTTAAATATGAATCTTGTTCAGTCTAACCGTTGCCTTCCAAGGTATATTTGTGCAGTAAATAGGTTTTAACAGGCATTGATGGTAACAGACAGAAGCTCTTGAGAACAGGAATATAGTCTGCATTACTTTGTGATCATTGTTAATATTTAATAACAGCTTCCACAGTTTTCTAGATGCCATTTACATGTGGTTACTGCTTTAAATACTTTCATAAGATGTCAGATGGGGAATAAGGAACTTTGGAGCAGGGTGGCATTTGAGGAATTATATGGACCCAACCACTCAGGAAAAGAACATTTTAAGGAAGGAAGTGGAAGATTAAAAGAAAGATTAACTCTCAGCCATGAATACGTAACGCCCTTGTGGGCCTGTCCCAGAAAAAGAGCCTCATAGAGGTAAACTGTTTTTGATAAAATAGGAAAAAGGAAGAATCAGTTCAGATTTCAGAGTTCATAGAATCATAGAATGCCTAAGGTTGGAAGGGACCTCTCGAGGTCATCTAGTCCAACCCCCCTGCACACGCAGGGCCACCTAGAGCACGTGGCACAGGGCTGCATCCAAGCGGGACTTGAAGATCTCCAGAGAAGGAGACTCCACAACCTCTCTGGGCAGCCTGTTCCAGTGCTCTGTCACCCTCACTGTCAGGAAATTTTTCCTTAAGTTCTGGTGGAACTTTTGGTGTTTCAGTTTCTGGCCATTTCCTCCAGTTCTGTCAGTGGCCACTACTGAAAAGAGGCCGGCCCATCCTCCTCACTGCTTCCTTTGAGGTACTTGTGTGATTAGATGCCCTCTCAGCCTTCTCTTCTCCAAGCTGAACAGGCCCAGCTCCCTCAGCCGCTCCTCATAGGGTAGATGTTCCCGGCCCCTGATCATCCTTGTGGCCCTGCGCTGGACTCTCTCCAGCAGCTCCACATGAACACAGTTAAGTCTCTTGTTCCCTTGTTGAAAGGGCTAAGCCAAAGTCTTTTTTTCCTCCTGTGACCTGAGTGACCAGTGAGTATCAATTTGTTTTAGAAAAAAATACCTGTTATAAGCATTTTTTCACAATGCTGTAAGCCTTTTTTTTTTTTTTTTTTTTTTTTTTTTTTTTTTTTCCTAAAGACTCCTAACCACAGCTATTTGGCTGCTTTTCAGTGAGAAGTATGTGCTGTGTCCTCCAGGAACACATTCAAAGTCAAGAGGTCTCCCACTATAAATGCTTATATTTATAGTAAAGACTAGCATCCATAAGTAGAACTCGTAGTATAGATAACTCCACTGAGTTTCTAATCAATCTTCTTTCTTATGGCACAGTGCTTCAAGACGATATTTGTTCTCCTCTTAACATAGATGACATCCGCATCACAGCATTAGAAGATCAGATTCCAGCTCAACAGCTTGTGACTGACATGTCTTTTGAGGTAACCAAGACAAGCATATGAATAAATCTATTTATATATGTTTATGTTTGGCAGGTTGACAGAACGTGTTTGACATTGAGTAATAGGAGTGTGTGGAAGGATGGAAAAGCATTTGCTTTCCTTTGCTTTTAATAGTCTATGCTGTCTTCTAGGATCTCCTAGAAGTCTTGACTCATTAAACTAAAAAGAATATTCCAGATAGATAAGATTAACAAATAATAAAGTAGCTTATGAATATACAGGAGCTATTTGACCCAAATAGAGGGGATGATACAATTGAGCAATTACATTACACTCATTACACTAATACAAGTTTTACCTCATTATGCAAGAAAAAAAAATTATAAATGCCATCACTTGATGTGTGATACAGTCAACATCACAGTCAAGTAGCACAGTGTTCAATCTACTGTTCACATGCTACCCAGTAGCAACAGAACCTGTACAGCTGTACAGAACCAGGAACTGTTTCAAAGAATGGTAGATGTACGAAAGAAAGAAACTGAAAGAGAGATCTCTCCAGGACAGGGAGAGGATAAACCAGGGACAGAAAGCATGGACCAAGATTCCGAGATGAATTGGGAAGGAACAGCTCTATGGGAAAGCAGAGTTTGGCACTTCTGAAAATGAAATTGCAGTAATGACTTTGAAAATTATGCAGGGAAAATAAAAGATAGCTTAAAAAAAGCACTGAGTACAAAGCCCAAAATCATCAGAGAAAGAAAGAATGTTGGGGAACCAATTTTTTAAATAGAAAATAGAATGGGAGAGATAATGTGTCATATGCAAAACTAAAGAGACCTTGAATAGAATACTGTCCCCAATAAAATACCTTACTTAAGAAGAAGGTGAAATAAATAGTTAAGCCAAGATAGTAAGACATGTCCTAAAAGATTTGTCAGAACTCAGAGCACTATAGTTTTCACAAAAAATGATAAATGAACAAGTTGTATTTTGCTGAGTCAGATCATCTAATCATAATGGTTCCTTCTGGATGTGGAAATTAATACCAGCAGTCAGCAACAGGAGTTACAAATGAATATTGTTTACCTTAAAAGATTTCAAAAGTTCCCAGGAGAAATGTATTATGTGACTCCACTAGAAAGCTCTGGAAGAAGGTAAAAGTCTGCCTTTGAAGTAATATTTGAGGACCTGATATTTAGTATTTATTTTACTATCAATAGCTTTCTTGAAACAATGTAAAACTAACTATATAAGTGAACGAATGCAAAACTAGTCACTCGAAATCATAACAATTAAAAAATTTCATCATAATGTGAAAGAATAATAATCTCTTTAACAATAGACTTGAAGTTATAGTCTGACTCATTCAGTATAACTTGCTTGCTGCTGTTAAAGCCAAACTGCATGAAGGAAAAGATAGATTTATATTTTCTTCAGTATGAAAAATGTCAAAAAGTATTGAAAAGAAAGCTGTGTTCAGTCTTGCAGAAAGATGATTCACCACCCATCCCTTATATTCACTGAAGTCAGACACATTCATTACCCATTATGCTGAGGACTTTTATTTTTCTCCTTTTGGTGAGTAGGTACTGAATTACCCATTTCACTCAGCCATCTCCTAAATGCTGCTGCTGCTGACCAAAATAGTGATAAAAAGTCTTTCTGTAAGGAACTCCAGACATTTAAATATATGGAAGTCATCTCTGCCAATAATGAAGATTTATATACCACACAAAGAAGGGTGCATACAAGTTCTAGAAATCACCATTTGATACTAAAAGAAAATCATCATACTTAGTGAATGCTTCTGTTTTAAGATTCTTTCTTTCTTAGGAGAGAAGTATTCAGTAATTTTCAGGAGAAGGGTTTATAAAAATGTGAAAAGATATCATTACATGAGAAGCTGACTTTATTCAGTTCTGCACTCTCAAAGACTCATCTTCCACATGGATTGGATTCTGAATAAATAGCAGACGGCTTTTTTAAACTCTAAGGCAATAATTTATTTTATTTTTATGCAAAATTTAATTTGATTATTTTCTCTAGCTTTACTTTATTCTTATCAACAACTTTTTTTTTCTTTTAGACTATTTACTCATCAGTAATAGAATGCAACTAGGAGGCTGAGTTTTATCACTAGTCAATGTGTTTGAATGTAAGAAACTTGATGTTACCTACTAATATTTGGTAGTGTCCTTATAACTATATCTATCTAAAATAAATAACAATGATTTAATCAAAATATTGCACTGCCATATATAATTCCTATACTCCAGGAAATTGAGAATAAGTAAAATTGCATTGAAGTTATTGAATTGTACAAAAAAAAATCCTCCAAGCTACTATATAAAATAATTTTCCTGTTTTTTTTTTTTTTTAATATATGTGGAGTGAACTGCTTAAGCAATTGCATGAACAGAGAGAATGAGACAGGTTGAGTCACTGTATTAAAAATAATAGAAATAAAAAACAGTTAAACTGCCACCAAACTTGACTCCAAAAGTTTTATCTAACAGTTTCATAGTTATGAGGGTGTACATTTGATTATCTCTCGGTCTATTTTGGATTCAAAATTATTTATTAATTGTGTGTGTTTACACTTTGATAAACAGAGCCAGGAAACACACCAACCAATTCTTTAACTTTTTCTGAGAGAGGCAGCTTATTTTAACTATTCTGTAACTAACTGACTTGTGTTCTTGTCTGCTCAAAAACCAAGCTCTGTGCAGCAGTCTGATGCATGGTGGGGCACCTGTAGAAGCAGTGGCTATAGTAGGTTTTCCAAAGGTGAATGGTAGCTGGCCAACTGGATATGAAGAGCTGATGAAGCAAGAGTTAACTCATTTAACTTAACCTCAAAGCATTTGTGAAAAGACATTACTTAAAATTGTAGTTGAACGGTCAGAACATTTTAGCTCTCAGCATTTTCATTTTTACTCCTTAAGCAAATACCTGACAAATCCCATACATCTATTCGGAATGTATAAATATTAAGAAACCAGCAGCCATAAATATTGAAATGTCACTATCCATGCAAAATTGCTTT
The DNA here is from genome assembly GCA_013389825.1 of Crypturellus undulatus. Lineage (NCBI taxonomy): Eukaryota > Metazoa > Chordata > Aves > Tinamiformes > Tinamidae > Crypturellus > Crypturellus undulatus. Next base: position 368,601 of record VWPW01001133.1, on the reverse strand, counting down.
GATAAGGAGAAAGAATAATTAGGAGGTTTTGGCCAGAAAACTAATATATGCTAATATTTTATATACTGATAAGTAAAAAGAATTTTTATATATTTTATTTAAATACAACACAAAGCTCTTATAAATTCTGGAAGATCTGAATGAGACCATTCACATTGCACTACTTTTGGTGTAGCTGTCTCGCACTAGCTGTCTCTCTCCTTTGTCTTTTGACCCAACCAACACCTCTAGTTCAGAACAGCTTTCCAACAGCTCCAGTTAAATGAGATAAATCCCACCCTTATTGACTAAGTCTGTGCCTAATAACCAAGAGAAAACTCTACGTGCTCCAGGATTTCTACTATTGAACCAGGATCCAGATGGCCTTCTTTTCTGTGGAAGTCAGATAAACTCCCACGGTCACGGGCTGTAAGAGTCAGGTTGCAGCCTAAGATAGCATCAGTAGGATTAATAATTGCAGTTTACAGCTGCACAAACTTTCACAGCTAAAGATATGCTAGTGCAGCTCAGCACGATGCTGCAGAGGTCCCCGAGGTTCCCCAGAACACGCTGTACCAGAAGCAACAGAGGTGCCTAAAGCAAGGCCTACACCAGCTTCTCATCACAGCTAATTAGCTACATTAATTCAGCACACTGTCTGTAATATATGCAGGCTATGTGGATCAAAGCTAGCTTCATTATGTATTTATTTTAAACACAGAGTACCTGGAAACTCATATAGACTTTACTAGTTTTATACCTTGAAAGTTTTTTCTACAGCTAAAGGATTAGAAACACATTTTCCTCATGTGAAAATCTATTTTCTGGAGCAGAGTTCAGGCCTAGTGGAGATAAGCGAGGAGACTGTACAAGGACAAACCTCCTATATGGACTCCTCCATATAGGAGAGAGTCTATTGAACCACAACAAACAAAAAATATATCCATATCTAGGAATGCATGTGACTCCTTGGCTTCACAATATCATCATGTTCTCAATTCCTATATACTTAGAGTACTTCAGAGAATAGAGACAAGAACAGCTGTACCTTTTTGTCTCTTCAAATAGTCAGATGCGAGAATTAAACCACATGCAGTAAACAGGTATTATGCAAATTATTTGTGCTTTTTGGCATATATTTGACTGAAGTCTTCTTTGACAGGACAGTCCCTTTGTGACCTCCAGAGCCATTCTGGGGATCAGCTCCATACTTGAATATGGGACTGCTGAGGTCTTGCACAGAGTCATCAGAATTTGTCCTTTCTGCTGTACACTATTTCATTTGGTCTCTTTCAAAGAGATGTATTAACAGAAAAATTAGCTAAAGGTTCATCTGACAACCAGTGAATACAGTGCTCAGTGGTAAGTGAAGGGTTCAGGAAAGTTATTAGATTCAAAGATTACACTGTGACTCTGTAAAAACAATATTTGCACCTGCCTAAGCACCTTGATTTTATCCTTGATCACTGAGATTAAAGCAGCAGTCATGCAACGAGTTTAAAATAACTTCATTCTTTGCTACATTTTGCCTACTTTTCTTGGCACAACTCATAGGCCTGCTCTTACTTGGACTGGAGAGCAATAACCTAGACTTCTCCGCAGGACCAAGGTCAGAGCAAGGAGATGGTGTCGCGCAGGCCCATCTTCCTGGCAACGAGCCAACACCAGCACCCTCCAGAGGTGGAATTTCATAATTTGAAAGAAATGACTTAAATAAAATACGAATACTGAGCTAATACTACTGCTGCTACAGCGCTTTGAAATAATAGCAACCGTATGATAAGCAAGCTCCAAGCAGCCTAAGGTCTCAGCAGGAAGTGGGGCAAAGAAGGATTTCCAACTACAAAGCTAGAATGGAAGAATGTATTTCCACACTGCAAGCAGTCACTGGAAAAAAAAAAATGAAAATATTTTTCATTTAGTTTCTTGAGCCCTGAAAACTAAAAAGTTGGAAGTGATTCATATTTATTCAACTAATAAAAATGAAAGTGGGAGCTAACATCTGCACATGTCTATAATCAACTTGTCTGGTGTATATATACACTTCCCCACACATCTTCATCTTTTTCTTTTTTTAGATCTAGCCTGTACATTATTTAGGAAAGAGACACGGTGTTTCTGTGTGTCTGTCATATCTAATTGAGATTATCACCATAAAATCATTAACAGTAAAAGCAGAGAGAGCCATTCAGGAGACTTCTGACTCATACATAACTTTGTAAGTCAACAGTTCAATGACTCATTTTCAGGGTTTTTGTTGGTATACTTTAGAATGACGCAGAATTCACTTTAATATCTATCTATCTATCTCTCTCTATATATATAGCTATGGTATCTAAGGACAAGGAGCAGCTTAATACAATGACAGCACATAAAGCAAAATCCTCTCCTTCCTAAGCACTGTTCAAGGTGGTGCAGGGAGACCACAAATGAGCTCCATATTCCTTTTCTTGTAATCCCCCAGGCATAATGAGCTCTCAGCCCAAACAGACCTTTAGCAACACCTTCCCCAAAAGCTCCAGAAACAGTGATAAGAAGAGACAGAAGCAAAAAGTGCTTTGGTAGACTTCATTTGGCATGGAGGCTACTGCAAACTGGCATAGGCCTTGTCCAGCTTTAACCTCCTCATTGCACCACCACCACTCCTAGCAGCTGAACGAGCCTTGCACTCTCCCTTTCCCACGGCAGAAGAGAGTACTGTAAAGCTCCTTCTTTCACTAAATACGATCATATCATGTGCTAGAAGAATATGCTAGAATATGGGCTTATGATTGTTCATTATGTCCATAAAAGTCATTTAGGTCTGAAATTTTTATTCTAGAAATGATTTAATATGAAAGAAAGGGAAAAGAAAAACAACAAAAAGAACAATATGGGTTTTGACAAGAGTAACTCTATGGACATGCTAAAATCTTCCTTATCCATAGTTATGGTAAATGCATTAGCCCACTCATTGACATTCATTACTGGATATATACAAACCCTTAGCAAAATTTACCTTGCTGAAGCCTGATGCATTGTGGAAATCCCAGTGAAATTGTATTTAGGACATGTAGGAAAAGATTTTGTGTTGTATTTGCACATTGCTGCCTCTCACCAGGGACACAATATTCAGCCTCTGAATACAGTTCTCCTGTCTACCAAACAGTCTTGGAAATAAACCCTGGTGTACTACTTCCACCTGAGCTCACATATATGTTAAGATATCTAAAGGGACAAAACAAACTTTCACCTATATGGAATACAGCACTTTCTACATTGCATGGCTAAAAAGCCACATGAGACTGGAAAAAAAAAAAAAGAAGAAGAAATCAATTCAAGGTCTGAAAGGAACTCTTCTAAATATATATATGTGTGTGTGTAATTTATGGTTATATACACAGTAATTACTCTGCCCTCTTTTAAATGTCTGATGGAAACAGGCTTCACAGTTGATCCCACATCTTCATCTCATGAGACATAAAGAGAGAACAGTTTGATCTACAAACAGAAGTGCAATTGAACTTACTTACATGATGCTTTAATTTTTAGTAACATGAAAGAATCAATCTTACACAGTCTATACTGGAAAAAAAAACAGGCAATAAATTATGCAACTAAAAAGAGGGAAAGTACCTGAGTAGTTTTACTGGGTAACTGACTATCTTTTTACGTAGTTCAGGGTTTGTTTATCTGTCTGTTTTTTTTTTCTTGGTAAGAGAGATAAAACAGATTTGCACATTGTCATCTAGAAGGATGCCTGGCTGCACATACAGTCTCTCCAAATCAGATTCAACAAACACAGCCCCTGAAGCAAACACTCAGCAGCATCAACTATAGCTCAGATTTTTTAAAATGCAAATACTAACAAGATTTTTTTCAGACGGGATATATGGTTTGTTACAGTGGCTTCCCTCTATAACTAATGCATTAGCAAATTTTACTTTCTAATTCTGTTGCTATGTGGATAATTCTAATCCTCTCTGTCATTCTATCATTCCTACCAATTTTGTATTTAACAAAAATATGTGTTAATCAATTGATTCAAAGGTTATCAATTTATTTCTTATAAAATTACATGAATATTAGCTTCCAAAAATTCTGGATTTCAACCTGGAAATAAGCACTTTTTAATATACATTTTAATTAAAACTAAAAGTAATGCAACTACCCATAGAAGATGAGAGAGCAAAAATAATCACTAGTTTCTTTCTATTTACTGGGAAGGGAGAAGGAGGATTGGAAATGCAAAATTAGTTCCAGTCTTAAAAATTAAATGATGTAAGCCATCCAGTGTTACTGTAAGTGACACAAAATGCTAAGTTAAACAAACAGATAATCTTCCCGCACAACCACCAAAAACAAGCCCAAAGCTTAAAACTCATCTCCAACCTAAGGGTTAATTTACTCAAATTATAATATAGCCTCCCCCATTGCTAGGACCCCAATTCACCAATATACTGAATATCCTCTTTTCCTATTGATTGCCAATAATGCTTTCCAGGACTGGATCCATAGCTGTTATTTATACCATGTTTTGCAACATGAAGTAATCATACCCATAGCTGAATACAGAATCAAAATATACTTATATTTTGCAATTCAGTGGTGAACAGAGTAAAAATTTGTTTTCAGCACAGTTTTTTTCTACCACTAAGAATTTTAGTTAACTAATTATGCTTTTCACTGTATCCTTGCTCAATACAGACAGGCAGAGCAAGACCAGACCTGATGGTTAACCAAGGTGTACTGTTTAACATTAGTTTAACAAGACTGAAACAGCAAAGACTCAGTAGTCCTTTTTCTCAGACAATCTGATGGATAGCTGCTGACTCCTCTGTTGCAGGACAGTTAGGTAGACTAATTTCCCTTTTAATACCAGTGATTACAGATCAGTTTGAAATGCAGCCCTAGGGTAATCATGCAAAAAATCAAATAAATGGACAATAAATTAATGCTCTAGTGTGGAAAGTACCAATCTAGCTCCCTTGTTCAGATGTGTCCTAGGTGCTGATACAGGTATGACGTGCAAGAAAACAGGATGTATATTGGTGCCAATATGTGAAAGCAGTTGTACTGACATGAAGAGAGCCCAGGCCAAAACGAATGTTCTAGCTGCGTGATGATTGTGCAGCTGACCTTTTGCAAAACACTCTTCTGCAGTCACTTGTATCATTTAAACCTTCTGAGTTTCCTCTCCAGCAGAAGGCCCTATATAATGTACAAACACAGGCAGTAAAAGATGCTTCTTAACTTGAACAGCCTTCAGTTCACGATCCTCACTCAGAAAAGCATGTAATGGAATATATGTATCCTTATATTACAGCAAAGCTGTAAACATGTACTTAAGTTCCACGGGTACAGTGGCGTTTAAGTATGTGTTTAAATGCTTTTCAGAATAAGCTTTTTTCCAGAAGAAGAAAGGACAAAGGATGAACCCCTGTCTTTTACAGACAGGGAAAGGAGGTTCAAACACATAAAGCAACTTGCCAAAGACCAACCATCTGTGGCATGGCAGGGCACTAACACTAGACCAGCAGCTCCTCAGTTTAGTGTTTTAACACTGAAAAATTTTTTCTATTAAAAAATAATTAAGAAATGATGAAGTTAGATAATTTTGTATGCAACTGAGTAGTTGAGTTGAGAGTCAGGTAAAAGTTGTGTAATACTCTGAAAACAAGAACTCATGTCTGCATCACTGAACAAATGTAGAAGATAGTGTGGATGTTTTACTCTGTCACCCAATTTTATAATGTTAAACCTATTGATGAGTTGGAAAAAAATACTGTAAAATCAACCAACAGAGCAATACAAAATCATCATCAAAAAATATTACTTCAAAAATATTACAATTACTTCAAAAATATTACTAATAGTATTGATACTTAAAATGTTATAGAGTATGATATTAAACATCTATCTGTATCACTGCTTATTCAGCAGTCCAAAACTCTATATCCTTGTAGCACCTCAAGTAAACATAAAACCACATCAAGGGAAATAGCTTCCAAAAACTTCAAAGCTTAAAATTCAGTCCACAGACATGTTCCTATTATTTTTATTTCTTGCAATCAGGCTGTAAGATTCTGATTTTTAACATAAATTGCTTCAAAACTTGACTGCATCCTTTCACTGTAAGACAAATGAGCATTTTCTGTTCAAATTCTTTACCTTTATAAAATATAATTTACCCTTCAGCTAGTATCAGTAAAAGGAGATTCTTATTTCTATTTTGCTTCCAACAACATAATTCTGGCTTAGTTATTTTCCTCTCTCTTCTCACCTACTGGACAAGTTCAAACTCGTACAACTAGTCAATGCCTCTAGCACAAGATAAAAGACCCACTTTTGATCAGAAAGAAAGGAAAGCATCCATAAGATGGCATTTTAAGCACATGCTTAATTTTAATCAGGAACTTAAATGAAAATAAAGTCAGTAGTTTCTTTCCACTGAAGGCAACACTTACTGGCATCAATCGCTGGACTGATTGAATCCAATATACATCATGAATTCATGAAGCGTATTTTTTTCCCCAGCTGAAGGAAGCTGCACGTGTTAGACCACTGGATCCTGCTGTGCACCCACAGCTCCAGCTAAATGAGAGCCCTCTTGTCTGAGCTGTAGCTCAATCAGATTGAAGGCAGGCGAAGGCATTCGGCATCTGTCCGAAATGCAATGGAATCAAGACCCGAAAGAGAGAAACAGAGAAGCCTTCACATTTTGTCGTGGTGAGTCAGTCTACAAAAGTTTTGGAGAGAATTAAAGCAGGAAGCAATAATGTTCCATTTCATCAGATGCATTCAATAGTTTTAAACTTGAGAGCAGAGGTGCAAGCTCGGGATTTCTTCCTTGCTGAAGCAAGTCAAAACTTCAGCCCATTCTTTTACTTCATTCTATTTTATGAATGACAGTGCAATACAAACTCTTATTCCCCTCTGAGCCTTTTTTACAAATCATTAACCCAAGAAAAAGACTTCTGGGTTCTCCGATAATGCTAAGTTCAAAATAAGCCCACCCTTGTTCATCATGAAAATTGTAACCCGCATATTATCATGTAATGCAGATACTAGCAGAGACGCATTTTCCCATGGTAGATACAATGGAAAGTTTTATTACATAATGAAGGAAGCTGCAAGATTCTTACCTACCATATAATCAAGTCACAGCACTTGCATATACATTTATATTAAAGCTTCCTCTTTAAAAAAATCTCAGGTTATATCTCCATTTCATCCTCCAAGAGTTTTCAGATGCATATCACAAAATTTGGTTGATCTGAAGACATGAATCACAGCGAGCTGGCTGAGAATCATTTAAGGTTAAAGGATCTATTGAGCAGCTAGATGAAAATATTCTAAACTTAATTGCTGCCAAAAAGTTAATTTAATGCAAAGATTTCCAGATTTGGTATTTTCAAGTTTTGTATTGGAAATATGTGTTAGAGATTGCTGCCATTTCCTAGAGGAAGGGTCAAAAGTAACCAAGCAGGATACTGACCACAGCCAAATAGTCATTTGGCTGTGATGAGTCTCCCACTGAAAAGAGTGCCGCAGAGAAGATGGCTTGAAACATCTATGTTCCAAGTCATAGAAAGCAGAGATTCACCCATTTATTTACCGCAAAGTACTTTTAGTTTCCTAAATACTTGAGTATTAACTCCTCTAGGATATTGGATCTCCATTTTTGCTCTCATTAATTTCTGTCAAATTGCAAAATATTCTGTCAAATTTCAAATTTTTTTGGCCAGGACCAAAAAGAAAAGCTCAGTCCAAATGAGTTTTGGCTTACCAACTGGTCTGTAAACCCAGCTGCTAGATCAGTAAGCCAAATTCTGTTCTGGCGTAAGTATGCATAATTCCATCAAATTGGGTGGATTTTTGCCCAATTTCACAAGGTGTGATTTAACCCTGAACTCTAAACTGCTCTTGGACAGACCTCAAAGCTGCTTCCACTTATTATTTTGTACTACAAACAACTACAAAACTATTTAGCATCAATTTAAAATCAATTGCACAGCACCACAGTTACCCAGTCATCTGAATACACTTCATATAGGTAGTGCTCAATTACACTGGAGGAGGGAAGAATCATATAGAGAAGAGAATTATCACCAGCAGATGGATGTCAATAAGAGATGTAACCAATAGGGGACTTCATGGAGCACTAGCAAGTGGATACATTTTGTGATTTACTTCTCTGTTTTTGATTAAAACTAACTTTTAATCTTCACTTTATTCTTTTTTCCTGTCGGTTTGTTGGATGGAGTGAATAAGATACTTTGTCTTCAGCAGAATTACCCTGTGCACAGATCCCATGATAGTCAGTGAATATTTTTGCCTCGTTCTTGGCAGAACTATTCAAATAAGAGACTCGAGCCAATACTCAGACCAGCAGAAAATTTTCTCTTGGCACGATCCTAGGGGTGGATTTCACTGCTCTCTCTCTCTTATCATTCTTCTGGTCCACCAGAGCAGCTACAGCGGCACTGCTGGTCCCAGACAGAAGTCCGAGGCACTGATGAGCAGATTGCCTGGCTGGCACAGCAAACCCAGAACTGGCCTGCACTGTACTGTGAAGCACAGAAAAACTGTTCAGCAGGTCACCAAAGACGAATGGAGGAGCCCTGAACTAAGTGCACCATCTGTGAACAAATGTCAGAGGAGAAACTCTGACTTCGTTCCCCCCTTAACCGTTCTGGGAGCACACTTAACAAGGTCTTTTAGAAGACAAGTAATCTTGAACGGATCTTTGCAACTCATTGTATTTGTTAAATTTTAATAAGAGCTAAAGAGCAATGGCAGAAATATGTACTGAAGGAATACTCATGGTGACGAAGAAGAAAACAGCTGAACGAAAAAAGAAGTGAATAACAGTGCCAGTGCCACAGAAGAGTAAATATAGTTATATTCCAGTTCCTTATTTCAGCATCTGCCCAGAAGAATTGGCTTAGATATTTCCTAGATATTTATTCCACTATTAGATGGATACACACAAAAACTTTATTAGAATGGCAATTTCTTCCTAGAATGGAATTTCAGGTTTGTGCTGCACATATGTGTAAACTATTGAGTGAAAACGAAAAAGATGAGTTTTGGATTATATATTTTAGGGTCAAAATCTAAAGTCCAGTGTAGTTGCAGAGAGATTTTTTTTACATATATAATTTAAGAGCAATAAATGGCTTTTCTCTCTGCTTCAATAACATTGGAAGTTTTGGAGGCCTGCACCCAAACAAGTTTTTGATGAGGTGAGCTTATGTTCATCTTTTGTGTTGGTATTATTATGTACTTTTTTACCAAAGCTTTGTTACCTATATCAGTTCTGTGTTTATCTACCATGGTGTAATTTATCAGTCCCCTACCTGTGGGAAAGGAAAGATTTCCTTTTCTTCCTTCTTGAATGTTATCTGCTCAAGACAAAATATAACACCTGCTGTTTTCTAATCCATTACTTATGAATAGAAAAATAACACTATATTTGATATTGTACCTCTTTGTGAATAACTCAGCTAGTTAAGTTTCTCCACTGAATATAGAATTAATATATACAGAATAGTATGGGCTGAAAAGAACACAGAGAAGAGAAGATAAAGAAAACAGGAAACAAGATAAATTTGATTTTGTAAGCAGAAAAAGTAGAAAACCAAAACCTTTTGCAAAGCACCAGACACAACCAACCCCAGGAATCTGCAGATGGCCTTCAGATATGTGCTAGGGTCTCTGCTGGAGAGGGATAAGGACAGGCAGGAATCTCTGTGTGTGATAAAATCTCTTCAGAGATCTTTCAGGCTAAAGCACATCCACAGTTGCCTGCTGCTTGGGACTCAGCACCCCTTTATGAGGGGACCATGTAACATCTGGCACCATTTGTACAAGGGAGAAGAAACAGTTGAATGTTTGATGAATACTCAATAAGCAAATACAGGAAGACTCAAATCATTCACGAAGTGCAGAAAATTTAAAGCATTCAGCATGCCTTTCCTTCCAAGGCAAGGTGCTGAGCCAAGGTTGGGATGCAAGCCTGTGCCTCTCGGTGCATCCTGTTCTCTTCATCATGCACAAACACGCCAGAGTCCTACAAACCGCTACCAGGACAGCAGTATGATAACAGTCCTGTGGATGACACAGATGCAGCTATTCCAGAAAAGCTCCATTTTTGTGGAGAGATCTGAAAATATTCCCCATTTTTCCTGTTACAGAGGGTACTTTGCTAGGAGACATCAGCATAGCCTTACCAGCATAGCCTTCCTGCTCCAGCTCTGGCCTAGGGGGTTGCTCTGCCCCTCTTTCCTCTTCAGCAGCAATTCCCTGTCTTCATCCTACCTTTGACTTTCTCCTATAACTTTTTACTTCAGCCTTGATCACCAGTCCCCCCTGTTGCACAAAGGTCGGCAAGGTCGATTGCTGATGACGTGCATCAACTGTAAGAGTGAAAGTAACTTTGAGGGGAAAATAAAAACAAAAGGAGAGAAAAGGGCAGAAAAGGGCAAGGAAAGGGAATGAGGAGAGGGAGAGAGGTAAGGAAAAGGAGAAGGGAAAATGGAAACAGAGGAAGTGGAGGAGGTGGGGGAGAGGGAGGGAAACCTCCCCATGGAAGAACAGCCAAGCAGAGCAGCAGTGGGATTCTCTCTTGCTCTGCACATCCTCTGCAGGGAGACAGGTGATCATGTTCATTATAAGACATTTTTTTCTCTTAATAGCAAATGTTTTTCATTGAGACCCACTGAAACTCCCAATGGGTTGCTCCTACTTATGCTGCTATGAACACTGACTGGGGTAAGCTAATCAGGTGTTAATGTTGTATGTTGATTGTTAGGCTCTTTTTCACATATACTATTGGATAATATTTACTGAACATTTAAATGACTAGTATCTACTTTGGAGTGAACTATGTTTTTTTTTTTTCTGTGGCATAAACTAGAACCCACAAAAGAAGGAAGGAGGTGGATGAGATGATTCCAGTGGTGGTTGATTCCCATCAAATCCCGCCATAACACCCTCAGAGTTCACAGTTGCAAGTCTGTAAGAATAATACAAGTACAACAGCATGGGAAGCTTATGGAATAATGGAAAAAATACTGTCACAGAGGTTCCAGAAAACAATAACAACAAAAAACTGCCTCAGCAACATCAGGGAGGGTTTACAGAGCTGTAAATTCTTATCATTACTAAGACTGCAATACCTGTAGCCCCATGCAACTCCCCTGCAATATAACACATTTCAAAATGAGCACCCCTCCCCTCTCCAGATTATTCTCTTTCACATGGAGTCAACCCAGACATGTATCCAGTGTAATATATGTGAATAATTTATTCATAATTTAGTCATAACAACATTACACTTTCCTGATGTAGCTATCAATTCTTATAGAGGTTAGCAATGCCAAAACTAGAAATGGGTCTGCAGTTTATAATAAAATTGAGCTTTCTGAATACAAAAGAACTGTAAATTTAAAGATTTTTTTTCTCATCCTATCCCTGAATTAAGCTAGGAGGCTCACTGCATTTCTGGTTATTAAAGGAAGGGCAGGTTTATGACAGAAAACAGAATCCAAACCAGCAGGGGGATCTCAGCAAGGAGGCAAAGGGCTGAATGCACACGGTGAGCAAATTATCCTCTCATCTTCTGAACTGCTCCCTCTGGATCACATTAATGGCATGCATTAGTTGTGTGCATCAGCACAGAAAAAAAATGAGCTATGTTTCTGAACAATAAATGATCTCTTTATAGAGAAGCGTTAGGTGGGTGATATAGACAGCAGAAGCCCAGCTTGATAAACAAACAAAATTGACAAATAAACAGTTTGTGAACCTCACTTTATTTCCAAGGATTAACTCTAATCTCTCTGTTATGGGTGAGTTAAACTTAGAAAAGTTGCAGTGAGATTGGCTGCCTTGCTGGGGTGCTGCCATGTTCTCTAACTGCATCGTTCAGCCAAAAGATGGTGATGGATGAATTAACAAAACGAGGTGTGGGCTCAAACCGAGCTGTGAATGGTTCAAATTGAGCAATAGCTTCAGGAGGAACAAGATGGAAGCTCTCCACTGATACAGGCCACGTAAGCTCACCAGAGTCCCAGCTCTTCTCTTCTGCTTTCATGGCTTCATAAAGAGAATGGGGGAACACCCACAGGAGTTACAACTCCTGAGCAGTCAGGACCTAGCCAGGTCTTTACGTCACAACACACACAAGTAGGAATAATATTTCACCACTTTTTTTAAAGGAGCTTGTTCAGTTCATAAAAACAAATTCTTATAGGTCTGCAGTGGGGGAGATCCCACTGCATTTAAGTACATCTCCACAATGCTAGAGAAAAATCTCTTTACAGATGGATAGCAAGAGAACAGTGGATGTGGATGAGGAAGCCTGAGCAGGACTGCATTTCTACCAAATCAGTAGAATAAGCTTTCTGCTCATCCGCTCTTCTGTCAGTGTGTGCACTTATTAATCATAACGTTTGTTGTTATTGTAGAAAGTGTAACTCGCTTGAAAAAAACATACTGAAAACAGGAACAAATTGTCAAAACAGTCCTTTTGTCTCCAAAAGATGTTCCTTAGAAAATAATGTGCTGCTGTTTTTTGTCAGTTGCAAGACATTTCCAGACTAATTTGCAATACTCAATGCTCATTTCCAAAATGCTGACATCTGTAAATATCACTCTCCTGGATTGCTTCTAATCAAACCTAACTACGACTGCTAAGTCATAGTTATAAAATCTTGCAGGTGAAAATGTTTAGCAGATGATAATTTTCTTTTCATGAACAACCTATCAACCTCATGTTGAGAGGAAATGAAAAGAAAACAAAGGAAGGGTAGCTTCACAAAGTTGGTAACAAAAAGTATTTCAGCTTCCTCAAAAGTATTGTTCCACACACCAATATAAAGACATAAGAGATTGCCCTCTTAAATTTTATCAATGTCCTTAAACCTTCTTCCGACTATAAAGCACCATGGGAGGAATTGGTTTAGCGCATGAGATCCTCCAAGTACAAAGTTATCTCGGAAATCTCGTTCCTATTACTGAACAGATGATTGCAGGAAATCAGCACTAAGGAATACATTTTACAATTGGGATTTAATGCTGTTTCCAGATTTTAAAAGCAGTTTTCTCTAAAAGAGACTCTGCAATCAGGGCATTGTGAAAGTTGCATTTTTGTCTTCTCTTGTAGATTTACACATTACATTCCTCAATATAGCAGAGAAAAGACTTTTTCTTCTAACTCTCAGGCCTGCAAACTCTGGGGAACAGGAAAGTCACAATATGTTGTTTTCAGCTTACACATTGGTACCCATAGTACAGATCTCATTAGCCAGATTTAACCCTTGGCTGGGCTTCTGTAAATTCTTTACTCTTAAATCAGGCTTTATTTTTTTTAATGGTTCTGAGGGAAGATGTTGCTGTAGCTACTTGTGATAGAGATTGTAGTTAGATGTTCATCTGAGCACCATCAATGCAGAAACGTAAGACCCTGATGAATATTGTCCTGCTATCAGTCCCTGTCACTGACCAATCCCCTTCCACTCTTGTCCAAATCTCTCCACAGAAACTGCCAGGATGCCTGTGTAGTATTTTCCAAAGTGCTTTGGCCTTAGACTGCTGACTCAGTCATCTCTTCTTCTTTCACAGTGCATATTTTCCATAATGACATGTTGTACATATTATCAGTCTTTCTGATCTGACATATGGTCATATTACATCACTGCAAGGTGTTGTGGGACTTAGGGCAAGAGATGGAGCAAGAGCAAACATGTCTATACTCAGCTCTCCTTCCTAAAAATAAGTACATGCTTTTGCCATACTAAAAAATTGCAGAGACCCAATTATTATTCTCCTCCATTCTCTGGGGCTTGCAGAAAGCTAAGCCTCAAGATTGACTTAGGTTCAGAGAATTATGGCAAGTCAGTCTGGGATCGAATGCAAGCTCAGGCCTATACTGGAAACACAGTCTAACCATGGCACATAGCTATATAGAGAATAGATTAGTCTGACAGGTAAACAAAGGAAACTATTGCCAGACTTGCCAATCAGGGGCATTTCATGAAAACTAATTTCACCTTTCAGCATTAACTACTGAGCCTTCTGTGAGCTCATTAGTTTCAGACTGGCTAACACTGCAGCAACTCTAGAAAGCCCACAAATTTCTGCAGTGTAACATTTTCACTTGTTTGTGAAAATGCTTCACAGTAAAGCAGCCAGTCAAGATGATGTCTTGACTGAATGAAGCCCCAGAGAAATCTGGTAGATCTCTGTGCTTATTTGGATGCACAAAGCTCCACAGCACTTCTGGTTCATTTCTGAAATAGCTGATGGCAACCCGTGCTTATTTATTTGTTCAGGTCTACAGGTTCAAATTGCCTCAGATAACTTACTGGAAATGATGCCATTATAAATGCTTGTAAATGTCAGAGACTATGCTCTTGATTAATTTTATATTACTTATACTCTATTACTTTAAAAATGATACAGTCCTGTCCTATTTAAAACTAGACCTTCTTTCGAAGGCATTTTTTATTGTTTTGAAATTTCTTTCATGACAGAAAAATCACAAATATCATTTAGGAATTTTGCTTCCAGAGAGGAAGCTTTTTGTACTTCTATGTCACATTTTAAATATGAAAAATTTCTACAACAAGTAACAGCTCTTGATTGTAGACCTAGAAATGCTAAAGTTCTTCAGTGAATAAAGGAAGAAGTATATCCTTGGTAACTGCTCTACAGCAAGGATAAGTGTGACCATTTAACAGAAGTAAATTCTGTGCTACAAAATACTGTACTGCATTCAGTAAGCTACTACGTAGTCTAAAATAATTCTACATTTATAATGTTTTTCTATGTGGAAATTATGTTTAGAATGGCAACAGCCCTAATCTAGATACCCAAACATTAAAAGCAGTCATTATGTGAATACAGTTAACCCTGTTCTAAAATGCAGCTTGTATTATGAGAGCAAAGCCACTCTTCTCCTGGTATAATAGACATCTTCTTTAGAGGAAGTGAGGGGACTAACCAGAAAATCCTTTTAAGAAGTGATGACAAAAAACAATGATTCTGACATCTGAAAATGATAAAAAAGCAAGACACAAAATAAATTCCTTATTGTCACCTTATGAATGAATGAAAATATGAGTTTTTTAAATACAGGATGAGTTCATAATATCTCCCTTCTGGTTTATTTGAACTTTCCCAGAGAAGAATGAATTGCCTAGCCACATTTTATTACTTATAGCACTGATTAGAAGGAATATTTCTTCCTTGCCAAGATATATTGCAGGTCTCTGACAGTATCTCCGCAACACCTTTATCAGGATCTTTTTGTGATAGTCTTTCTTCCAAAATGGCAAATGTAACCCCATAGAGTTGAGGGAGGAGATGCAACAAAAAAAGACAAAGTACCATTAGCTATGGAGAGGACCAATGGTTTAGGCCAACAACCAGTGAGGAGAAAGCAATCTCATGGAATGGTCAATGTACTTTCTCTAAATACAAGAGTGAGTTGGGAATATTGCTTATGAAAAACACGCATTGCAGGATCAGCACAAATCACGAATCATGAAATAACAATTCAATATACTTTCTTAAATTCATGAAAAAGCACCTTCCTCATTTCTTTCTGTGAACAAATTTGTCTTGTACAGACAGTAACTGATACTAAGAACCTTCCTAGGGACATCTAGATTCAACATATTATGTAAATGATTGAATTCATAACTTTTCTCCATCTAAAATGTAATTATAACTCTTCTCTGTGATATAGCAACAGAAAATTCCCTGCAAGGAGATGATGCTAATCAGGTTAACCTGAATTTTGACATTGATTTGCATAGGAAAAAAATTGGGACTCTGATTATGTATGCATAAAACAGCAGTTATCTGCCTCTAAGACATTTTCTACGTTGGTATTGATCTGTCACCTTGCTTGACTCTCCCAGCTTCCAAACTGATTTTCTGAAGCAGTCTGGTTTTCAAATCACTGTTCTAAAGTCAGCAGCTATTACCCGTAGCTAATATCATATGACAACACTCCTCAATGACCCCCTCTTAAAATGCCCTGAGTAATTGCCATCATTGAAAATTTAGAGTTATGCATGCTAGGAAAATGCAGCTCCTGAGTATAGTGTCTGTTTTGCACAAATTTCTCTTCAGTTCCTCTTAAACCTTTTCACTTGAGCTCTTAGAGGTAATATGAGCTCTGTGAATCTAAGTGCCTCAAATAAATAAGTTTCAAAACAATGTTGTCTTCTACAGAGAACATCCTTGAAAATATAATAGAAGGAATTTTGCCAATTTACATTCAGTTTGCCTGTCTCTGATAGAAGATGCATCATACTAAATTGATATTATTTAAGCCATTCAGGTATGCCAGCATCTCATTAGTTACTCCTGAGCTTCGCAGCTAACTTTCCCAACACGGCTCTATATTACAGAAGATGAATACTGACAAATAATGACACATAATCACTGTCTATGTTCTTCAAGGCATTATCCTGCTGACCTGTTCTTTCCTTCTCAACATCAAATATTTCTTTTACAATAGCTCTTCTTCTATAACAGAGTCAGCTAGTATTCTATTTTCCCTTTGCTCTTAAGAGCAAAAAGCCCAATTTTGCTGCCTTTTTTTCCACATAAATAGCACTTTGCCACGTAAAACTTGCCCTGAATCTAGTTGAACCACTTGTGCTGTAGGGTATTACAGGAAACTCAGTTAAGAAACAGTAAAAAGACCCAGCCAAGATACACAGCTGAGTCCCTTCTGTTTAAAGAGGGTTTCATTCTCAAGTACACTCTACTACTGCCTGTTTACAGTGCCCTGGGAGCCTGAAAGGGCATTGAAAAGGGTCTAAATATGAATGACACATAAAAATTTGGCCCACGACACACACATTTTTCTGTATGCATACTAGAAAGAGATTCTGAGCTTGATGGTCAGATATGAAATGAAATGTGCCCAGTGTGAATGAGCAATAGACTGGTTCCGGCATAGGGAAGATAGACAATGAGTGACTCAGTGGATGTGAGTGGTCAAATATTATTAGGAGTAAAAAAAATAAAAATAAAATAAAAATACAAGCAATATTTGCCTTAGCAGCAGTTCAAATGGCTAACAAAAGATGGTTGTACAAAAAAAGGAGGAAATTAAAATGCTCATGAGAGCAAATAAATATACATTTCTAACAGCTAATATGACCATTCCTTTTGTTGCTAAAAGTAGCTCCTTAATGGGGACTAGTTTTCTTCAAGTTGTGCATGCACATATAAGCTTATAGTTCATAGCAGCAGATATATGTAATCATTGATCTTTAGAGGAAAAAAAAACATTTTGAAGTGGAGATAATTCAAATAAGATAGAAATCTTAAAAAAATAGAAAAAAAAATAGAGTAAAAATGCTTTGGGAAATAACCAGACTTTCTTCATTTTCCTCATTTTGCAGAATCCAAAGTACTAAGAAGAAATGGAAAGCAATGTATTATACAATGTCCATTTTAATGATCTTTTTATAGAACAACTGGCTGCTTTAAATTTATTGATATTAAAAAAAATATTGATAATACATGCTGTAGATTGCTGCATCTTTCAGCACTAACTGAGTTAGGGAAGGCAGCAATTTTGTCACCGAGGAGAAGTGCTTGATTTATTGCTCTGCTCTCAGGGTAGTTGATTCTGCATCTAAGTAAATCAACAGCTCTCTCAGCATGCTTTATTCAATACCTTCCCATGGACTCACACTGAGATTTCTTTTGTCCCTTTTCCAATTTTGAAAAAGTTACTTTCAGAGACAGCTTGAATCTTTCTTTTGTTGTACAGGGTTTCTCAAATTCATACATGACACAGGAAGGAAAGGTAAAGCACGTTTGCAAAAAATACTGAGTGGAGACGATAGGTATTTTAGATGACCCAGTAAGCTGGACTGCTTCATTCTTCTCTTTAACCACTCTCTAAAATCATGCCATAACAGTAGGGAGTTAGTGTAGAAAAAATGGACTTCTAGCTTTGTGAAAGCATTACTCTCTCACAGCTGGCAAGCAAGGAAAATGGTACCCCCAGTGAATTACTCCTGAAGATGGTGCTGAGGCATCTGCAGAGATCCACACAGTGAGACTCATATTACAAATGACAAAATAGTACCTCCCTGAAGAATATAAAGCGAAGGACTCGTCTAGAAGCTAAAGTGAGAATAGTCAGTCTTTCAACACATTTATCCAAGTAACCACAATTCAACGCAAAGGAGTATTTTAAAAGTACTTTCAAAGATACCTCGTCTAGAAGCTTTTAAAAAAATGTGGAGAAGGTGGGGATAATAAAAAAAAAGTGCTGATCTGTTGGTCTTTGCTAGCATATGTTCTTTCCTAAGTCCTGCAAGTGGATGGGCTGTATAATACTTTCTGCAATAAAGAGAATGTTTAGATTTATATACACACCTGCTAGGATTTGAGGCAAAGATGGACCTTTACCCAGAAATCAATCATGTTATGGTTAGTTACCCTTTTCCTCATTAGCAGAACCAGCCGTAGAGCAAACATCTGGTCCAGACACATGGAACTTTAATCAGACATGGCAATAATTTGTTTTCCAATTTTCCGTAACATCAAAATATATCACCAAGAACATAGTTTAGAGTAACCCTTCTGCTCCCTATTTTCCCCCGTGAAAAGAAATTTACTTAAGGCTACAACCAAAAAGGGAGGACAAGGGAGCGTTCAAAAGATGAAGCTCATAACTGTGTGCTGATAGAAATGTGCTGATAGAAATGAGTCAAGTCTGTTAATAACCACTGCAAGAGATCCTGGTGCTAATTCGGTCCTTTGAGCATATACTGTACACACGTACTACTATTCACCTGCAATTAAATACCAAAATGTTATTTGAGAGAGAGAAAAAGCATGATTATGCCCACTTTGCTGACTGAGGAACTGAAACAGTTGGTTGGAGTTGTTGATTTGAGGACCCAGGAAGAACTGATATCAAAAACAAAATTATACTTCAGAAATTTGTGTCAAGTCTGTGCTTTGAGTAACAAAGAATGCTGCTTCCTCATCAAAGTAAGTTTCCTCAGTAGTATTCCTAGTATTTCCTAGTATTTTCAATGTGAATGTTTAGCACCTAGCAACATGCTGCATACATAAAAATTCATCTTCTGTTCACCTCTTAATTTTGGAGCTATTAAGCAAAAGTTTAACACACATACGTTTTTACTTAGTTCTCCATTAATTTTCCTTTCTGGTCATACAAACAGAATTGAGATCCAGCATTTTCTGAAGGAGGACACAACCAAGAGCTCAACATCTCTGAGAGATACTAGATGGACAACATGTAGGAATTGATTTAAACAAAAACCCTCTAAGATGGTTATCAAAGAGAAATGAAAAACATCCACTTAAAATGGATCCCAAACAACCATCAAAATAAATGTAGATGGCCGATTGTAAGAAGCCTAGTCCCTGAGTTAATATTGAAAGACCCTCCACTAAAGCAAGATTAAAAGCAGATTATGCAAGAATCTAGTCTGCAAATTGATATGTTTCCTTACCTCTGTAAATCACTTCAACCTTTACCTAAACGGATCATCTATCATGTCAATAAATTTATCTCTGTGATGCATCCTCAGCTACTGCTTAGTCTCTTGTACCAAATGGATGATATCAGTTCTTTACGTATATACATATACATATATAAGAGGAATAAGAATGAAATCAACAGATCATTTCATATAGACCCCTGAATAGCCTCTAAATAGCAAGGACTTCAACAACCTATTGACATGCCTAGAAAGGGACTAATGACTTTTACATAAGAAAGTTTCTTCATGACATTGGGAATTCTTTTATCTTTTAATTTCCACAACTACAATTTTTCTAACACTTTAATCAGGGAAAGAGGTTAAGGAAGAAAAGCTATCTCCTAATACAGTAATTTTATTTCCCATTGCTCATAGTTTCAAAACTTCAACTTTTAACCACATTTCATTTCTAGAAATCATATCCCAGATTATTTATTTTTCAGAGAGCAGTTTAACTCATCTGAACAACTTTGTGAGCAATTTTCTTTGCCCCATTCCTTCAGACATTTGCAGTAATTTCATAGGTACCAGCTCTTCCATTATTTTCTAGCTCATCACCTTTACTATCATTTTGACTCAGAGCTCATTTCTTTGATGTATAATAATTTGTCATGAGAATATGAGATGTCAAGGGACAGAAATATCTTCATCATCTAATGCACAACATGATCTACATGGCAGAAAGAAATGGTAAAGTATTATTTATGTTTCCTCTCAACCATCCCTCTTGCACAAAAGTCAGATTTTTACCATTCAAATTACAGCACAGGATTTATTTCACACCAAAGAACTTCATTTTGTTTAATATCAGATGAGACAAATTATACACTGAGTTTTATGATATAAAATTCTATATTCTACATTATAATGTTTTTAAGAAGTCCAGCCCACATTGTTATATATTTTTTTCATCTAGAATGTTAGATTTGGAGTCCACATGTAAGATCTCTTTCATGTCTTTTTCTTGCTCCAGTTTATTTTTGTCCTTTCCTACTTCTCTTTTTGTCTTTAGTGTTAAAGGAGTCTGAACACAGCCAAACAAGACTAATTTCTTTCCATTTCATTCTTATCTCATGACCTGATTGTGGACTAATGTAAGTTTTCTGGGTCTTGAATTAGTTGCTAAGATAGTCTAGTGCATCTGTTATTCCAGCTAGCAAATCTGCAAGTTAAAAATCAGTATCAATAATAAAAACTGCAATGTCAGTTTTTATTTTCTCTACCCTTTATGTCTATTTGTCTTATTTTGTTCCCAGGAAAGAAGTATCAGAGTACAACACCTAGGATAAGAAAGTTTGAATCCATTTCAAATAATTTCTTTCTTTTCCAAAAAGGTCTTTATACCAGCTGTACTAGGATCAAAGAGAGGGAAGAGTTCCTTCTAAAATCTCAATATATTATAAGAGAAAGTTATTAGGGAATGCTGTTGAAATAACGTTTTTACCTTTTTATTGTAATATATTGTAACAACTTCATTTAATCATTTACATTTCAGATGGTTTAATTATTTTTCCTCCTTTCTCTACATCTTTATTAAAAGGTTAAAGTGATCTTTGAAAGCAATTGTCTGCCATAAGTTGTCATCCAGGCCAAAGTCTTCATGTTGAAACTTCAAATCCTCAATGTTGTACAGTGACAGAGTCAGATTAATGCATCTGATCATTTAGGAACATTTATTTCATCAAAATTAACTCCATCAAAATTAATTTTATATACATACAGTTCCATATAGCAAGTATGTATTTGTGGAGATGTGGGTATTTATGCCCACATAATGGGCATGATGTGGAGTGATGAAAGGCAATAAAAATTGTCCGTTTTATTCTGACTTTGCCCTATCACATAGTCCCTTAGAAACCCCTGGGACGGTTCTGACAGTCAATTTCTGTCTGATATTTGCTTACCTTTTTTTTTAACGGCCCTCATGCTTTTTACTATCTCACCCTACCCTTGCAATGCCTGCTGTTTCCATTATATACAGTCACAGCAATATTTTCATTCAAAAGGCATCCTCAAGATAGTCTTTCAGTGCATAAAAGGTGTGATTCACTCATCCTAGTGTCTAATTTTCCCCTTCATTTAAAATTATTGAGTTTGGGGGAATATTGCAATATGCGAGTTATCAGCTGTTTCCAAGTTTCTAGAAGAAATTTAATTTCAGGCGTCTCTGCCTGGGAGTTCTCCATCTTCGGGGAGGGTGGGAGCTCTGGCTGTGTCTGACCTGGCTGCTGGGAGGGGAACTCTCCATCCCAACCTCTGCTCTCCCCACGCTCTTGCACTTGTGGGGAAATCACACACAGGGGCAGTTTGAGAGCAAGTGATGGTGCACCCAGCCACTGGGAAAATGAGACAGGCACTGCAGTATATACACAGCATGCAAGGATCTTAGGCAGATTTATGAGGTTTGGGGTTTTCCTACCACACTCTGCAAGCCTCACCATAGCTGAGATCAGTTAAAGCACTCCCACTGGAGCTCAGCTGTCTCGAGAGACAGTCTTTGTTTGATGCAACAACCTTCACAACAAATGCTGTTTGATAATAAAAAGATTATATGTCAAAGTCCTCAAATGAGGAAAAGATTGATCTCCCTATGATAGCCCTTGTTCTCTCTTACCAGCTTAATGGTTCTGCTGGTATTTGTTACCATCACTTGTTTCATCCTGTTCAATATTCTGTCCAGAGAATGATGTTTTTTCCACATTTCTGAAAATGTTTGGCACACTTCTGGCCTCTGCAAGATAGGAATAATAATAATTACTAAACAGTAGCCTACAGCCCTAGAATAGCTTACAAGTTAATGTTGAATTAGCATATCTCTGTGCAACATACTCTTGAATTTCAATTTGCAAGGTACAGTAGAAATAGGAAAAGACTAAAAATAAAAATAAAAAGGAATAGATACACAGTCCTTCTGAAGGACAGAGATTTTTCCTTCCTCAAAGATAAAAGAGGCTTTTCCAAATTGTCTGGTGTTTGTTTCAATGTAAACAAAATATATGACTGTATAATAGCAATTTTAAAATAACTATATGCATACGTTGTAAAAATTTGCAGATTTCATGTTGCTACTTCATTAAAAAAAAAAAAAAGAGTAACTATCTAGAAGTAAGAATGTCAAGTATAGCAGTATTTCAAGTCTACCTCTAAGGGTAGGAAAAACTGTTTTGGCTTACTGTCTACGAGCTTAGCATAATGCAAAAGTTCCCCTAAGTGTGGCAGTGCTGCAGGTCCCCATGCTGGCGCTTGCTGAAGCGCAGGTTGTACTTGTTTGCATATCAATGCGCCACATGTTTCTCCAAGACAAAGCTGTTTCAGACCACTGCTGCTCTTTGAACTTTGGAAACAAACTGAAAGGTTTCTGTGTTATTGTTAAAAACAATGAAATTGCTTCGCAAGCAGGTTGCAGTTGCCCTGTATTGAGCCATACTAGTGATTGCAAAGGGAGCGTATTGCGATCGAGCTCCGCATTGCTGGAAAGAAAAACATCATTTTATATTCAGAACACAGTGTTGTACAAGTAATAGTGATGCCTGCTATCCAGATCTAGCAGAAGGTAATATTCACTGTAAATATGTTAGCTGGCTTGGTAAGGCTATAGCAAAACCTCAGAGCTGACAGTAGATCACGCTTGAAGTGATTTGTCCAAGGTCATACAGAAAAAAAAAAAGTGAGAGAGCTGGGAGCAGGAGTCTGGAGTTCCACTTCCATGTGCTAATAAGACAAAGCTGCTGCTTTTCCCCATGGAGAAAGAAATATTTTTGAGACCTCTCACAAATCAATACTAAAAAGAGTGTCACACAAAACACCCAGCTGCATTAGGAAAGAAATATAAAACCTTCCACAAAGACAGTATCAAATGATTAGAAGCTTTGCCATGTCAAATTATGACTCAGGACATGACTCTGTCCAGAAGGTCGTCACTTCTGGAAAACAACAGCCTCTTCTCTGCATGTTTCGCAGTGATCTGAAAAGGAAAGCAAGTGAATGATTCAGTCATGTAAAACAAAGAACATTTAAAAGCTCTTCTAGTTAAGAGCAAACCAATCATTTTTAAATTTGAAGCTTCAAATGCATGCAATGAAATCATTATTGCACATGAATATGACTCCTCAATCAAAATGTCTGAAATCTATGCCATAATGATTTTATTTACATTGAAAAGAAACCACTGTAGACTAGTATTCAGTTAACAGTAATTCCTTATTCTCTACTCCCTATGTTGTCCTTTTAACTGTCTTTTCATACTACATTGATTACAGAAAAAATAATATTCAGAAAGAATTTGGAAATACATTGAAAGACTACCTGTTGCCTTCCAACGAGTTGAATTTTATTCCATCGCCCACTCGCAGAGCAGAACAAACTTTTCTCTCATGTTCTTTGAAGAGCAGATGCTTTTAAGAAAACAGAAATAGAAAGTGCATCTTGTCTCTTTCTGTTCTGCAGCAACAGTAAGATGATGGGCCACCAAAACTCACAGCAAGGCTGAGGGTTAAGGAACCTCCGAAGATTTAAAGCAGGGGCAGTTATAGCAGGTTGCTCAGGGCTGTATCCAGTAGGCTTTGAATACATCCAAGGATGGAGACTTCTCTGGGCAAACTGTTCCTGTGTTCAGCCACCCTCACAATGAGAAAGTTGTCTCATGTTTAACTAGAATTTCCTGTTTTTCAGCTTGTGCCAGTTGTCCTGGCACTGGGCACCACTGAGAGCAGCCTGGCCCTGTCTGCTTGACTCCCCACCCTTATCAGGTGACACTCATTGGTGAGATCCCCCTGAGCCTCTCCAGCCTAAACAGCCCCAGCTCTCAGCCTCTCCTCATGTGACAGATGCTCCCAGCTCATGTTTGTGGGCCTTAGCCACGTGTCCATGTCTTCCCTGTGCTGGGCCCAGCACACCAGGTGTGTCTCACCAGCACCACTTTCCTAAAGATCTGCTGGCAACCCTCTACCTAATGTAGCCTAGGGTAACACTGGCCTTTTTTTCTCACAAGAGCACCTTGCTGCCTCATGGTCAACTTCTCCACCCAGACTCCAAAGGCCTACTCCGCACAGCTGCTCTCCAGCCAGGTGATCATTATAGAAGGCTGTCAGGCTGGTTAAGCAAGAATCCCCTTTCTAAATCCATGATGACTAATCCGAGTCACTTTCCTGACCTTCATATCTCTGGAAATGACTTTCAGGTCTATTTGCCCTGGTACCTTCCCAAGGTCTCAGGTAAGGTCAGTAGTTTCCTGCATCTTACTTCTTGCCTTTCCTGCAGGAAGGAGTGACACTTGCTTTATTCCAGTCTTCAGGAGTTCCCCTCAACTGCAATGGGCTTTCGCAGATAACTGAAAGCGGCCTTGCAGTGACCTCAGGCAGCTCCCTCTGCATTCACAGGGGCCAGGAGACAGAAAAACACATCACAGTCAGCTTTTCATTTGCACCTACCGAGACACAGAGACAGGCACTGGTGATAGACAGCAACTCCCATATCTTTCCTTCCACTGAGCTCAAGGGCCAGGGAAGCATCCTCCAACAAAGCCAAGAAATCACTGATAAGGAGATGAGAAACTACTTAACATTTCAGAGTTTTTCAGATGCTGAACAGTTTCTACAAGGACACTTAATGACAAAACAAGGAATGAAGATTTAACAACACAATTTAAAGCAAGAAACACACAGCCAAGATAGGATCATCATATGAGGAAAGACTATGAGGACTATGAAGACTATGAGACTATGAAGACTATGAGACTATGAGGAAAGCTGGGCCTGTTTAGTCTGGAGAAAAGAAGGCTGAGAGGAGATTTGATCAACATGTTCAAGGGGTGATTGTAGGGAGGATGGGGCCAGGCTCTTCTCAGTGGTGGCCAGTGACAGGACAAAGGATAAGGGTGCAAGCTGAAACACAGGAAATTCCAACTCCATGTGAGGCTCCTTGTGGAGTCTCCTTCTCTGGAGAGCTTCCAAACCCACCACATGCTCTAGGTGTCCCTACTGGAGCAGGGGGGTTGGACTCGATGATCTCCAGAGGCCCCTTTGAACCTCAACCATTCCATGATTATGCACTTATACCGCATGAGTGAGATGCTTCATGATGATTTGAGAGTGGGCTTGAACATAGCCAACCATAAATCAGATCAAGCCTACAAACCATCCAGCATCCGAATTTTAATCCCATCCCTCACTTTCCCTCAATTCCACAAGAAATCTTAAACTGTAGACAACATCCCAGGGACAGAGTGTTTCAAAGAATGGGTGTAAAAAATCAAGCTTTGCAGCCCCATAAAAGACCAAGTCCTCCTGTGCATGTGCTGAAGTAGCATCTCACAAGCGCAGAGGAACATACACATGTGCCAATGCAATATCTGTAAGGTGGAAACACCTTAGAATGATATGCCAGCTGATTAAAGGACTTTAGGATCACAACCCAGATTTTGGATGCTCAAATTTTATGAAATTCCCGCTTTCAACTCTTAACTCCTCTTTCACAATATCCAATTGTTCTTCTTTTAAATTCTGTAGTTTTTGAACCTGGAAATTATTACAGAAATAATAGCTCTCAGGAGAAATTCCTTCATTTCTAACAGTGCAGATTCTAAGCTGAGAAACAGGACAGGCCGTTCTGTTTTATAACCAATATACTTCAAGTAATAGATTTTGCTATACCTTGAAAGAGAAATACCTAAATCTCATTGAAATATAATAGGATTAAATGCCTGAATTCCTATAAAATACAATGAAATTTGAGTGCCTACATCCAATTGAAATGTAATGAGATCTGAGTGCCTAAATCCCATAACCTGATTGAAAATCCTACCCTTAGTGTTTCACATGCTCATGAGCGCAGGTGGGACTTCGAAAAATATATTGAATTATACCTCAAATGGCATAACTGAAGCGACACTTAATTCAATAGCAGATTATCTAAAGTTGTCACCTACAAGATTACTTGTATTTTTGACAATAGAAACCGGATCCAAACTCGGTGTTATACAGCATAGCAGTTCCTGCCTTCTTCTTCCCAGCAAAGAAAGAGAATGTACAGAGGTTGCATAAAGTCCTCTTTTACATTAATAGGCTTTTCTCATTCTGCAAGCCCTGTCCCCTAAGCAAGGTTAAATGAATTATTGCTAAGTTAATGCTGGCCGAACAGCCAGCATAAGCAGAAACCATGGTTTTGGCGTAAAGCATTATGATGGCCTCACAGATTTTGATGGGGCCTGTCATAAACATGTACATTGTCTAGAGGACCCAGTGGATGGAGGCAGAGAGTGGGCGGATTCTGGTGTGTCCCTGTGTGCAGCCTTTTACACGTTATCAACTGGTTCTCCTGCAGAGATGCCTCGATTAAGGTGAAATGCACAGTATTGCCACAGGGTGGCTCAGTCTAGCCTGCCATGACAGCCACAGCTTTCCGTCTGCTTACACAAGCAGAAGAAAAACAAGTCTCAAAACTAGACTGCTTCAGCCAGAGGAGTCGCAGAGGAGCTGCTATAAAGAGAAAGCCAGGAGAAGAAGGGAGCGATCTGAATTCTCCCTAATCCTGCAGTTTCTCTTACACTGGTAAGAGAACAACATCCCGGAGGACTTCACGGGTGAGCAGCGACTTGTGACGTGAAGGCACCGCATTCCTGGGCAGCCAAAAATCCCACTGACATCTACGGCATTTCCAAGCGACCAAGGCAGTGCTGCAACACGTCTACCCTGGCTCACCATAGTGAAAAACATCCTGCTGTCCTCTCAGGACTCGTGACAGCCACCAGGAAAACTGACCCAGTGTGTTCCAGGAGGTTGTTCAAAATTGTACCTTACCCTGTGCTGCGGTCTGGAAAAAAAACAAAGACATATTTAGAGGTAGCAAATGTTTCCAGAGGTGAGCATTCCCATTCATTTTTTAAAAGTAGATTTAGTGCAGGTAGCACACTTAAAAAATAGGTATTCGGAGTAAAAAAAAAAAAAAAAAAAAAAAAAAAAAAGAGAGCAAATAGAATAAAAAGCTATTTTTACAGATTTTTGTAATCCAGCTAACTTCTGAATACTACAGGCCATTTTCATCTTCAGTGAGCTCAAGTCACAGCGGGACTAACAGTTCCTAATAGTTTTATGAGGATCCTCCTCAATTTTGAAAACTAAAATTAATGAAATCCAAGTTTCTCGGCTGTTACAAAACCCCGTGAGTTACTCCGGCTGCGGACGGCACATTTAGGCGGGAATTTAACCGAATGGGGACGAGGGCGCTGGGCAGCGCCGCGGACCGCCGCAGCATGGCCCTCCGCGTGGCAACGCGCGGGGCTGCCCGGGCCGCGCTGCCCTGAGGGCGNGTGGGCGGCGGGGCCGCGCCGCTGCGCGAGGGCTGGTGCCGCCTCTCGCCGGCGGGCAACGAGCCGCGGCCGCTCGTCACGCGCCGGTAGGTGCCGGCGTGGGGACGCGAGCGGAGCTCCCTCCCGTTTAGTTCCCCAAGTACGGAGCTGGGAAACATCAACGCTTTGAGGTTTGTGGGCTTTCTCCCTCCTTCTTTCTTTTTTTTTTTTAACCCCTTTTCCCCTCCTCTTTTTTTGTTGTGCGGGGAGAGCGGTTGTTTTCCTCTGTTTTGCAGCGTTTCTTACTTGGTAACAAAGTCAGGGCAGTGCCCGCCTCCCGCAGGGTGCAGGCGCTGTAAGTCAGGCGCTGTAAGCGGGCTCGTAGCTGCGAGCCCCTGCAGGAAGGACGCGCTGAGAAATAACGCCGGTAAGTGCTGGCACGAGGTCTTTCCCTGGCTTGAAAAGTTGAGAATTTTGTCGTGTAGTGTGGAGGAAAAAAAAAAAAGTATCCTAACGTGACAAAAAACGTGCCTGTAACTTAAAAGTTCCGGTATTTTCTCAGGAAGCGATCCATTGTAGTATGTTCTTTACAACAATAAGAGCCAGCCGGGCGTTGCTGTCCCAACCAGCGCTCCTGTAAGTAACCAGATCACCGTGTTGCATAACTGGAGTTTACCGAATCCAGCGTGAGTGTTAAACAAGGATCTCTTTATTTATGCTCTGCTATCCATGTATTGCTTGGCTTACAAGTTTTTGAATGAACCTAAAGACCATCAGCTTAGGAAGGATTTGGTGCTGCTGTAGGTTAGGTGTGGAGGAAAGCCTCTTTCCTGTATTTTCATTGTAGTGTCTTCTTCCCTGAGGAAGGGAAAGGCGGCTGGTGTAAACACCTGCGGCCGGAGAAGTCGGTGTCTGCTCTGCAGCTCATGACACGAGGGCTCCTGGGGCTCTCTCCTATCCTGTTTCAGATTTAGCAATTGAACCCTTCCTCTGGGTGTTCCCAGCTCTTCGTTTCATTCCCGACTTGTAGTTGGAAACCAAACTGAGCCAGGTAGAAGTTACGAGCAGGAACTGTGTTTCTTCTGTAAAATAATGTAAATATCAGGCGAGAGAGAGCGGAGTGGCCACTTTGCCCTTTACAAAGTGGCCCAGTGGTCGGCACGACCTGAAGGCAGCTGTGCAGCAGTGATTCTCCTGCTTTAATGTCGTGGCACGAGACCCATCTGTGCCGGAGTTTGGACGCATGGCTGACTCTGCACTTCCCTCCTTGATGCACTGCTGTGAACTCCTGTCTTACCTTGTCCAAAGGCATCTTGTCAAATTAGTTTCTGCTGCCTCTGCTGTATGAATTGACCATAAACTTCTGTATTCATAGAAAAGTCTTAAGCCCTAAGATTGTGCTAAGATTGTGACCCTCATCTGAGCACTGCATTTATAAATTGTAAATTTTGTATCAGTGTTTTTTTTTAACACTATTGCAATTCATAGCAAGTAAATATTTTCAATATCTAGGTATTTTGATACATTTACAGTATAATATTTATGTTCATATAAAGAATTTATATATAAATATACTTATGAATAACTTAAGTTCTGACATAATATCTATGCATGCTTCTTTTGATTGAAAAAATGCATCAGATTAAACAATCTGCTGTGCCTCCAGCTCACTTAACCTAACATTTCCATTAGTTGAAGAATACTTTTCTATTACTGCTAAGAGTTTTGGGCATCTGGGCAGTGTGTTAATGGTGCCAGCCCTCCTTTTTTTTTAATGGTTGAGTTTACTATCTTAATTTGAGTCAAGAAGTCATTAAGAAACTGATTTTGGCCATCACCATTTAATATGCTTTGTCTGAAAGCGAGACGGTCTTGCAAAACAAAAGAAACTAAACCAGAAAATGCTCCCTGGGAACAAACCTAACACACTTCAGCTGTTAATGAGCATCCTGTCAATGGGAGCAAATTAAACTAGTCTGAAATTAAAAACTGGTGGTGCAGATGTTCGGTATGCAATACCACTTGCTTTGCTCTGTGATCTACTCTTATTTAGCTGTACTGCTGGCTAATAGAGGTTTATTTGAAGACGAAAATAGTTTCAATAACTTAAATAGAGCTGAAGAATGGGATTTAGTGCTCAGGCAGGCTACAGGAGAGTGTCTTGGCTCCAGTGCGGGTGTGACTGGCTTCTTCCAAACTAAGCAATGCTGGAGCGGCTCAACCTTGTGATACGTGGGCTTCAGTCACATAACAAACTGCTATGTGCTGCACAGGGAGCTGCTGGATAGCCCAAATCCCACACCTGAACAGGAAAATGTGAGCCAGGAGGGGTCTGTGATGTTTGTGCTCCCTGGGGTGCTGCCACATGACCAGCCTCACCTCACAGTGAGGCTGAGAAGCTCCCGAGGAGATCACTGGCAATTCAAAATTTCTCTTTGTGGTCATGTTCCCATAGCTTTCAAACGTACTCTATGTGTCAAGATGTTACTATATAGTGAAAGCACTGGGAGGTTTTGCTTTCCCTGGCTGAAGGAAGCATCTCAAGAGCTGTCCTCAATCATTCTTGCTGACGTGGATTCATTTCATACTTGTTTACTTATTTGTGCTCAGTCACATTTCATATTTATTTCAAGCATGAGAATGCAAATGTCATCCTGCAATTAGGAAACACATTTGGTTTTTGCTGCAGTTAGTTTCATTGATTTTTATCTATCACGTGAACCGGATTGACAGTCTCCCATTTCACAACAGCTTGCAGCCTTGTGGTTAGTTTGGTCCTGGGCAAAGTGTGTTGTGACTCAGATTCTATTAATCCAAAGAGAGGCCATCTAATTCTCAACTTGTGTGAGTGCTCCTTCTGGTATTTCGTTAAAACAGGACACTGCTGCTTTTTTGGCTGTTTGAGACTACCTTAATTTTATGTTACTTTCTTTGAAATGTGTGCGTGCGTACACACACCAAAAAAAGAGTTTTGACTTGTAATGGTTTTGTTGTAGAAAAAAGCACCAAAATTTATTTATCCTTTCCCTCTAAAATTTATTTTATTCCATTTTAATCTGCTACCAAAGTGGAAAAACAATTGTTGCCACCGCACTGGTCTTTACATATGTACTTATAAAGTGTAATCAATTAAAGCTACAAAAAATATGCCCAGTTAACCTTGTTACAATATTATAATTGTATGTGTATATATAAGCAATAAAGTTATAAAGCTGTTTTGAAAAATCTTGCTTTGAAAACAGATCTGTCATACTTCAGTGAGTATGTGTAATATGCATAGGTGAAGGCATATTTGCAAATATGATTTACTGCATTTGATTCATGTCATATATGTTATTGCATGCATATAGTCAGTACATCTGACAATTCTGAGCAAAATTTTGCATTGTATTTTGTATACTGCACAGCTAAAGTGTATACTTTTTCAGACTTAAAAAGTCTGAAAGTTCATAACATCTGTCCTCCCCTACAGATACTGTTCTTGAAGAAGCATGGATCATCCAGTGGATGAACCTTGAACTTCTGGATCAGAAACTGAGATTTCCTTCTGTTTTTCATGAATGATGGCAACACCATATGTTCCTGTTCCTATTCCTATTGGGAGTTCATCTTCCAGCTTTACAGACAGAAACCAAAGAAGTTCTTCATTTGGGAGCATCTCAACAAGCTCAAGCTCCTCCAAAGGGCAGCTGGAGGACTCTGCTGTGGGTAGTTTTAAAAAGATGAACCTCCCTGACCAGACTGGCTCTACGTCATCTGTGTGCAGTAGCCCACTTGTTAGGACTAAGTTTACAGGTGTGGACACATCCATAGAATACTGCTCTCAGCCTGTGGAAGACACGGAGCAGAACACAGATTCCAGGAGCTGGGAAGATCGACCATCCACACCTACTATCCTGGGTTATGAGGTGATGGAGGAAAGGGCAAAATTCACTGTAAGTTTTGGGGATAGTACTGTTCATCTTATGTAGACATTTAGATAATGATTGGATATGCTTTTCTCTTTTGTGTTCTCTTTTGTAAATAAAACTTTCAGTTCAGGGATGCTGAAGATAGAATGGTGTTTGCAAAGCACTACAAACTAGGATAGTCTGACAGGAAAGCACTCTCCTCAGCAGTCTTTTCTGAAGTTATTTAACAGAAATGCTTCATGCTACTACAAGTATCACGAGTTTCTCCTAGAAAAGTCAGAAATGTCTTACAAAGTTACAGTTCATTGCAAAATTGAGTTGAATGCTTAAACATACTAAAATATAGTCTTTTATTTTAAATGACCAACAAAACACAATGATATTTGCCCCTCTTACAGTTATTTAGAAACACAAAATGTACTTAATGTACAAAGACTATTTACAGCCTCTGCCATTGCTGGGTTTATTTTCTAATTGGGGGAAATCTGTTCCAAAGGCCTCAGGGTGAGGGTGTCACATGAGTGGTATCTCATGACAAAACACTAGCTTAACTGTTTTAAATTGATTTTTCTCAAAGTATACAGTAGCTGACAATTTTATTGACACACTGTATGCAGATAAAGTTTTGCCTTGTGGATATGATTGAAACATTTCATTGCAGTAGTTAAACAATGTGGAACCGATAGAAGTTAGTTGGTTACTAGTTATTAAAAATCACAAACAGAAAAGAAAGAGGAAGTAGTGGGTGGAAGTATTTGTTCCCTGGTTTTCTTTTAGATAGAAATATCCAAAAGCTAATGCATTTAAGACACTTAACATACTAGTGAAATTATCAAGTTCTTGTGTTATTAAATAGTGCTATTTTTTTAATGATCTGAAAGCAATATCTTGTCATAGGTTTTTAATATCATTATGTATGATAGTGTGAGAGAAGAGACAAGTGAAATTTTGCATGTGAGTTAGAAGCTTCTTTTTCAGTAATACATTCAAAGCTAAAACTACAAATAGTATTATTGGTAATTGCAGACCAAACTGTTTCAATACAGTGGGTACCCCAGTATGTTTGTAGGATGTTATTCAACTGCATTTAAAGCACAGAGTCAATATAGTCATTGTATGTAGAAAGTCAGATTACAGTACAAGTGAAACGTTCTTCATAGCTAAAGTTCTCGAATGCTTTTGTGCTCTTTCTGAATTCAGTTCTTAAGTTCCTGTGGTTGTTTGAGAGAGCAAAGGAGCAAGCAGTCCTTCAAAGATAAACTTGCAATTATGTATTAAAACTAATTAGTGATTAGTGCTACAAATTTTGGTAGCTACTGTAGAGCAAAATCAGTGGAAGGCAATGGAAATAAAATTGAAGTTGCTTTTAAAAACTGCAGAAAGGAGACTGAAACTTAAGTTAAAGTAGATTGGTAAAACATACTTCATTTATCTCTTTGGTAGCAGAGACGATGTTTCCATAGAGTGGAAAATCTATGAATAGTTTCACAAACCTGGCAAAGAGAGAAGGTAGTTAATTATATTTGGAAAATATGACAAAAAATCTTCTCCTAAATTTTTCCAGAAATTTACTAATGCTGTTATTTTAATTAGATTTTCTTCTGTTATTTTAATTAGATTTTCTTGAGAGTTCTTTTCTGTTTCATTTAAAAAATAAAGGCTAATTTCAGCCTTCCAGACAATGTAAAATGACGTTTTTAATTTTTTTACGATGTTGATGTTTTTCCACACAGGTGTACAAAATACTAGTAAAAAAAAGTCCAGAGGAAAGTTGGGTGGTTTTCAGGCGGTACACTGACTTTTCCAGACTTAATGACAAGGTGCGTTTTTCTTCTGCTTTTGCTTCTTTACTACATGTAAGACATTTACTATACTAATGAATGAAAAACATAGGATTCCTCATTTTTGCAAAGATTGTGCCTATGAAATAATGCACTTAGTGTACTTCATACTTTAAAGGAGGTGTAGCACGAAACATACAGAAAATAATCTCAATTATCTCCTGTTAGCTACTTTTTTTTTTCCTCTGAAGTAAAATTTATTTAGACCTCAGTATACTGTCTTCAGTGCAGCAAAACGCTGCTTCTGGCAGTATAAAGGATGTCAAAATTGAAATCTGAAAGAAAGCAAATAAAAAGCAATGGCGTACTAATCTAGTGTAATGGGAAGATAAGTATGTTACTGGTATTGGTACATGAGAAAACCCTCATTAGACCCAGGCCATTAGACTTTAGCAATATGTTTTTGAGCCACACAGTATAGAATTTTGTTAATGTTCACTGTGTACATTTAGTCATTATATTAGATTTCAAAAGCAATCAATCAGAAGAAAAGAATACACAATGAGAGGTCAGCGTAAAGGTGTAGCACATAGTTGAAAAGAGTAAAGCAGAACTGCTGAGTGGCAAGACAGAACTGTCACAGGATGGCTGAAGTAATAAGGTTCTGCAAATCATTACTGATAGAAGTAATAGAAGGAGGCAAGAAAATATAGGTCTGATGCTTAGGAGCAAAGAGTACCTCAAAGACAAAAATATGGTAACTAAACATTGTAGACTAAAATTATTTTAACAAAAAGCTTACTCTGAGAGCATGTTGAACATGATGGAATCTGAGGGTTCAGGAGCAAAAGCAGACATTTGGCTAGTTGCCTAAGTCTTGTTGGCTAAGGACACCTAGCAGATTGGAGAAATATGTGAAAAATGTACATCTGCTTTGAGAAAAGGTGCAAGAAGACCTTTGTAAAGTTTATTACTCTGTCTGTAAAGCTGTTGAATAATAATACGCCCAGTTCTTAAGAACAAAGAATTTAAGTATTTTTTCCCTGAGGCTGTGCAATATTTTCATCATGTGGCAGGCATGAGCTATCACATGCTGACATAGGAGACAGATGTCTGTGGGATTGAAGCAAGCAGTTGTAGGCACCGTAACCTGTCTGACCCCCCCAGTTTTTCTTGCCATGTCAGAGGTGTGCTTAAGACTGCAAGTTGAAAGTGGGTCTGCTGGCAGCAAGTAATTTTTTCAAAATCTTCATCCCCAATAGGAGCAATCTGTGGGTAGACATACCCTCCCCTTATAAAAGTAACAATGTCATCTGCATAAAAAGACAGGTGGAGTTATCAAGCAGAAATCCAGCTGGTTCAAATGCTTTCCCAGCTGCGGTTATCTATCATCCCTGCTACAATTAAGTTTATACAGGACCTTCTTTTGTTTTCTAGATCCAGTTCCATTCAGTATTTCATTAAGAAATGACAGTTTTGGAGTGTGGAGGATACTTAGCTGAATGGTGCTAATGATACTGTTGTAATAGGTGAATGAACTTTGTATGATCAAAGATAAAAATAGTCTAATAACGAGAGGAAATTCAGTCTGAGAAAAAGACAGCATACACTTAAGGAAAACATCAAATGCACAGAAAGGAAGGCTTTGACAATAAACAGCTATATAGATCAAGAACTAATAGTCACTATGACTATTAGTGTCATACTAATAGTATAATAATAGTCATAATAGTATGACTACTATGACAATTTATTTTGCAATAACTGTAATCTTAAAAGGCAGTCTCCTCATGATAGGAGAGAGTGCTTCTATGAACAAACATAAGCGAGTACGGTCTTTTTTTCTTTAAAATGTTAGTGAGATTCTAGCTGGAATACAACACTGGATTTTGCAATGTGTTGTTTTCTTTAAGTTTAAAAAAGCAAATCTGCTGAAGAGTTACCCAGGAGCTTTTTCAGGATCCATAAAGTGCAATTCGTAGTTGAAAACAGCTGTCTTACTGTGGCAATGCTTAAACTTGCTATGCAAGGGCCAGGATACCCACTGAACAATTATCTTGCTCTGTGTGTAAACATAGAGCATTAAAATGTATTTTGGGGAGGCTCTGGAATCCCTGTCACTGAAAAATTCACACGAATGTATCCGTGTATGGAGTATATCTGACAGAAGTTTGCTTGATCCTGTCTTAACGAGAAGGTTAATTGATTCTTGTGGGAATTGCAGTTGCATTATTTTTTGGTTTTGGAAAAAAAAATGTTTTGTTCACTGTAAATCCTCTTGGAGATTTTTTTGTGTGTGTGCATCAAACATTCCAACAAGAAAACACATCTGAAAATTTGCTTTTATGAAAGCATTAAGGTTTTATTATCTTTAGGCATAGTTAAAAAATAAATAAATTGGCATCCTTGGATAAGCCAATCATTATATACTTTTCCTCTACGTTTAATTCCATATTTCTGAATTAAGGAAAAAAAAAAGAAAGAAATCCTAGGTGTTTCTGACTGAGTATATGTAATTGCTCTTTAAGTAAGCCAAGAATACAATTTAGTATACCATTAGTAAGTTTGTTGCCATCTATGTATAAAATAGTTTGGGTCTTTGAGGAGCTGCTCTTTGCTAGAAGTATTTCACGCATGTGTTTATAATTCATTCTGATTCAGAAAAGTCTCCCCCCAAAAAGATGAATAGCATTGTTATAGATCCATAATGCACTTTATATCTATATAGTACTTTTTGTCCTCCCAGAGGTACTTTAGAAGAAATATCACTGAAATGCTTACTCATCTCCCACTTATTACTTGCATAACATTTTCTTTCACTTATTGACTCAAAGACATTCAGTAGCAAAGCAAAGTTTCTTTCACTTCTGTTTTTATATGATGAATTTGAAAGGTCATTTGATTGCCTCAGGCAAAACAGCAAGTAGTAAAACTGTGTCTAGAATTTATACAATAATCTGAATTGTACTTACGTTTGTGAGATTTACCTAGTGCTTGAACTTAACAGAAGATGAAAATGCTGCATAATTTGAAGTTCAATGTTTAGAATAAAGTTCATCAAATTTATTATTTTATTCTGATAGTTCTTTGTATCTCTCCATTCATCTTTGGTTTCTATTTCAGCTAAAAGATATGTTTCCAGGTTTTCGGTTGGCTCTGCCACCAAAGCGTTGGTTCAAGGATAATTATAATCCTGACTTCTTGGAAGATCGACAGTTGGGACTACAAGCTTTCCTCCAAAACCTAGTAGCTCATAAAGATATAGCTAACTGGTATGTGACTTAAATTTTGGTTTTGGGTTGTGGTGGGTTTTGCACTCCTAGTATAGGCCATTAGACTTTAGCAATGTGTTTTTGAGCCACACAGTATAGAATTTTGTTAATGTTCACTGTGTACATTTAGTCATTATATGCATTATTTCGTGTCCTATTAAATTCCGTTCTAACCTAAGCAAAAAGAGGACGTTGTAGTATCTTGAATTGTTTATAGTTAACTACAAACTGCATGCTGTAATATTTAATTTTAAAATATTAAACTAACCTGTTTCTGTACACTGAAAGCTGAGTACAGTAATAGATCATATGGCAATCAAATATTAAGTTTTCATGATGTTAAGCCTTTACACGCTTCAGCAATTGCTTCTTAAAATGTGTCACTATAAATTACTTATGTAAATGTAAACCACAAATCAGATTGAAGAGTCTTTAAAAAAAAGAAAAAAATCGTAATATGATAGTAACCCAGTGCAGAAGTCTTACTGACTAATATCTTTTTTCATGCCAAAGTGGAAGATCCTTCCAACCCTGCCATATGAGAACAACTTAATTTTGGCAAATGAAATGAAACATGGTATAAATATAGGCCAAAAAAATTTTGAGAAGCAAGGTGATAGAGGCATAGCTGTTCAGTTCTAAGTATCTTTTGCAACATAAGAATTAAAAAATCTGTTGAAGAGTGAGATCAAAGGTGATCAAAAAGTAAAAGGAACATTCAGGAAAGAAAGACTGTCGTGAAATTCCTAAATGCTTTTTTTTGTACTACCACTCCTTGCAGAGGAATTGGGAGGTTGCTTTACCATTTTCATTGCTTTGAGGAACTACCTTCAAATTAAATGTCATTGAAAATGGAGGGAGAAGTTGCAGAGCAAATAGCATTCCCTCAAGAATCTTATAGGCACTAAAACTTTAAATTACTGAGCAAGTACCTCTGGTGCTAGAGCATCTGTTGTCCATTTTTTACCCTTAGTTTGTTTAAAAAAAAAAAAAAAAAAAAAAAAAAGAAAGGCTAGTATTACTTCACAACTTCATTTTTACTTTAAGAACTTGAGCATTATCTCTGGGAACCACAGACCAGATCGTTGCTACTGCTAAATGGAAAATGGAAGTAGTAAACGGGTGAAAAAAAATAATGCACAAGAAAGCAGTAATGCCCTTTGCAGAAGGGAGTATACTTTACAAATGCTTAGGAGGGAGTTTATGAAAAATGTTTGAAAGGTAAGGAGAGAAGGGTTGAACAGAGCTAATGAGTGTTACCTATGAAATTGTGGATCACAGTTCTGGGCACTGACGTTCAACATATTTGGAAACAGTCTGGAAAAGAGAGCGATCAAAAGGATTGTGGGGTATTGTAGAAGGATCCCTAGATACTGAGTGACTAACAGATTAAATTCCATGTTGTTAAGGGCAGAACAGCAGAAAGTACATACATAAAGAACCATAGAATTAATTAGTTGTTACAGCCCAACAGTGATGCAAGTGGTTTTCTGAAAAAACTCATTATTCAGCAGTAATCAAAAGGGCGAGCAAGAACTGTTCAAGAGGAACTTGAAAGCTAAGAAGAAGTTATCTTATTGCTGTGGAAATCTGAATTGCTCTTTCACATGATGTAATACTAAAGCCCAGCATCCTTTTTCAAAAGAGGGTAGCACAGAGGAGACCAACAAGGGCAGATGAAGCTACAGAATAGCTACTGAATTTCATCTTTCAATGACTAAACAGGGCAGGTAAAATCGTGAAAGAGATAGGGAAGGTCAGTTAAGAACACTGTTTTTGTTATGTTGTTTCATAGTCAGTGTCACACTAAGTTACAAAGCTTTGTTGTGAGATATTGAAGGTAGAAAACATCTTTCAAAAGACATTGGAGTCAACTGTTGTGTTTGTCTATGAGTGGCTATTAAACATGATTATCTGGCTGATATATATGACTGGAAATTTAAGACTTTCCTGTTTTTTTAAAATTACATAATGACAGATATGTCAAAAAAGGGATTGTTCTCTACACATCAGTTGTTGTCATGTTGCTCAACATGGAGTAGCTGTGTAGACTTCTGGTCTGACTGAATGTCTCTGAAGACCTTGTTGCAGCTAGTGTGGAATTTCAGCTAGCTTGTTTGTATCTTGATGATAGTCCAAAATGATTGGACAAAACACAGTAAAAAATCTTTCGTGATCTAACGCAAAAAGCATCTTTTGGAGAATGTTTCTAAACAGATTTGGAAGGGTGTCTAAACATTTATGGAATTGGGAATTTTACAGCAGCGTAGTGTTTTTATTTATTTATTTTATGTATTTATTTTTTATTTTTTAAAGGAAACTCTGGTTTTGGCTGTGCAAGGTCAAGAGTTTTAGGCCAAGAGTGTAAAGTCTGAAGTTTTAAGTTTTTTTCAGCCTTACAGTTTAGGGTGTAAGGTTTCCCTCTATTGAAGATCTTCATTCTTCATGAAATTGTTAAATTGGGGAGGTTTGTTGCGTCTGAATTTTTTACCTGCTTATCAAAGAATAAGAATTACTATTGCATTAATATTTGCACCTTACAGGAGCAGTGTAAAAATCTGACCCCAGTTCCATCGTGAAAGCTCAGCCGTTCACTTCTGCATTTTTGCAAAGAAATCAGAAACTACTTGGGTCGGATCAAAACCAAGCTACCCACCCTGTCTTGGTCTCCTTTGTTTCTCTTAATTCACAGTATTAGTATTGAGAATTTGAGAGTGGGTAGGAAACTCGCCCTTTGAATACATTATTTGCTGTATCTCCTTGATACACTAGATTCACAAAGCAGTTTATAGATTGTCGTCTGGCTTTGGAGTGAAGAGGAAAGGAAGGATCCGTGTGTAGCGATGATGCTATACAACATGGAAGATATCTCTGAGCTGTCATCATCTTAAAACAGAGTTTTCTCCTATTTCTTAAATGAAGAGAAGAGGGGGAGGGATGTGTCAAGGGGAAAATGGGGTCAAAGCTAGGTTGCAAATGAATATTTATGCCATCAATGGAACGTTTTTGTAGTAGAAAGTAAACATGTTTTCGGTGCTTTTAAATTGCAGTGACCTGTGGCTTGAAGTTTCTTGATTTCTCTATATAGAACACTGAATCTACAGCTCTTGAAATCAAGATGTTGCCTAGACTATAGAAAAAGATAGAATTTTCTACAGGCAGCTTTAGGGAGGAGAGAATGGGTTTGGTCTATTAAGTGGATTATACATGTAGTTTGAATACTTACGCACATTCATTTTTGGGGTATTTTTCATGTGCAAGCATTACTGGATTTCATGTCTAAATATTACACCTCACAACAATAAAATTATTAACTAAATGTAGAAAGTAAATATGCTAAATTACACAATGTTTTCATACTACAGGTTCTTCTGAGTTAGCCATACGTGAGGTCATTCAGCACAATTTTCGTCTTTTTGAAAAGAGCAACTCAACCATAAAAGATGGACTTGAACATTATGTTAGAAAAGGTCATTCTAAATAGGCAGATTAAACAACCCGGAAAACAAATATACTGCTCTTTTTCCTTGAAAGACTGCTTTCTGTGGCTGAAAAAACATTAATTTGGTGAAATTTGCGATTATATTTCTTAAGAATATAACAATTTAATGACTTGTCACTGGCCATCACTTTTTGAGCTAACAGGAGTATGTATAGTTTTATTCTAAATAGCAAGATTTTTTTTTTATTTTTGAGTACTTTGGGAAACTGTTAATTACAGAAGTTTAGGCCATGGTTTGCACAGATCATGAATTGATTTGTGCGAGTCATTTTTGGGGAGAGTTGAAAAAGAAGAGTTCATAGTGAGGGCATGAAGGAGGTCTCTGCTGTTAGCCACATCTATCACATCTATGTGATAGATTGTCATAATAGGGGAAGAGTTTAGGGATGGTGTAAAGGCTGCTGAGGCAAAGATGAAGA
The DNA here is from genome assembly GCA_013389825.1 of Crypturellus undulatus. Taxonomy (NCBI): domain Eukaryota; kingdom Metazoa; phylum Chordata; class Aves; order Tinamiformes; family Tinamidae; genus Crypturellus; species Crypturellus undulatus. The sequence continues at coordinate 327,915 of VWPW01001133.1, read as the reverse complement.
CAAGAATTCAGACTAAATATTGCCTAAAGAAAACATCTTCTGACCTGCAACAAGGACTGGAAAACAGGCTTGCTTAAATCTAGCAACTAAATAATACAGCAAGCATTTTGGATGAATATTTGTGAGAGCTTTCCTAAAACTCAAGGCATGGTTTAATTGGTTGTTAAATGTTTGATGAAAACATGCTTTTTGCCCCAGTTTGGTTGCCAGACCTTGTTGATTGGACTAGTAGCTGAGGAGGATTAGTTGGCTTAGTGTTTGCCTCAAAGGTATAGAATGAGAGGATAGCAGAAAATTACCTCCTTTATGCCTTCCCATGGGACTTACATGGGAGATAGTGAATTCATTTAGATTCACATCTTCCATTTTTTCAGCTTTCATTGCAATAGAAGATGATTTATGGATCTAAAAGTAGTGGGTGCAAGGCACAGAGTTGTTAAGTATATATATTATTCTAATTTAAGAGTATTTGTAGAAGAATACATAAAATGGAATAGATGTGAGGATGCATGATTGGAGATGATTATATAATGTCTGCAATTGGAGGCAATTAAGATACCTCATTTTGGAGTAAACCAGAAAACTGTACATATTTTTATTCTGGCCTTTGCAAAATAGTGCAGGGAGGAGCATGACAACTGTTACACAATTTCAAGACAAATTCATTAGTTATAAATGTATGTAGTAACATCCATAGCTTGTTAACCTTAACAGTTTTTTTCTAACTTTTTTTTTTTTTTTAAAACTCTGTATAAATCAACGGATTGTGATCTTACCAAACTGAAGACATGAGCACATCTGTCACTGTCTGGTTTGTTCCATTGATACACCCTGAGGAGCCCAGGTGTATGAATTCCAACTGCATACTTTTGCATTCACCTTTTCTTTCTTATTTTTCAAGCATCTTCGGTATCAAAGTGATAAACTTACTTCTCTTACATCCTATTCGCGGTTGACATGCAGTAATGATTTCTCTGAAGCTTTGAAAAAGCCCACTCCAAATTGAACGATATCCTCTGTTTTAAAATTTTTAAGAGCACTTGTGCAAATTAAGTTGGATTATAAGTACTATCCCTGATTAACACACATACCTGAGACTTAACAGTTTTATTAAAATTGTTTGGAATCCTTGGGAGTGATATGAAGGTAAATTCTAAGTCTTTCAAAGAATTTTTGGCATTGTATTTAAGTATCATTGCTTTTAACATTTTTTTTTCCTTTTTGCTCCTTTGTGAAGCCTTGCAGTGAGAGAATTTCTTTGTCTGGATGATCCTCCAGGTCCTTTCGATAGTCTAGAAGAGAGCAGGGTAAGTACTACATAATATGACAAGAACAAAAGATAGTAGTTGTTGCTAGAGTATCATAAAAATCTGCTGAGAATTGTAAATGTTGCAAATAAAACATTTTTATTTTCATTCTTTCCCCCAAAAATGTAAATGCATATGTTTCTAAAACGGACATACGATCTTTTAATAACTAGTGCACACTGGTAGCCTGGGCACTGTCCTTGATGCTTGTCCTAAGATGTCATCTCCTCCTTTTTGGCTCTACAGGNATGCATATGTTTCTAAAACGGACATACGATCTTTTAATAACTAGTGCACACTGGTAGCCTGGGCACCCTTGATGCTTGTCTAAGATGTCATCTCCTCCTTTTTGCCTCTACAGGCATCAGGTGAAGGGTTTCTTTTGTTTTCAGATAATTACTGACAGTAGGAGATATTTTGTTCTGAATGTGAATAAAGGGAGTTTGTGAAGATTTAGCAGACACCTTGTCACGATGGGTACAAATTAAGCTTCCAGTCTGCAGTAAATTATTTTTTATTTGCTGTAAAATCTAATGAAAGGCTTAGCTCTGACCACCAAAAATACTGATTAATCCAGACCCTTTCAGTTAGGGAAGAGAATATATTTTTAAAGAGTGTTTGTGCAAATAACTGATTCAAGTAGTCTCATAAGACAGCAGCTTTTCAAGATGCATTGAGTGAAATGGACAGCTCATGCTGTAGGCTGCAGCCTGCTTTGCCAGAAGTGTTTTACCGGCCTGTAGAGCTGTATTAAGTACGTCTAGAACTGGTCACTTCAGTTTTCTTCCTCTGTAGAACAAAGATGCATTTTGGAACTGTACATATATTGTTAATAATAGAAATGTTGAGGGAAGCTCCTTCAGCTATATTTATATTTAGTGCTTGGGATTGGGAGTATTTTGACTCTAGTTCTAGTACACTGTATGTTTGAAGAATTTGGAATGTTTTGTGTGTTGTAGGCTTTCGTTTTATTTCTAAGCAGCATCATGTCATTGTTGATGAACTACAATGATGAAATTACAGAAATTTCTCATTCATATAAATTAGGAAATGCAAGCTGTTTCATAGAGGCTTTGATCATACAGATCCTTCTGAAGTCTCATCAAGGTTATTCTGTCATCAGAGGAATTTAGAACCCCCCAAATCACTAAAATCTGTTTTAGAACCCCAAAATCACTTCTTTCACCTGCTGTTATACAAAACATTGCAAACAAATTACTTTGTTACTGTTTTCCTGCTGCTGTAAAATACAGAATATCTTCTATAGGACTTTTTCTTATTCCGGTCCAGGAAGTACTCACTGTAATGTATCTTTTTGTGTTACCAGCACAATTAGAATTTACTTAGGCCTTTTCATGTATGTAGTAACTTATTTATAATAGCCATCTGGCACTTAAGTGTGCAATGTCCATTAACCACAGAAATTTAGGGAAAATATTGAATAAAGCAGTCTTTTTGTCACATCCTTGGTGATTTTTTCCATGAGTCCTTTCCCACTTGTGTGAGTTTCATGATCCACTGAAGGAGGAGCTCGTCTTTCAGCTGAGCCATTTCTGTTGCTCTTTCAGAATTTATGGAAATATAGATCCCATCTGGGATTTATAATTGTACAAGGCTCTGGCTGTCCAGATCTTGAAGGAGCAAGATACCTCATTGCACACAACTCCCTGATAAGTCTTTTTCTGCTTTAGATCATCTTTCTTTAGGACACATTCATTTAGAATAGGTTGGTGCTTTCTCCTTCAGTTTTAAACCCTGACTTCCTCTACGTATTCATCTGATATATAATTTCAACTAGACTTTTTTTTTTCAGATTTCCTGTAGAGCTGTAAAAAAAATTGACAACTCCCATTAAATATTGCTTAAATATTCTGTAAATAAATAAATGTATAAAAGGAACAAATCTGAAGGTAAAATAATACTACTTGATTATATTCCTAAAAAACTATTGGCCAATTTTCAGTCAGGACACCAGCAACCATCAGCGGTTGCTTACAGTATACACTAGATTCCACTTAATTGGCTTGTTGAAGGAGGATAACTGCTTAGCTGGAGTGATAGTGAGATTTCACTAAAACTGCTTGGTGTGAAAAGCAAATTGTGAGCCATATGTTCTCATAAACTACAGTTTTACTGGTGGTTGGTCTTCAGTGCTGTCAATTAAGAAAATTTCACTTTCTCAGCCAGTAAAACAAATCAAATTTAGAACTGCCACATAATGAAAAAATAGAAATGAATCTTGGAGATGAAAATGCTAATTTGCTTTATTTGTATAATTACAGAAAAACTTGACACTTTAAAGAAAATGAAGCTTACTTGAACTAAAGTGAAGAATAGAATCTTAAGTTGTAGATAACTTGATCTTAAAAGAACAGCGTCTTAATCACTTTTTTTTTATTTAGCTCCTATAATATGTATATTCGGTATATTCCATGGATTAGTTGCTAACTGTATGTGGAACTAAGTCAAGAAACCTGTTTGGGTTTATTATTTATCAAGAGCATGTAAATTATTAAATCAGAGTTGCACGTTACTGTTGATGGACTTACTGTTCCTAGAAATAGAATAGCAGGCTCTATGCCAACACCTTTGTTAGCTCCTGCTTGGAATGGATATTGCATTATACATTAGCTCTGTGCATTAAATTTTGAGATTGCTCACTCAAATTCGTCAGGGTATAGTATGTGTACGTGTCAGCTTAAGCAGAGTAACACAAATCACCTACCATGATGGAATAGTTGGTGGTATTAGTATTTAATTAAACTTTTTCAATTTTTCTATTGGTCTTCTCACGTTCATAATTGTGAATTTGACAGCTCTGTATTGGTATGCAACTGTGCCACTTTCCATATGCAACCTGGGCAAGGGAGAAAATACACAATCTGTCTGTATAGTCTTTATTCTTCAGCATAAAAATGCTAGACGCTCTGCCTCTTGCATCTTTAGCTTCAAAGTCATGTGAAAGAAAAGCTTGTAGGAGGGAGTTCAGATGATCTGCTAAGGCAGAAGGGGTCACGACCAGGGACCGCACGTTAAAAGCAGGGAACCTCTTTCTGAGAGCAGCATCTGTTTTATAGTCGCACAAACATCAAGGATGCAGCAAAGTGTTTGCATTGCACTTCAGTGTGGTATCTGGGTTGTTCAAAGTGAAATGACATGTATAAAAGACAAAGCAATTTTATTTTAAAGGCTTTTATGGCTTTTTATGGTAATCAGTGCAAAGAAGAACAGCTGCAATCCAACTGCAGTTTGGTATTTCTAAAAGTAAAATCACTAAAGAAGTTAAATGGAAAGTATTCTTAAATCTTTCTTTTAGGCTTTCTGTGAAACTTTGGAAGAAACAAATTACCGTCTACAGAAAGAACTGCTCGAAAAACAAAGGGAAGTTGAGTCACTGAAGAAATTGTTAAGTGAAAAACAACTTCACATAGATGCTATCGAAAGAAGAATTAGGTATGTAGAAAATGTACAGTTTTTAGGTGTTTCTTTCCCCAAACATGTCTTCCCTGGCAAGTCCCAACCATGTCTAAGTATGTTCTTAGAAATATGTTTTCCCCGTGATAATTGCACACAAGGAAGCATTTTCAATAATTTTTCTCATTTATTAACTGGAAAGCTGTTATTTAGTACAAACGGAGCGTTATTCTGTCTTCTCCTCTAAAATAACATTGATCATGTTTCCTTTTTTATTTTATTTATTTTAGTTCTTGTAGAGATGAGGTAAATATTCTGCCTTTGAACTTCTAGTTAGGTGGAACACCTCATTAGAGATGAAGGTGCTAGAAAAATTCCTTTCAGTCATAAAACTTCTTAAGCTTTGCTGGAGCATCGTGATCAAGAGATTATGCATCTTTATTAATGTCTTTAACTTGTTGTTCTGAGGTGCCTGTAATGATGCAACAGATAGCTTGGAAATAGCATTGGATAATATTTATTTAAATCTGAGGAAAAAAATAGTTGAGTTCCATAATAAAACTTCTTGTTGCCTATCTTCTGAATTGTTCAACAGACCCAGGGGAGCTGATGCTGAAGTATTCAGATAATCTGCTGAGTCAAATGTTGTGGAGTTTCCTTAGGAAAGCAGTAAATTCCCATGGGACCTTTAGAAGCTATTTTAATAGTACTTTGGATGTTCCTTCTAACATGTCCCTTTTGACTAATAAGGAGTTATGATTTGGAGTATATGGTTTACGTTTAAATGGGCGAGATATGAAAAAGGATATAAATATTACTGTTGTGGGTTATTCCAAATTCTGATCCAAATAACCGCAGTCAGCTTGTTACTTTTCCTGAAAGGAAGTAATGAGATTGGAAAGATGCTTTCCCTGTCTGAGAACAAAATTATGACTCTTACTACTAGCTTAAAAACTGATATAGCTAATTAGAATTAACTAACTCACGTATGCCCATCTTTGTTTTTTTAGTGCTTCCCGCAAAGATAGACTCCTTAATACTAAGATGCCCTGTTTCACAGAGTGTATTGATATTAGTTGAGGCAATAGATCAAGTCTAGATGGGAAGTAATTCCTGGGAATTTTCAGTTATAAATTACCTGTGTCTTCCATTTCTGCTGGAGTAAACCTCTGACCTTGTTAAACAAATTTGTCTGATGGGAACTTGGGAACTGAACCCACCAAAAGAAAAAAATAGAAGAATAATAATTGATATTACTGAAGTGGAATTTTGATTTAATGGCTTAACAGGAATTAAGTGTATTCTGCCCTCCTTTCTCATCTAGAGGCCAAGTACTAAAGATTTATGTAATGTAGGAACAGAACAGTGGGCAAGGTGTCAAACTTGTAGGCGTGTACATACCTTGCTGGATTTTGCCCTAACATAATAAAATGATTTTAGAGAATACTACTATTGCATTACTAATAATGCATGCTTTAAAAATATACCAGTGGGAAGAATAGTACTTAATTAAAAAATAGTGAAACAGAGTAAGCTTATTTTCAATACAATTTTTTTTACAAACCTTTCTTTCCAACTGAAGCAGCAGCTTTTAACACTAAATTAATAGGTTTTCCACACAGGAAAGTATTTTGCAAACAAGATTTTTTTTTAATGTGAATTTGGCATGGCTGTATTTTTATTTTTAGCCAGGCTAGTAGGATGGCCAAAAAGGGCTCATTATCTATCTCTTTAATTGTTAATGGAAAAACACATTGCTTTTACATTGAGTGTAAAATTACAATGGAGAATCTTGAGAAAATATTAAAAGAAAAAAAACACACTTTTTATCCTGTCTTTTCCCCTGCTTTTGACTGTTTTGATTTTAACCTTTTCTCATCTTACCTGTATTATAATCATTTCTCTGGGACTTGAATTCCTATGTAAAGCCACTAAATTATGATGCAACAAAAGGATTAAATTCAGTTTATATAGCTGGAGTGGATAAACTTTTTAACTACCCGGTGCAAATCCTGCATCTCTTTAAATAAAAAAATGTAAAAGTAATAAAAGAAATGGGTAATGTAGGAGTGAGATTAATAGTTTCCCAGAAATAGCTAAGTTTTAAGTGAAATAAACAGCTCTTCACTGATGAATGTTTGCAATAAATAGATTGGTGGTGCTCTGTTCTTATTTGTTATAGGGATTTATCTTTAGGAAAAATGACTCGCCAAATGTCAGGAGAAGAGAGTGAGTGCAGTGGTGAGGTGGAGTCTTCTGCAGTAGAAGCAGACCAGGGTACCCTGGGTGAGGACAGCTGGTAAATACTATTTTATTTCCCATAAAGTACGCTTTGTTTTTCTTAAAGTATATTTTTAAATGTTTGATCTTATAAAAATAAAACATGGGGAAGAATCCGGCATTTTATTGCGTATATTTGTAGCTATCCCATGTTTCATACAGGCCCTCAGGCTAGATTGTTTTGGGGTGTGTGCGCATGTATATATATATATGTGCACTCACTGGTATAAGCGATAGGCTAAAGTCTTGCACGTGTTTGGTGGGTTATAGAGACGTAAAACTGCAGTGGGGGGTCGTGCTGGTTTCCGTGTGCCGCGAGGTAACGATGTGTTGCTGCAGCTCGGACAGAGGGAGCCACGAGGCGCCCTGGAGCCACGCGCAGGCCGAAGGCGCCACCGCCGCCCCGGAGATCGAAGTGGCCGAGGTCGCGTACTCGGCCGGCGAGGAGGAGTAGGGCGGGAGCAGGGCCCTCGCCCCGCAGAGCGGTGCCTGGGACGGGCCCCGCACGTGAAGAGCCTACAGCAAAGAGCGCGAACGCACGTCGCGAATGTTTACATGAACCCTTACCGACTAGTGACGTAAGAAATATACTCAGTGCTGCTTTGATTTCAGTTTTTATCTAGCCTTTATATATTTAATATATTTAAGTCTAATAAGGGCTAAAATGAGCTAGAATTTAGTTAACCTACATATGCTGTTTGGCTGACTTTTCTAGTGGAGTGATAAAAACTTCATGTTGCGTCAGCAAACGTGTTTAACTAGCATGTCATATGTTGCCACTGATGCAACACGTTTGATGTGTTCATCTGGTATTTGTGTTTTCAAATTCTTATAGCCATAAATTAATGCCTGTTGAAGTAAAAATGGGCTCATCTTGCATTTACTAAGAGTGTAGAATTTGTTTTTAAATGCTAAAAATGAAGATTATTTCTCTGGAAATTTTAATGCAATGCAATAGGAAAACTTACAGTACCGAGAGAAAAGTACTTACAAAATGGGAATCTAGTTGGACATTTTAAACAAAAACTGGTCATTTTTGCTGAAGGAAGTAATGAGACCCCCAAAACACTGTGTATTCACATCCCAAGAGAGCATGCTGTAATGCTTGGTTTAATTTGGTAATGCTACTTCTAAATCTGGGATACCTTCGCTATATACCCAGGAAATGATGTGTCAGTGAGTTTGCCTTTTACCTGGAACACTACCTCTTGCCATCTTGCAAATGCATTCATGCCTTGTTTAAAATACTCTAAATAATGTGGAGATAGTTGAAAGACTTGTGAAGAAGCCATATTTTTTTTGTTTCTGCACGGTTCTTAACTAGATTGAATCTAGTTGCAATGTATTTTTGTTTCAATGTGTTGTACACATGGGGATATTACTGCATATGTTCTATAGCCTATTTTTCAAATCATATTAAGAGAGGAGATGCACTTTATTATAATTATGACTCCATTGTGCCAAGTTCAGTTGGCTAATTGGTTGGGAAAGGGGAGTTGCAGGGAGAGGATTATGTAGTGCCTTTTTGTATTTTACTTGCTCATTACTGCAGAATTTTGTTTCAGTGCTCTGGGTCAGCTTTATGGAATCTCTGACAGCTTGTCTCTATTCTTCACTTATTTACTGAAAGTGCCTTGTTTTATTCTGCTTTTCCAGTAGGAAGAATGTTGTTTTGTTTTAACCTTTTTTTCTTTTTTTTTTCTTCCCTATGCCACCCACATCTTTGTTTAATGTTGTTAATATGCAGTGTCTTTGTGCTGGAGTTTTCAAAGGGAACTTTGTACTTCAGGCTGTGCGTACAATGACCTTTATGCAGAACTGTATAAGCCTTCCTGATGAAATAAAACTATGGAAAAAACACCTGTCTTCTCTTTTTCCATGGTAGAAAATATTCAGAAAGTCTTGTCGGTTAAAAAGGATAATATTATTAGAAAGAGACATCTCTTACCTCAGTGATTTCATACAACTACTCGGTTTTTGTATGAGTCTTTGTACCAAAAATTGTCTGCATGAGTTTGAGTGGAAATTCTCTAACAACACAGCAGAAAACTTGCTGTGCTTCTGGAGATTAAAATGAAAAATGGTTCATCTTTTTTATATTCTGTAGGAATCTTTATGGACACAAAGTGAACTCAGTTTTGACACCTCTTGAAAATTCGTGCAATCTTTTGTTAGATGTTTCTTACCTATTTGAGGAGTGAACTGTATATATTTAAAATGTTAGCTTACTGTAAATGTTTTTCCTTTTAATTTTGAAAATCTGCTTGGACTATATATATTAGGAATTTTTAAAAGTATTTTTCCTCAGTAAATCTACAAATTTATCAATAAAGATTAAAGCATGATACAAACATTTCACAATTTGGTTATGCAAAGCAAAGAGGTGGGATTTTTTTTGTACTCTGTCTTTAAGCGTAAATTGTTTTGCCGTCCCAAAATATTTGTTATCACATGAATAGATACTTTTGTTCAAATGAAATTCAGATTCCCTTAATCTGAATTGGAAAACTGATTTTGTTCAGTGGCGGTAGATAAGCGGTATCATTCTCATATGTTTTGATTGAGTGAGTGGTTATTCCCCTGACCCAAATGCTGAATTACTTGATTTGTGCTAACCTAAGATGGTCTGTGACGTTGATAGAGATGGTTTCCAAGTCTGTCTTGTACTAATTTTTTTCTAGTGTTTTTACTCCCACTCTGGCACTGTTTTCCGCAGTGTTTCTGAAGTGTGACATGCTACTGTAATTTTTGTCCAAAAAATGCCAATTTGCGATAATTTCATTCATGAGAGTTGAATGATGAAATTCTATTTGAGCTTTTCCTAGTGAGGGGAGAGGAGTATTTGGACTGAAGTGACAACAGTGTAAGGATTGCAGCCAGCAACAAACACACTGTGTTCTCTTTGGTTTTGTAGACAAATGGCTCTAAAGGTAATTAATAGTTCAGCTAGTGATTTACAACTTTCTCAGTTCTAGTTTTTGATACTGCACCCAGCGTAGTCTTCCTGGATTCCTAGTTCAGATTATTTCTGAAAGTTAATAAACCTTCCTTTTTCTGAATCCTCCAAAGCTCTTGCAGTCAACGCCTGTTCTGTTCCCCGCCTTTGATTGGTGTACTCCTAAATGAGTTAAAGTGCTGAGTAGCACTGAATCAAGAATGAGTTCCTTCAAAACACCCACTCCATACCTTTCCCACTCTGACAACTGTTAATTACTGTGAAGAGAATAGTCCCACTGAATGAGCTCAGGGAAGGGAGCAAATTCACTCATTCATGAAGCTGCACCTGACGGTTGTAGGAGAGAGTAGCCTACAACGTGTCTTCCAGAGCATTATTGTGCCCCTTTTCATGGGTTAAACATCTGTTTGTTGCTTTGGGGTTTTGAGTTGCATGGAGAAGGGGCAGGGGGGTCAGCATGGCCAGGAGGTCTATCCCAAATTCTTTTCCCCTGCACATCCGCATTAGACCACTCATTAGCTTGATACTTTCTCCAATGTGTGGTTTGCACTCCCTGTTGAAGCCTTGCTATGGAGTAGTAGCAACTACCCTGCAACGTGTCTGATTTTCTTGTAGAACTGGTAACATGCAACTTTCCCTAGGGAGCTTTACACATTTTCATTATGCTATAGCAAGCTCTAGTAATCCCAGAGAGAGGCAGTCTGAAGATTCATCTTGTGAAATTGGTGCTGTTAACAATCAGGGTATTTTTAATGAAATGTCAAATGCCACAACTAGGCTAGAGTCATGACTCTCCAAGGGAAGGCAGAAAGCTGTGGGGAATATTCCCAGGGTGGGATACCACATCTAGTAGGTCTTTCCTTCTGTGGTTTCCTTGTGTATTTCAGTTAGGTCTTTGTTCCATAGATCAGTTCCTCTAGGTTTCTAGACAGATACAACATTAAAAAATAGATATAATTATGTACTTTTCTTATAAGGGATAGGATGTATTTTTAAAGGTCCTAGAGTGCTTGAGCTGTATTGTCTCATATGTGTCTGTGTATTTAAACCAGGAAAAAAGGTAACAATGACATCTCCAAAGGAGATGTCTCTTTCTAGCAGTTTGTGTTCTGGATCAACAGTCTACTGCTACTTTTTGTTCTACAATTTTTTTTATCTTTATTATCTTTTTAAGTGCATAAGATTTTACACACTTCCTACCTGGAGGAAAAGATGAAAGAGGTGAAGAGATGGAGGAGGTGCCTATCCATCCCGTTTACAGTTCAAGACTTCCTTGTGATTGAATATAAAGGGGAGGGCAATGACCTGTCAACCATAAGCATTTGTTATCTAGACATTAGCTTCTGTGCTGCAAAAGTTTTATGTTCAGTGTATCCTAAGCCATTCAGAAACCTCTTTTTGTCTGGATTTCTAGGGTTTCTTTATCTGTAACGCTGGGTTTTCTTTGCAAGTGCTCGTTATGCTAACCCTTTTCCTAGTCTTTGAATTTTTTCCTTCTTGCATGAGTCTGTCAAGGAAAACAAACCAAGCTTGGCTTGCTTAGTAGATGTTTTTAACCTGTTCTTTCCAAAGTTTGACTTATCTTTTGTTACATGATGCGGCTGTAGAGACTTGGAAGAGTATAACAGTAGGGAAAATACAGATCTTTATTTTAGTAGCATAAAAGGATTATGTTAATCTCACCTTGTAAGGGATATACATGGCAAACTTCAGTCCCTCCCACGTACAAGTAATAGTGGCTCTTGGCCATATTATTATGCGGTTGGTTTATAGATCAGTTTCCATTTGAATGATGAACATTATTTTGGAATAGAAAATGTTTCCCTTGAATTTCTCCTAGGATTTATGAGTGTTTATTCCAGGGTTTATTCTGGTGATTGCGCCAGAGTCAGGACAGCGATGTCATGAGATATATTTAACCCAGTCCTTCATTTGTAAAACAACTTTTTCTTCTGGTGGGCATACTTTTAAAGCTTCAAAATGCTCTTGTATTCACTATCATCAAAATAAACTGATGCCAACATTAAAGGACACTGTTTAACAAGGGTCGGTCTGAGTTACGATTAGGCTGGGAGGAAGAGTTTTTTTCCGCTGACACTTAGAAGTGACGGGAAGGCTGAAGGAGCTATTCAAAAGGGCAAAACTTTGTCCTTAAGGGTAATTCTGTGCAGCTGAATAAATCAGAAAGCCTCTTGTTGGAGTCATTCTTGTGAATGACACTAACTGAACTGGTAAAGCTTTTCTCCCTCTCTCAATCTCTCTTTATAGATATAAATATAACCCAGATCCTTACCCTGTGCAGGTTGTCCCTTGTGTAGCTTATGCTTTTGTGTCTCCTTGGAGCTGGTGTAGCTCTGAAGCGGGGCTCTGCCTTTGCTTGCACTGGCGCTGAGCCCCTCTTCTGGTGCTGCTCGTGAAGATCCCAGCCTGCAAGCAGGGAGCAGCGTGGCTGTGGGAACGGGGAAGCGGGAAAGCTCCAATAATTTCCATCAGTTAAAGCACCTGCCTCAGGAAGGGAATCCTGGGCTCGACTCCCAGCAGTGCCTGGCTCTGAGCTGCCTCCATGGGAACCAGGGCTTCTGCGCAGCCCCTTGCTAAGCCCCCAGCAGCAGCACTGAGGTTTTTAGCACGCTCTCAAGGAGACCTTTGTCCTGTTGTGGGCAGTTCTGGGCTCCCCAGTACAAGAGGGACTTGGAGCTTCTAGAGAGGGTCCAGTGGAGAGCCACGAAGATGATTAAGGGACTGGAGCATCTATCGTTTGAGGAAAGACTAAGTGAGCTGGGCCTGTTTAGTCTGGAGAAAAGAAGGCTGAGAGGGGATTTGATCAGCATGTCCAGGTACCTGAGGGGTGACTGTAGGGAGGATGGGGCCAGGCTCTTCTCCGTGGTGGCCAGTGACAGGATGAGGGTTAAGAGGTTCAAGTTGAAACACAGGCAGTTCCATCTCCCTGTGAGGAAGGACTTCTTTCCTGTGAGGGTGACAGAGTCCTGGGACAGGCTGCGCAGAGAGGCTCCTTGTGGAATCTCCTTCTCTGGAGATCTTCCAAACCTGGCTGTATGCTACCCTGTGCCACATGCTCTAGGTGTCCCTGATGGAGCAGGGGGTTGGACAAGATGATTTCTAGAGGTCCTTTCCAACCCCAACTATTCTGTGATTCTCTACGTGATCCAAAAAAAATTGTTTCGTACTCGGCACTCTTGTAACTGAAGAACATCAAAGAAATATTGCATTTATTCCCATTTTGTGCCCGAGAGATGTGTATTGCATTACCTCTGCTTGCAAACAGGGGAAATGAGGAAGAAAATGATTATGTGATTCACCCTAGTTGCACAGTGAGTTAGTTGGTGCAGCCGTGGCCTTCCTGCTGATGCCACAGACTTGTCAGCGGGTTAAAATTAGATGATTCGCTGCTCCGGTGAGACTCCCGCCTGTGTACAGGAAGTGGGCCTTGGGAAAACTTGACTAGGTTTCAGAGAGATCTAAATATCCTTGCTCATAAATTATTAGCTGATTCTCTTGATCGGGGGGTGGCGGAAGGTGTATTAATTTAAACTGAACGTATTGGGATCTTTGCATTAACATAGTAAGAAATAAGCCTCTCTTCTCAAACTACCGTGGGTTAATGCTTTTTAGCTCAAAGAAACCACAGAGGTTTAATGGATATGCTGAGGATGACTCTCTGAAATGCGTCTCATTTGGTTGTTTCGCAATTCTGTTTCACAGGTTTGTCGAGTATTGCTCATCCGGCAAGTGCATAACTGGAGCAGGTTGTGTATCGACCTCTTAAGAGCTTAATACCAGTTCACATGCTTCAAGATAAATAAATGTAGTTTAAGAAGCAGTTGAGACATGTGGTGAATCTCCTACAGGATGTCTCCTCTTGAATTTCCTGTGGCTCTTTCTTGATTGCACTTCGGGTAATCAGATTAAGGAGTAAATAGCTTGTGATTTGAAGAGCTCTCTGTCTCCCTCTGTATATTCCTCTTATAAGAGCAAGCTGAGGTTTCAGGCATTTATTTTGTACATTTAGAGAAAATCTGACCCTGAAGAAGTTTTCAGCATCAGTTACTAGTTCAGAGAACTTCTAGAATAGCTTGTAGTCTATTGTAAACCTGATAAAACATGATGCAGTCTTCTTTGATTTGAGTTGAGTGAGAGGATGGTAACTTCGGTGCAAATCAGTTGAAATAAAAGTATCACATTCTATATAATCTTTTGAAAATATTAAAAGAGGCCACTCCATGACATGGTGGTGTGCCTAGGAAGGCCCCTGCTCATGTGTACAAGGAGAGCCCAGATAAAGCAGCTTCCGGGGGAAATCACATCTTTTCCATCTCACACACTGTCCCTGATGGTCTGTCCCTGATGGTGCACAGGAGAATAAAGCAAAGCTTATGTTGGCTCAGATTTCAGTCTAATCAGATATAGGCTATCTGATCTCCTGGCGGATTCTCAGTGTGGAGACGTCAGTGGCTTGACTGCCTGGGATTTACTAGGTGATTTTTTTTTCCCCTAATGTTGTCTTTGTGAAATGTAACTTCTGTCTAACCGTGTTTGGTACAATACACGGGTAAAATATATAGTCATGATAATGCTATTATTACAAACCTTTTCTAGAATTTCTTGAATTCTTGAATTCCATGCAATAGGTTTTTCTACTAGCTCAGCTCCCTGTTAAACTATTTCAGCAGGACACATTTTGCTGACAGTTTTTGAAGCAGTGGGAGCTGGAGGTTTCAGCCTGAGAAGAGCGATGTGATCTCTGATGTGCAGGTTCAGCCATCAACTTTTCAAACTTTGCAATGCAGCCACAGGAAGGTCACTGGTAATGGGATCCATTCTGCTTGGGTGTCCAGATGCAGTTTCCTTTGAGTCTTTTTTGTCCTGGCAGCAAAGTGCCAACTGAAGTGCCCCAGAAGGCTTTTTTTTTCTTGGAGCACTGTGACCCTTTGTCCTGGAACTGAAGAAAGCTGCCTTGGGAGGTTAAAAAAGGCAGGGTGACTTTGGAGTTTGCCAGGGAGCCCTGAGCTACCTGTGGTCACCACTGATTTCCCTCTACCACTGTCCCATTTCTAGCTCAGCTGAGACACTCTGACGACCTTTTGTCAGACGAGGTGAAGGGTTTATTCTCTTGAATTTTTGCTCCCGTAATGTAAAGAATATGTTTACAAAGCATGGTAATAGAATTAGAGAATTATCCCTTCATGTCTATGATCTACCTTGCTCCTAATAGTCTTCATTCTTTTATGGTTCTCTCTTCCTAGTCTCCTGTCACCTTTCAAGAGGACCACTTTTTAGCATGTGGAGAACCCTAAATGATACCTTAAGGGGGATACACAGAGTGTTGCAGATTATAGCTATGCTTCTTCAGACATATTCAAGGCTTTTTTTTTTTCTGGAGAGTTCAACCAGTCACCCTAACTGCACATAGGAATTTCAATGAAAAAACTAATAGGTCTGCAGAGTTTGTTCCTTAGCGGTCAAAGAGGCTAAACCCAATTCAGCCAGACTGTACAGCCAATTCTGAAAATGGGGCCAACCTGCTGAACGTGTCAGTTCAGGCTCAATTTACTTTGGTGAACCAGATCTCTCTTTGGTGAAAAATTACTTTTAAGCTCCTCAGGAACTCAAAGAAGGGATTAATTCAACACTTAAACACCATCCGCTACTGTCTGTTCCTGTAAGCACAGCCCCCTGTGTTCCCACGTAAGCCAGGGCCAGGCGGTCGCTCCCGTTTCCCTCCCTCGCACCCCTTTTCCCGCGGGCTGGCGTGAGCGGCGGGAGGGCTGGAGGCAGGCGCTGCTGTCGCGGGGCAGGATGCTGCAGGCCGAGCTCCACCTGGAGGCGCGCGGGCCCGGCCGCGCTCCGAGGGCTGGAGCCTCGCGCAGGCGTAGCCCACGGTGCAGCTTGGGGATGCATGACGGGGCCGTACACCATATCTGTGTGCGCGCATCCGCACCACCCTGGCTGGCTTCATGTAGCTGTGCCAAGGTTCCTGGGGTAAGGCAGAGTCCAATCGCAAAAGTACATCTAATATTATGGTATATTAAATAGATCCGAATAGTTTCATTTCTGGTACAACGTGTGGGTGTGTGTTTAGCAGGAGGAGGGGGCATCTGGGTAAACAGTATTTGACTCCATAAAGCCATGGGCATGAGAGCAGAGGCAGGGCCAGCAGCAACCCCAGTGTCAGCGCTGGGGTAAATACTAACATGTCATCAGTGCCCAGCCCTGTTTTCTACTGCTGACTCCTGACTGATTCTCACCCCGGGTGTCTCATCCAAGTGCCTAACGATCACGTGCCAGTAACAACTACATGGACAAACTACATGATTAGGGGCAGACTACATTTTCCCTGCAATGTTGATTTGACTGAACATTGCTACAAAGGGGGTTTTGCAACTCTCTCTGCAGTTGGGACACAGGTAGGAAAATATGACAGCTACGTTAAAAATGAGACTTGCTATATTAGGCATTTCTCAAGATACTCGAGCTAGCCCTGAAGTTAAGGTGCACACAGAAATGCCTTACACAATGACTCATGTTTCTGCAGTCCAGTATTATTCTAATTCAGGCTCCACCTGTCAAAACTTTTCTCATTACCAATATTCCCTATACACCCCCTTACTTCCTCCCAGCAGCTGTACACACATCAGCTGAGGCCTGAGTTTATACCGAAATGGGTCCTCATGTTCAGCAGAGGGGCCTTGAGGCTTTAAAAAGAGCCAGAGGTTTGACCATAACTTGACCATTCCTCCTTTCAACTAAGGCCTGGAAAGTAAAATACTCCGCTTTCCAAAAGACTGCCATCTTCTAGTAAAAAGGAGCAGCAGGTGTTTTGCACATGTTGAAATAGACTCCCTTCAAACACAATTATCAAGGCTGAAGGAATACGGTCCAGACACCAGACAATACACTTTGTGCTTTTTCTTTGTTTAACTAAATCTCCTTTGTTCAAAGACTAAAACAAAAAAATCCCAAATCTTGAGAATCTCTAAGAAGATTATTGTATCCTAACGACAGCGCTGACAGAGTACTTAATGCTTTGCCAATAGAAAAATAAATACAATCACATAGCATGAGCATGGCACCAAAATATTTATTTACAGCACATATATACATATACTTATGTTTTATTAATATATTTTCCCCTTTTTGATGATACCTAGATTAAAATGTCCAAGCCTATAAATGGAAGAAAAGATTCACCAAATAAATAAGAAACAGGAAAAGCAGCAGCTACAAAAACACCATCTGCTTCCAGAGTCCTCTTGTAAAACATGTTCGAGTTAGTTAATAGAGAGTACGTTTACAATAACACATTGACACTATTCAAGCTCATCTGTTCACATGCTGAACAGACAGCGTCTTGGCACAGAAGAGAGACATATGTTCAAAAAAGAAAGATGCAGTTGTCACAGTTTCATTGACTTTAAATAGAAAGGAGCTCCTTCCTCAGCAGAAGTAAATGCCTACAACTAACTGCACTGTTTTTGAAGGAAAAACACCCGTCTACCGTCTCA
This sequence comes from Crypturellus undulatus, assembly GCA_013389825.1. NCBI lineage: Eukaryota > Metazoa > Chordata > Aves > Tinamiformes > Tinamidae > Crypturellus > Crypturellus undulatus. The sequence goes on along the minus strand of VWPW01001133.1, from coordinate 310,435 downwards.
CAAACAAACACGACAGTAAGCACTCCGGTTATGGCAGTCCGTGCTGTATTTTGATCTGAGCACACGACTACAGTGCTCCTTCGTATGGCCTTACGAATCAGGCACGTCCTCGGCGCTGACTGTCCTCCCTCTGCACTCACCTCTTGCGAGGAGCTCAGCCAAGGGCTGTGGTTGCTGTTTGTCCTCCTTCACAAGTTTTGCTTTCAAAGTGCCTGCTCTGAAGTCAACACAAGCTGAAGATACCCGAAGGTTGCTGGGATCAGCATCTGGCCAAACCACTGATGGAGGCTGGAAGTGACACATCACACAGAGCTCTCAAAGGAGAAGGACAGCTTCCTCCTACGTCCTCCTCCTCCCTGCGGCAGGTGCTCACATGGAAGGTGCTTGCACAAAAGCTGCAGGCCCACATCTTCCAAAGCAGGCTGAAAATCATTCTACTTTCAAACTGGAAGCCAGGGATGTGTCTTGGTTAGCCTGGAGAACACTTTAAATATGGTAAGTATTACGCAAGTGCTAAGTACTGGAAAACCACTGACTGGCCCAGGAAGGAATGGCGGGCGCCCGTCCTTCCAGGCCAGCACGTGCCTGGCGGACCGGCCTCCTCCACAGACCTGGGAGCGTGGCCAGCGGCTCCTGCACAGAGAGGCCATCGGGGTACAGTGTTTTTTGTACCCAATTCAGAGACTTCCGCAGACTGCTTTAATCCTGGAAATGGGATCCCAGCCAAATGACTTCTAAGTAACTCAGAATATTTGTTATTTTACTAATTATGCCCATCAAGGAGGCTCCTGGCTGGCTTCTTATCCTGAATTTCAGCAAGCACTGGAACTAACTGACATTTTGGTAGCACTTGGTTTCCTCCCTGCATAATATATTTTGAAATTTAAGGTAGTGTTTTAAACTTTTTGCTTTAAAAGAAAAAATGGAGCAGTTCCAGTTTTTTTCTTCTCCCAACAGAAAGGGATAATCTTCCTAGTGCCTCCAAACCTTAGGATGGAATTACATGCTTTATCTTTTCCAATAGGAAACTTAACTGAAATAAATTGGCAAGGCTCAATTCTCCATTCATATGGATGCAAACCAAAAGCAATTCCACTGCAGAGACTGAGAGCCCTGAAAAGGAGAAAGCCATTTCCACAGCATAAATTTTTGGCTTCATCCACACAACTCATCTCGAAAGGTTCTGAGCATGCAGTGTCCAGAAATATATATAGCAATATTTACGCTTAATGTACAATACAATAGGGACTTGGCTGAAGCCATCTGCTAGACCCAGCAAATCATGAGCTAAAGCCATCCTAAGAGGTGATCTGCCTTCTGCTTCTACCGACACCGTCTCCCATTATTTCCTAGATGGTTCAATCCCCACTGAATTTAGATTAATTTGAAAACAAGAAACCAAGACCATCGTTACCCTGCCTTCCAGTTTCCCTGGCAGCCCACAGTGTTTTTCTATTTTATTGTGATTGACAGCAAGCTAATAGCACAGACTTAAGTCTAATTTAATAAAATTTGTTCATACAAAGTAGTTTATTAAATTTTTGTTTTCCATCGGAAGACTGATTTGACTACATATGCAGTAGTTTAGCACTCTGAGTGGCATTCAGTCCTCAAGTCAAAAAGCAGTCCGCTGGGCACTAATGCACGTCAGCTTTACAAGTGTTCAGAGTATTCTATTGGCTTTTAATCAGAGTTAAAAGGGCATTTCAAATACAACACTCAGGAACTGAATACAAACAGGAACTGAAACCTCCTATGTCCAGCTGTGGGATACACAGGTCTCAAAATAGGAAGTAGTAGTAAGACATTATCAAAAATATATATATAGTAATAAAAATACCCTCATAGTGCCACCATTCTAATGGCAAAACAAACCTCTGGCCAAGGTTGGAAAAACTCTGGGGCTTGGAGGACTGGAGAGTTTTGGCAGTTACAAAGATTTTTTTTGCTTTTAAACTAATTCAGCAATATAGTTGTCATACAATTATTTTAGCAAGACTGGCCTGAAAATAAAAGGTCCAGCCTGTATGAAATGCAACCCACTGAATTGGTAATGCTCTAAAATAGTATTGCAGCACCTCGCATCTGCATTATCACGTCTGCTGTTACAAGAAAAGCACGCTCTTATGAAGCCCAGGCAGCTAGATGCTTCATATCATCTTCATCTTCCGCTCTCTTCCTGGTCGATGCTGCAGAAAGAGATAGACAACAATCACTGACAAATGCAATAACGAAACACATTTTATTTGCTAGCATGAAGACTTGCATGGTGCTTTTCAGTATGACCATCTCACACCAACTTACTGAGTAGCAAGCTAAGCACAGGTAACACTGCGGTGAAGCTGTGACTGCTCTGCCCCACCTCCAGCTCACAGGCAGCTCCTACCGGAAGCTCCCACAGCAGACATGTTTCTCCCTGGGAGAGCCTGGGAAGGAGCACCCCAGGACTGCCGGCTCCCGCGCTCAGCTTCCTCGCAGGCAGGCATGGTCGGCTGCGCACTCTGCTGCCGCATGCAGCGCTGGTCTCCAAACGGCACACCCAAATTCAGGGGACTTGTTGCTTATGGATGAGGAGAAAGACATTCCTAAACACACTTTGCTCAGATGATATTCCTAGCTCTGGGAATATCCCACACATTTTCTCTCTGTATTTTCCCCCTTACATACAGCTGTACAGGCACCGCAGCTGCCTGACCACAGGGCTGCAGGCACCACCCTCAGAGACTGAGCGGGGAGAAGGGCACAGGAGACCTGAGCTGCAGCCTCTGCTCTACTGCTGCCCACCGAGCACCTTGGGAAGGTCCCCAGGCCTTCCTCTGCCTCAGCAGGCCCATCTAGAAAGTCAGGGGGCAACATGCGTCACGAGGAAAAAGCGGTACAGAGCCATTAACTGTTGTTGTTGTTATTTTGCTATTTCTGTGTAATAGTAAGCATCCAGTTTTGGAAAGCATATACCAGTTTAGCCCTTGCTAAGCTTAATATTCAGGTATTAAGCCCTTGCTTAATACTTAAACTATACAAATGTACCCCACTAAGGTCACTTGGAGCAGTCACGCAAGCAGATGAAGTAGCAAATCTAAGATAATAAGGCCATGAGGGTGGCCTGAATTTAATAATCCCATCAGCTGGCACATCAGGATCTGGCCGAGGATGTACGAGCAAGCCCTAAATACCAAGACCGTTCCTAAATCCACCTTTTTACTAGCTGTTGTGCAATTTACATGAGTAGATGAGGCCACGATTCCAGTTCGAACATTTTCAACCTTTTCTCAGAGATTTAAGTGCTGTCTGCCAAAACACACATAAGAGTGCTTGGGCTGAGCTGGTCCAGGTAACTTGTTCAACAGAAGAATATACCAAAAACAATTTGCACTGTGTGTGTGCTGTCCTTGCCACCAAATATTTATATTCTTTAACTAGCACCAGTGCACAGTCATTTTCTCTGTTGGAAAAAAAGGTAACAGCGACACAGTGTAAGGTACTGTTAACAGCTGCCTGTCTCTGGCTTAATTAAAAACAAACAGAACTGAAGAAAAATATCAGATTAGTGCTCAATGTCAGATAAGCCTGTTTTGTACCAAGCAAGTGAAAGATGCCAGTATTTCTTTAAGTTTGTATTTCCTGTTGCATTTCTCATTTCTAATTAAAATACCAATGGCAAATACAAAACCTTACCCTATAAGGGGGGTCTCTGACACAAACATTTTGAATCTGGGTCAGACTAATTTAAAAAAGACCAAAGATTTAATTGCCAAAAAGGAAAAAAAAAAAAAAAAAAAAAAAAAAAAACAAACCTTTCCACTCTTCACTGATCTAGCTACACACTTCATAGAAGATATATTAGCATATGTGAAAGACCAAGTGCCCCAGGTTCATCTCCCCAAATCTATAAAGAATTTAGCTCTAAGTGTTTTTATATACAGCAAACCAGAATTCTATTATTTCCACTGATAAACAGATACAAACAATACTACAATGAGGCTTTAGTACTTTAAAAGCTGTAACAGAGTCAAACGCATATCTGGAACTCGCTCTTCCTTTCCCCCTACTCCCAGCCCGTCCCAATCCTCGGCAGGGCGCAACAGGAGGCAGCTCACCGGGGCGCGCGGGCAGCGAGCTGGACGGAACACTCGGCAGCTGCACATCAGCCATACGCTTATTCAGCTCTTCTTGCTCCAGTTCTTCTAATTCTGCCAACAGCTCATCCTAAATTCAAGGAAAGCACAATTTAAAAATTCATTGCTTTGCCATTGATCTCTGTCAACTGTTTTTTTTTGTTTGTTTGTTTTTAACTACCACAAAGCAAAGCACTACTGATTTAGCAGTTTATATCTGAAAACAAACATTGGAAAACAGCGTATTACCAGCACAGCTTTTACTAAATGTGGGGTACAATAGCAAATCTGATTTGAAAGTTGAAACAATATGATTCCTCCCATTTTAGAAAGCAGCTAACTCTGCTGGTTATAAGATAGGCTGGCATTAAATGCGTCATGTTACTGCTCTAGCAGATTAAGTTCAGAGTTATGTATGATTTTAAGGCAGCACTGGAATCAGAGCTGTCCTCTTGAGTGTGTTTATTCACTCTTGATGCACGTAACACTCTTAGGATTTTAGCTGGAGAAGCTCATTTGGACAGATGGTCTAATCCACTTTCGGAATACTAAAAAAAAAAAAAAAAAAAAGCTTTATACTTAAAAAAGCCAGAGACTTATTCCTTGGCAGAAGCATCCCCAAAAAAGCAAGCCAACAATTACATATTTGCAGAGAAACAGGCCTTTGCCACTTAAACAAAACGGTTTAGAAAGAAACAATGGACAAAAGTGGGTAGGGCAAAATGGGACTCTGCCAGGTTTTGAAATGGGCTTCCCCTACCCATTTACCCCCAACATGGAAATTAAAATGATAGTGACACAGCCACTATACACCTTCCTATAACTGTTTTCCTACTTTTATTCATTTCAAGCCTAAAAAATGCTAGTTAGCCAGTCTGACCTTATGCACAGTGCAAATTTAAAAGCTTTGGCATGGGTCAACAAATTTATGATGTTGAGATCAGATCTCTCAAAGAAATGTGCTGGATGGGACCCTATGTGGGACCCTTAAGCACTCAGTAGCACAAATATCTCTGTATTCTAAGTGCCTAATTAAGTGGTGTGAGTACAAACTTCGTAAAAAGGAAGTGTCAAAGTCCTTCAAAAGTCAATGTATACAGCTACTTCTGAAAACCTCTGGAGGGTCCCTAACCCCCTCAAGCCTTAACTCCATCCCGTGAGTGAATAAACAACCAAGAAGTAATGCCAGCCTTGAAGAGCTGACTCTCTTTTAAAAGAGGTGGAAGAAGCAGCGATCCCTACTTTTGACATCATAACAGGGGAATGGCCAGGACACACTCCCTGGAAGTGGGACACCCTGGTTTTAAGTTAAGCAACTTAAACTTGTGTTTCCCTCAACTCAACAACTGCTCTATGGCTAAGCTGGGGTAAATTGTAATAGATGCAATAAATCCTCTTTCTCCTGTTGAAACCAGGCCAAAACAAGAACAGAGTAGTGAAGAGGGGGGCAGAATGTCCACTAGAATAGGTATCAAATATCAAAAATCTCCTATTTGCTTATCAGAAACAGGCCTCCAAGCAAGGATCATCTCTCCTAAATGAGTATCCTGCTCAGATGGAGTGGATGTTTTTTGCATTCTTCATTACGTACACTGTGTTATCCCAGGCACAAAGCACCCTTATGGCTTTTTATCTATTTGGAGAAGTATAAATCACATTTCAATCATCTCCTTGCACCTATGGTACACAGGTGAAGAATACAAGCGTGTGGTCAAAATGCCCTTCAGAAATAAATATCATCCTGCAACACAAACCACCCACAACACAACGATTACTGCATCATACTGAGTCTAATCCCTATAAGTTAGCACTGTGCTCAGTGACATTGCACTGCTGGTTGGGATTTTTTTTTCAGTTGCCCAAGGCCCACTTTATACAGTCTGCATCTCACTCCTTATGCCAGTATTCATTGGTGCTTCAAGAAAAGTTCGACTGCACTGAAAATGGAAAGACAGGAAAGTAGACAATGGAAAAAACAAACAAACAAACAGAACCACGGCTGTTTCTCAATGAACTACCAAAATGTTGTATGTTGAATAAGCTGCCAAAAAACAAGCAAAGAAAAATGTATATGCTGTATCACTGAAAAATGCTGAATAAAATGAAAAATATGCTGAAAAATGTATATGCTCTTAATTTGGATACAGGGACATGAATTATTTGGGAGTGGTTGTGGGGTTCATTGATTCTTTATGCTAGCCCTAGTGCTTAGTCACTTTAAAACACATTAAAAACAAAAAAACTGGCTGTGATATTGAACCTAATTACCAGCTTGGTATTCCACAGATTGTAGAGTATTTGAATATACTAGACCCTTGAGCACCAAACCATACTTGTTGGCTGGATGAAAAAACAGCAACGGCCTGATGAGATACACAAAATCAAGTTCAGTGACCCTGTAAGGCTCTTGCAGCAAATTTTCAGAAGTGTTAATTTAGTTTCCAAGAGAAAAGAGCTCAAGGATTTAATTTTCATTGCTTCCAACAGACATAATTTCTACTCACCTACTTCTGCAGATATCTGGGAAAATACAGAGGGGATCCTCCTCTCCTTGGGAGGGAGTGAGGGGTGGGAAACCTTTAAAATCTGGCCCAAATATTCAGAGTTGTAAGCAATAACCTTTAATATGATGTTGCAGTAACAGAAATAGCAATAGAAATAGCAAAGCCAGTGTATGTCTATTTGGAGCACAATAAATTACATGTTTCTACACGCATGTGCGGCAGTAAAAGACAGCATGCTTTAGTGACCTCCTCCTTCCACAGTTCAAAAGAGAATAACAAGTACAGTCAACACTTCCTTAAAAAAAATAAAAATAAAAAAAAGTCCTTGACAGGCTAAGCTAGAATTAAGCAATTTTATAATCACATCTTTTTGGGAAAAAAAATAAAAAAATAAAAAAATAAAAAAGTAGAACAAATCATTGCAAAAGAAAATAGTCATTGGGTTATTTTATAGACAAAACTCTCAAGGTTTACTGAAGTACTAACCTCATCAAACTCATCACCAAACCCAGCTCGGTTTGAGATGGCTTCTGAAATTTCCTGGGCGATATCTTGCTGTTCAATGATATCTTGCATCAAATCATCGATTTTATTTACGTCCCTGGTAAAATGACATGGAAACAGTTTTGAAAGACATGTCATTCAAATCCTACAAAAGAGTCTCAGAAACACCTTTTTCAAAACAGAGCATACATATATCCATAAAAAGAAAGAGCAGAACTCAGGGGGGAATAATTTCTTTCAGGTACATCTTAAATTTGCCTGGCAAGCTGCTATGTATTGCAGCTGGCCAGTCCAATTCCTTCCACTTTGGAATTACAGCAAAAGCCATGAATGCAGCAGCCAGCGCTTTGCTCTCTTTCTGCACTCCTCATGTGCTCGCGAGGCAACGGCCACCTTCCCTGGGCAGATGCAGCTCCCTGCCGAGGTCAGCACCCTCACAGAGCCGGGGTTTCTGATCTTAAACTGGGAGGAACTTCACAGGGCTATTCCCCATTTCAAAGCTTCCCTTTATTGTTAACTTCACCATTGTTTCAGTTCCTGTTTATTCCCCCCGCCCCCCCAGCACCCTCTTCTGACTTACACTCTGGCAAATAACACAGAACATGTGAAAACACTACATATATAAAAAAAAATATTACTCTCTTTTATTATTCAGGTCTAATTAGCACTCTGAGTTGCACAATCCAGCCTACGAACTTAGAGGAAAAGAGTTCAGTTCACCTCTTTAGTCTCTTCTGCTTCTGTCCTGGATTTTTCCAGATCTCTGCTGCCAAGGTAGATTTAATTCTGCTGTGCCACAGGGTGATCCTTAGATAACTGGACTTCCTACCAGATTTGCTGCTAGGAGGAGATATTTTTCTGCCAACCATAACATTACAGCACCAACAACACTGCACATTAAATGCTTGAACCAAAATGAAACTGGCTAATAAGACACAACAAAACCAAGTGATAGAATGGTTTATAGGTGTTTAGCAAGCTCATTTTGAAAGCCAGTAGAAACTACTTACATATTTGCATGCACTTTTTTCATAGCTTGTGCAGCATAACCCATGTTCCTGAGCACTTCTGTGTTGGTATGGGAATTTTCCAGTGCTTCTCTCTGGAACTCAATGGTTGAGAGTGTTCCATCGATTTGACTCAACTGTTTCTCATACCTCTTTTTTCTCTTCAGTGCTTGTAAGGCAGCTGGAAGGCAAACAGGTAAGATATACATGTATTTCCGTGGTAAAATGCAAGCACAAGAAGTGCAGTAACAATCTGACCTGGAGAAGTGAGAATTTGCACCCTCCTACCTTACTAGCAGAGAGGCAAACTTTGACCACACCAGATCAGCAGCCTGTTTATCACCAACATGCTGTTGCATGAACATGCTGGGGGGCCTCTTTTAGAATAACTCCTTTTAGAATCACAGAGAAGAGCAGCTTCTTCTTCCACTGCAGGAGATCTTGATTTCCAACCTGTGCATACAGGCAAAGCAGGAGATGACAGGGAGGAAAAAGGAAAATGTCAAAGAGGGATCGGAAAGGAAGGAACAGGGTAAAGAAAGAAAAAAAGAGGTTTTATGGTAAAATATAAGAACTAGCAAAGACAGAGTAAGAAGATGGGTCATAATAACCACCTCTTGACCAATGTTGCTTTCTAAACAGTGCCTGAGACACAGAAAAAGTGCTACAGAAATCCCTAATCATCTAACCAACAGGTGGGTTAGATCAGAGGAAAGATTAACATTTATTGAGCTTTCAGTTGTATCTGTTCCTTTAAGGGCTTGTGAGGATAAACCTTTAAACTTTCAAACTTGAAAATATATAGGACTGTGCACAAAGCCACAGTCAAATCCAGCTACTCCCTATTATCTTTGTAGGTCAGTGAAATAGCTTAGCAAATATCAAACAGAAATAAGCAGCAAACTTTGCCCACGGTAAATCGTTATCAGCACTAACGCACATGACAAACAGGAGGAGAGAAAAAGGCTCCATTTAGTCTCTGGGTGTGGAATACAACCCTGTCACAAGCGTTTCCGCACGGCTGTCCTTTCCAAACCACACAGTGCCAGACAAGAGCAAGGTGTTGCAGTTAACTCCTTGCATTTTCAATGCCAGCTGGTATCCCCATGTCCTTTCCCCTGTCTCACATTTCATTTCTAAATCAGCAAACATCTGCAGCCGCCCAAACTCAAACAGCTCACCACAAGGTTAGTTGCTGCTGTCCTATTCAAACTGTTGTCATGTAACGCACGTACCATGGTACCCAACTTTTCAAACAAATGCAGGTGCCCTGCAGGAAACAGGCATGGATTTATTGTGAGTAACAGTGCATACACTAAGATGTTTTGCACATTACTGATAAATGCTTGAACCAGCATGGTGCAAGTTACTCCTCATTGGCTGCACAAGGGCAAGTGTTTGCTCAGCCTGTGAAATATAATGTCACAGTGCTTAAATTTGCAGTAAGATGTCCCAGGACAACGATCCACAACCACAACGGATTAACCACCATCTTCAAGGTGTGGATTTTCCCAAGTTTTCTGATGGTCCAAAGATCATATAAATTCTGAAGATGATTAATGAATACCAGGTGACATCATGCAAATAACAAATGGGGGAATTCTGATTCATATTGGCAATTCAAAAATATACTTATCTGGCTTAATTTAAGGCAGTCTTCTAGTTACTTGTTAGTTCCCTACTTAAGTAATTTGTGGCAGTGTTAGCACACTGTCCACTCCTCACTTCAGCTTTAATTGCATCAAAACTTGATCAATTTGAAGGCAAGAGGGTGCAGCTATATTTAATGTTGTGCTGGAGAGAACTCTAAGTCCTGTGCACCAAAAAAGCCTAATTGGCTCATTCACAAAGCCTTGAGTTTCAGTAAATAACTATCATGGGAAAACATTTCTAGCCAATGTTTTTCAGAAATGGGACTCTTCCCTACTGGTGCTATTATTATTGACTGCTCATAGAGAAAATGGATTTCCTCAATTACATGCAGAGCAGTTGTTGTCTGAATCGTGCAGATTCCTGTGTAAGATTTAATTAAACCCCACCCAAACTAAGGAATCCCAAAAGAATGTAAACTCGCTGTGACTTCACCTATTCATAAACAGTTTTTCCAAACTACTGTTTTGCAACATCTCACCTTTATTCATTCTCTTAAGCTTTATAGTAAGCATTTGAGAGCAAATCAATTCATATTTATTCCTTGTCTTCCGGCATATTATGTGTTCCATCCCCACACTCTATGTTTTTCTCACATACATTAAATTAATCCTGAATTTTCAAAGACCCCCATTGCCCAGTGTTTTGTAATCACAGCTACTGTAGGTAGGATATTAGCATTTTGTCGCTGACTTGAGATCTTATTTTCTGCATTTTTCAGATTGTCATAAGATTTAAGTACTTTACATACTATATACGTAAGTATGTTAAAGGTGTGTGCAGTTCTCGCAAGAACAATATAGAACTCTTTCCAAATGCTTTTGCATTATAATAAACGACAAAACATAATTTCCATCAAAAAGTAAATAAATTGACAGTGATGACCTTACTTTACCAAAGGCCAAAGAATGAAACTGCAAAAGGGTGTTGCCCATTCCAAAGATTTCAGAAAACGAACAGAGTTGGGAAGGAAGAATCTATGCATCATATGACAAGGTAAATGTAATGTCAATTTAATCAGGAAAAGATGATGCTCTTCTCCAGGAAAAAAAGAATCTCATATTCAGCTCCTGCATTTCACAGTAATATGGATAGCAGTTGCCTCAGTTTTGGCATCTCTCCTGTGCCCTACCTCTGGACTTGCTATCCAGCAAGTAGGATCCAGCTCACAACATTACAAATCATTGCTCTTGTATTTTGGGCTTATTTTCCAGATAAGTAGCTGTAAGGACAGTAGTTGGTCACACTTATGTACTTAGAACTGCTTTCAGTAATATACAGAAGGACACCTTCCAAGCTCACTGTGGCGTGTTTTGTTAAGGAAGGGAAGACAGCCCACCAGACAATAGGAATCTTCTTGTTGTCGCCTAGTTCTGGTGCCTTCACCAGGTCTCACAACAGATCAGAACGAAATACATAGTACTGTGTATGATGGTAGCATCCACCAAGATCTACTCTGGTAGCCACCAGTAAGGGAAGAACTGATCTGAAGTAGAAAAAAGACAATTGTCAAGTTAACCCTGTAATTCCCAGGGGAAACTGGTGAAGAAGGAAATGAGCATTTCTTCAGAAGAAATAACATTACGGTGAACATGTTCCACATCACCCTCAGATACACTTCACAAACTCAAACCTCACTTATGACTAATACTTATAACTCCTCATCCTACCTGAGGAAGGTTCCCTCTTGCTTTACTTGCACCGAGTATATTGGCAAAACTACCTTTACTCCTTTATCTTTAGATAAATGAATCACAAAACAAAATAAAAATAGAAATGCCAGAGAGATTATGAAAATTTGAAAATAATTACTATTTTAATTCATAACACATAGCTGCCATAAATAACCAGGCGCTTTAACTTCCCAGCAAGGAAAAGAACATATTCCGTAAAAAAAAAAAAATAAAAAAAAAAAAAAAAAAAAAAAAAAAAAAAAAAAAAAATCAGTGTGCAGACAGGTTACTTCTTGTTAGGAAACCATCTTGACTACCAAAGATACATGGATACATGTTTGCAGTGCTCTTACTGCTAAATTTGATCTGCCTTTGCTTTCATTTCTTCGCTATTAATAGCACCATTCAGAGGATTAGCTATCAGCTTATTCAGAGAGGGAAAAAAAAGCCCTACTTTAAATATGATCATGAAGAGCAAAGAACAGTGGCAGTAAATCACAAACAAAGCTGATAAAAGTAGAGGAATCACTGCCATGCTGTTTTAATTCGGCACATACTGCTTATGCTAATTATCACGCGTCTATAATTGCTATTGCAGTAGGAAGAGGCCCTCTTGGACGTAACTTACACACACACAGTCTCTTTCTTGAGGTTGCCAACCCTCATGGCTTTCTGGTTTGGGCACATTAGTAGTTTAGCCACCTGAGGTGAGATGGGAGAGACTCTTTTGGAGTAGGTGCTTGTCACAAACCTGCTCCCACCCCCAGCTCTCCAGCCGAGAGGTCTTCCTGAGGATGCGCAAGGCTGCCTCCCGGGAGGATTCACCTACACTTCTGTTCTGGGAAGGACCTTAGAATACAGATTCTGATCACTCTTAATATATCCGTATATTTATTTATAATCCTTAGAACTTGTGACTGTTTCTCCTGTAAATTCTCCCACAAATGCAGCAACAATTCAAGAACAATAGTGCACTTGACCCGTTATAATCATTCCCATTCCTGGCAGGATACTTTAGGTATGATAGCAAAGAGAAAAGCATGGCTGAAAACCACAGGACAAGACATACTAGAAGGCTTCTCCACACTGCTCTGCCAACATAACCTCAGTCTCAGCCTACCGCACACCCGCCTATAGGAGTGAGCTCTTGACATGCAACTACCACAACACTGCCTAGTTTCTATAACCTGGTTACAACTAACTCATGGAAGAGGAACACCACATGCCCCAAGAGATAAGCGGCAGCAGGTGTGTACATGGAGGGTGTAAAACAGAAGGCGAGGGAAGAAACTCAGAAGCAAAGTGATTACTACTGTAAGAGAGGGAGACAAACAGTGGTAATAAAGAGCAGAGGCTCCTTTGAGGACAGAGGTCAAACTTTCACCCTGGTACAATGTTCCCTTTTACTATCTACATATTCATACAAATAGAATTGCTGATAAACTGACTTAAAAACAAAACAAAAGAACTAAAAATTACAATCTAAATTTCTGAATCCAGAAAACAATATGGAAAACTTTCCACACTGTCTCACAATCTGATGCCACACCTTAAGCAAAAGCACCCTTCCCTGTATTAAGGAGGTAGTATCATTCCACACGCTAACCAAACAACCACCACAGTGGTGGTAAATTTGGAATGAAAAAACTTCCCTAGATGGAAACTACACAGTGAGAACTAGGCTACTTCTTTTCTTCTAACCCATCACCATCAAGAAACTACTTCTCATCATTACGGACATGGATGTAGTGATGGAGAAGCAAAAAAAAAAAAAAAAAAAAAAAAANAGAAAGAAAAAAAAAAAAAAAAAAAAAAAAAAAAAAAAAAGAACAGGTTGGCCTCTTCCCATTCCATTTCCTTCTCTCACCTCAAGCTTACACAATTTCAATATTCAGTATCACTTTGTGTCCTTTAAACTTTCCTATATGACCTTCAAAATGCTGAAGACAAAAGGCCAATTTGCAGGTGGCGTTCAGAGCTGAACATTGCCTGAAACTAGCCAACATAACTAGCAAAACATATCCTAAAAGAACTGTGACTTTATCCTAAAAGAACTGTGACTTTATCCTAAAAGAACTGTGACTTTTTACCTGGAATAGCAAGATATTAAAACGTAGTTCTAATTGTTAAAATATGGCTTATCACAAAATAATATCTGCAAGAAGAACTTGCACACGTTGCTGTTCAGAAAACCCACAAGTAGTCTTGTTACAATGAGATCTTAATGAGGAGTGCTGGAAACACATTACCCCATAAGCACAGCTAATTTCAGATGGGGTTCAGGAACTGCAGCCACACACACTTAACAAGGGGGAAGCCAGAAGAGTATCTGAGTGATGCTTCACATCCACTTGCATAGCTAACATGTTACGACTTTTAAATCATGTTAAGTCTTCTGATGTCACATGAACGCATTCAAGAATCATTTGAATTCCTGCAAAATTCTTGGGGTTTGAATCTGATCTCACCTGTGTCACTGTAACTGACTCAGACTCACACGCCTGAAAAATCAAATGAGATCATGCTAACTTCCATATGAAAATACAGCCTGCGCCAGCCTCACACACTCCCATTTTAAATTCCAGACACTTTTTGGTGATGCGGTTATGAAAGAGTATGTTAGAATTACCTGTTTGGTCCCTCTAACAAGACAATGTAGATTAAAATTTTTATTTTCTCATTTGCCTATATGCCTACATAATGCTACAATAGCAGCAATTAAAACCAACACAATTATTATAACATATGAAGGGTTGGATTTGGAGAATTAAGCTTGCTCACTAGTCTACCAAATTCTTTCATTTTGGCATAGTAAAATTATATTATCTCACTTATACTCTGTAGTTTTACTAACCCATTGTCTTTTGTACCACTTTGGGCATGGGTCAATTCCTCTTCTGTGTACTTGCCTGTAGGCTACTGAACCAACAACTGAAAATAACTTTTAACTTTCTTATGCAGGGCCCAACAACCTGGTTTGAAACACAGCCCCACAAACAAGTGCACAGCTTGAGAAGCAGCATGCTGTAGCACCACAGTGGGAAGAGATACCTGGAAGGAATGGAAAAAAAAAAAAAAAAAGAAAAAAAAAAAAAGGACTTCCTACGTCAAATGAGAGCACAGTGCAAAGCCAAACACCTGGTAACAGGGCAGATCCTCTGGGTTAGAGAGAAGCGGACCAGCCTTGCCCCAGCAGCCACTACTCCCTCCTAGGCACCACCCTCTGCTCCGCAGGTGCCCAGGCACCCGCAAGCTGCACAGCCGCCTACCCAGGGTGAAAGTAATATAAAAATAATCAGCACCTGCCCAGAGGGACAAGAGGGGCACTGCGGCGGGGACAGTAAAGTGAAAAGAAAGGCGAGAGGCTCAAGAGTTGCAGAGCAGGGACTCATTTGCACTGCAGATCCGGCTTTACTCGCTTGGGCTTTTTGTGCCTTAAAATCTGCCCCATCTCTACCAAAGTTTTAAAATCCCTTCTAAGTGCTGATACGTGAAAACACCAAGCAAAACACCTTTAACGTGCAGCTCCTCGCAAACCACACGGCGTTAACCAGTAGTAGTCCGGCACCAGAAAGCACGGATAAGAGAGCAGCTTTAAACCTCGAACCTTTAACGCGGAAAGTTTTCCTTCGGCTCCCGAGCGCGCAAAAAGCGGCAATTCCCGGCGCGGGGAGCCGGACCCCGCGCCGCCGCGGCCCCGGCCCGTGCCGCCCTCCCGCCCGCCTCACCTCGGCGGTTGCGGGTGCCGTGGTGGCGGGCGGCCGCGAGCTCCCGCTCGATCCTGCTCTCCAGGTACTCCTGCTTCTTGCTCAGCATCTCCTCGGTCTCCCGCAGCCGCGCCAGGGCCTCCTGCGCCGAGGGGGCGCCGCGGCTGCGGGACCCCCCCGCGGCGCCCCCCTTCAGCAGCTTCGAGATCTTGCTCATGGCGCCGGCGCTGACCAACGGCTCCAACGGCCCCAACGGCAGGCGGCACTGAGGCGCCTCCCGGCCGGGGCGGCACGGTGGGGCGGCCCCGGCACCGCGCTCGGCCCTGCGCCGTCAGCAGGCACCTGCACGTGGGGCCGCGCCCGCCGAAGCGCTCCTCAGCGCGCGGCAGCGAGGGCTGCGGAAGGGACGCGGAGGTTTTTTAACGGGTAGAAACGCAGCTTTTATTAAAGCAAAGTAAGAGGAACGCGTAAAGCAGCCCGGTTCACCGCGGCACTTCAAGCCGCGAGGGATGCGCATTCCGATTAGCGAGCCCCCCGGGGCGGGGCCTCTATGCAGATGAGGCCCCGCCCCGAGGGGGGCGGGGCCTCATCTGCACAGAGGCCCCGCCCCTGGGGCTGTCTCTGCCTAGAGGCCCCGCCCCCCGGGCTGGCTCTGNGGGGCTGTATCTGCATAGAGGCCCCGCCCTTCAGTATCCCGGCAGCCTTTGCGCGCGCTGCTTCTCCCCACCTCCTCTCTCCGCTCCGCATCCCGCCGCGGTGCGCGGGCCATGGCGGAGCTGGATGTGGGGCGGCACTGCGGGGTACCCCACTGCCGACAGCTCGGTAGGGCCCCACAGGGCCGGACACGGTGGCGGCAGCGGCCCCCTGGGGGGGCACCGAGCCCCGTCCCCCCGCGCGGGGTGGGGGGCGCCAAGTTGGTGGCGGCACCTTGGGGCGGGGGGCGGTGCGCGCTGCAGGGAGGGCCTGTTTGAGGCCTGCAGCGTTTGGGCTTTTTTATTTAACGTTTCCCTCAAGCTACGCTGCGTCCTGTCCGCTGGTGTTAGTGTGAGGTGTAACGGTGTCCGTCAGTGGTGGCTTTGCTCCTAAAGGCTCCTAAAACCTGCCGAAAAGCAGGTTTAAGAGGCGTTCCGTTGATGGCCTTAGCCTGAAAGAGCAGGTGACCCTACAGTGATGTAACTGTTGGCAGAGGCTGCATTTCCCAGAGCCAGCGCTGCCTGCTCTAACAAGCAACAACCCCACATGCTCCGCTGTTGATGCCCATCAGCTCTGTTGTGTCTCCCAGTGTTTTCATCCCCTGCTTTGGTCACTGCTGTTATCACCCTCCTTTCCCCTTCTGCATGATTTTGTCCACCTGAAAAGGCAATTGCAAGGATAAAAATACAGCCCCTGCACAAAGGAGAGTAAAAATGCTCAGACTGAGCGGTTTATGATGGCAGGACCCAGTCTTGGAGGTGAAGTGAGCTAAATCCTCCTAATCTGGGTGTTTTGCAGGGCAGCTGCTTCACAGTCTGCCAAAGCTGAGTGATGGAGAATGGAATAACGGCTTAAAGATGTAATTTATCTCCTTGTGTATTTTTTAGTAATATTAGATACTTGTTAGGTAGAGTAATTCATAATGTAACAGTGTTATAATAGCACCCCTGCACACATACTGTATAGACTTGTAGAGATAACCTATCTGATGGTATAAGTAAGCAAAAGCTAATCATTAAGCTAAAAATTATTAGCAAAACATGTTGTCTAACAGTAAACAAATCTCTCTTGGTTTCAGATTTTCTGCCCTTTGTATGTGATGGCTGTTCAGGAGTCTTCTGGTAGGTTTTGCCATGTTACATATTACCAGTTTCTGCTATTTTTTTTTTTGCGGTAGAACTTGTATAGAGGTAGATGTTGTCTAAAACGCAGTGTGTCTCACCATGTAGATGTGTTGAATTAAAAAAAAATAGTTTGTTCACTGAGCCTGCAATCTTTCTCCCCAGAGACTGTAGCAGAGGTTTGCAATTTGTGGGAGTATTTCTAAAATACAAATAAGTTGTTATGCAAGAGGGCTAAGTTAGACTTTTTTTTTGCCCTGTCAAAGTGAGCAAAGTTTTTTCCAGGTCTCTCAAAAGAGAACCTGCATTTTGATGCGCAGTTCAAATGAGCAATCTTAAGCTTAGTGCAGATTTGACTGTCATTTAACATTTCACTTTAAAATGTTAAGAGCCTTCAAGCAAGTTCTGCTGCTGTGGAAAATGCATTTAAAATTTATAGACCAACTTCAAGTGCTTTAACCTGAATCCTTAAACATCCTCATATCCTTGTTCTCTTGCAACACTATGTTGATTTCAGGTCTAAATCCAATGAGCTAAACATTTTACAAACTCAAGAAAAACATATCTAATAATGAAGTGAAATCTGTAGGTTAGAACAAACTTTGTAGAAGAATGATTATTTATTTGAAATGTTGCTGCGATAAAAATCTTTCAGATCACTCTTCAAGCATTTATGTTTTCACATGCAGTTTTTTTGACAGTTTGCTAATGATGTGATATTTTCTTGTCCCTAAGCCTGCAGCACAGAAGCCGGGATGCTCATGGTTGTTCTGAGGTAATCTTATATTAAAGGACTACCACGTAACGCATTAGAATACCATTCAACTTAAGTAACTGCCTATTTTGAGATTATACACATACCATATAGGCATGGAGTCTTTAATGAGTGTGACAAGCTTAAAATTAACGTACTGTCTTTCTGTGTGTCAGAAGGAAATCCAATTGGATCAAGGTGATGTTTCTTTTTCTAATTCTGAGCTAGATGTAACCATAAAAAGAGAAGTAGGAGGAACACGTTTTGTCCATAAAAGGGGAGAGCCAGCACTGTTCTTGTGGGAAGCTGGGGTGGTGATTTTTATCAGTAATATCTGTTTATTTACACATAATATTTCACACCAATTCTTAGGTGAATCTAAGAAATAACTGTGTGAAAACGGATCAGCATAGCTCTTATCCGTGCTCGTTTAAGGACTGCAATGGGAAGGAGCTTTTACCAGTTTTATGTCCCCACTGTGAAAAGCATTTTTGCCTAAGGTGAGTGTGACATAATGTTGAAACATAAATACTCTTTCATTACTGTATTGAAAAGGTCATGGAAGTTTTCCACTGTGTTGGTTACAGGCACCGTCATCAATCAGACCATGAATGTGAGAAACTGGACACACCAAAGCCTCGAATGGCTGCCACCCAGCAGCTAGTTCAAAATATTATAGGCAAGTTCAGTGGGATATTTATTTTATATTTACTTCTTCAGTACAAAAGGTTGGAGGCTTCTTGATTATAAAGCCCTAAGCCCACATGTCAGCATGTAATTCTTTTCGTCCAGACCAAGACAACAGGAGTAGATGTTTATAAAGAGTATCCTTGAACACTAAATTAGGTTCAGGTTGCTTTCAGGATGGTTGTCTCTGTTCTCATTCTACAAATACTGTAATGTAATAAATGGTAGATTGCAATTGTTTTTAAGCCCTACGTACACAGCCCCATGGTTCTGTATCTGTATACATGCCAGTCTGCTGGGATTATGCTAAGGCAATGATGCCGTATTTAAAAAAAAAAAAAAAAGCAAAAAAGAAAAAAAAAAGTGAGTCCACAGTTTGTTTTGTACCTTTAAACCAGACNAAAAAAAAAAAAAAAAAAAGTGAGTCCACAGTTTCTTTTGTACCTTTAAACCAGACCTAGGCAGGAAAGAGAATAAACAAGCACTGTCTAACTAGATTGGGAGCATGAGGTGGGGCTGATACAGGAAAAAGAGTCTGAAGCTGTTACCATGTGGCTTCTGTGATGGCCACACATATAGAAGCACTGGGGTTAGGATTCACCGTATGTAACCTCTTTTATGTAGTTTGTTTATGTACCGCTATTTTGCAGAGTCAGTACAGAGGACCAAACCGCTTAGCGATCCTGTTAGGACTGTGCACAATTCCCCACACCCTGCAGGAGCTGCAGCTAGTAGTGTTGTGGCCTCTAAAGTGATATGTTGGAGATACAATGAGGCACGGGGGATGATTTAACCGTACATTTGAACAAGTATTAATACAGTAGGAGAAATTTGGATCGCACTAACAGAAGTAATATTGTTTTCAGATTCCAAAAAAAGCGAGGAAGCCAAAAGCAAAAGACGGAAAGGAGCGAAAAGCAGCGAAACGGCAGCAAAGGTGGCTCTAATGAAACTGAAAATGCACGCGTGTGGGGATAAGTCTTTGCCTCAGGTCAGTCATACTTGTTTTCACTAACTGAAAACTGAATAAAATAACTGAATGAAAATAACTGAAAGGAAAGGAAAAGTTCACTGCATTTCTTGTTCTTCACTTAGTCCCCTTGCCCTCCTACTCATGGTTTTAGATTTAATTTTCCAAGCTCATAATCATTTATATGTTGATTTCAACTTGGCATCTGGAAGCAGTCTCATAAACCTTGCATCTCTTACAAGGTGTCTGCATATAGTTTAAAGCAGTCAGGTCAAGTTTGCTGATATTTTAGCAGGAGCATTGCCTGTCGTACAGTTGACCTATCTCGTAGAGATGCTTTTCCTGATGAGTCCTGAAAGGCTCCTGGCACATGACACAACTTGTACAGTCTGTCCCAGGCACAGCTGAGCTTTATGTTTTATAAATATACTACTCATATTTAAGATATATATATATATATTCCATTTTTGGATGAGGTGGACCTGAGGTCAGCAGTTCCTGCTTTGGCTTGAAGATGGTCTTGACAGTTAATCGTGTTTCAGCCTTCTAATTTCTTTGATTCTTGAGATACTTCACAGAATTCCTTTACTGTTTCTCACTACAGTGGTCACCCATACCAAGAACATCCTCACCACTACCATCCTCCCAGTCAAGATTATGTTAGATTGGAAAACATTTATTTCTTTCATCCAGGGTTTCACTTAAGATAAGTACTTGTGTGTCTTCCTAAAGGACATGATGGGATTTGACAACAATGTTCAGGTTTTAATTTGAGGGTTGAAGGATTTTTGTTGTTGTTCTTTTGTTTGTTTTTACTGAGAAATTATTATATATGTCTAGAATTATTTGTTTCTGTGAATGCTTTTTACTTGTTTTTCTAGACTGAAAGAATTTACTTTCAAGTATTCTTACCAAAGGGAAGCAAAGAAAAAAGCAAACCCATGTTCTTTTGCAGTAAGTGGAGTATTGGCAAAGTAGTAGATTGTGCAGCATCTTTAGCAAGTCTTAAAAATGATAACAACAAATCAACAGCCCAGGTAACTCAGTAATAATAATAAACATGTTCCAGTTTGGTATTTCCACCTTCCCCTACTGCCTTCGTTCTTGGATACAGATTAACACCAGATTTGCCCGTGTTACTTATTTTGCAGAAATTGAGGTTGTGCCATACTATCTCTGGAGAAGCATTACCATTTGAGCACACATTGGAAACGTGGCTGTCTGATAAAGAATGTCCATTGTACAATGGTGGAAACATCATTTTGGAGTATCTTGACAATGAAGTTCTATTTATAGATGATACGGATTCATACTTCAGTTAATCGGCAAATTATCAAAAAAAAAATTATTTTAAAGACTATGGCACTCCAACCAAGTCCAATTTCTTTTTCAAATCACTGTATGTCATAATCTGTCCCCTATTACAAAGACACAGTTCCCATCAATTTTCCAGTTGCACTGATTCCTGGAAACAGTTATAATAATTAATATAACTGATACTTTCTAGAATAAATCAGTGGTTAATTGTATAATATCAGTACCATTCTCAAGTTTTATATTTGTAATATTTTTCTGTAAATGATGGTAAAAGCATGTATTAAGAGCAGTAAATAATGAAATTGTAAACTTAAAGTATATCAATTCTTTGAAGATAAAAACAGCATACACTATTGTATTTTTTTTCTGTGATCTGTAAGAATAGATTTCTCTGAGTATGGCATGGACAGTCCAGCATTCTCCATGCTATAGGTTCATATTTACATTTCTCCTCATATAAGTATAATGACTTTCAGAAGGAAAGGCCTCTGAATTTAAGGTAAATTCCAACAAATGTCTCATGTTTTTATAACTTAACATCATTATTTGATTTGTGGAGAATAAAGAAAAACAGCATGAAATTATCTTTTTCTAATACAAATGTAAGAGAGGAAGCAGTACAGTTAAAATAGAAACATTCAAGGTCCTGTACTGTCTCTTTCCGCAGTCCACAAAACTGACTGTACTGAACCTAAGATTTAAAGTGTTTGTTGGCAATCATTATACCTAAAGAAGTTGCAACACTAGTTGCATTACTTTTATAAACCTTCAGTATTAATCGTCTCTCCAGGATTTGAAATGCTTTTAGGGTGTCAATAAGAAGATTACTATGAGTAATGGATGTATTCCAGATTTTTGGAACTCGTAAGGTTTTCAAAAGTGGTTTGTAAATTAAAAAATAGTAGGCATAGCAAGAAAGAACAGTGAGTTTATTTTTATCACAGTTGTAGCTGTTTTGAATTACCATAACATAAAACTATGTCATATTACACACAAATCCTAGGATAAGCACTCTCCTCAACATAACCAAATTTAAAAAGCAAGTATAATGAGATAACCCTGCTTCATCTTTCGTGTTTCATCTTAAATCTATCTGCTGTAGTCTTGCACTACCCCCCCATTTAAGCTTGATGGATAAAAACCTGTTTCAAGACTAATTCCTCCCACCCCATACTTTGTTTACTTTCATTCTTTACAATTATTCATACAATGTCCTCCCAGTGGGAGATATTAATAAGGATATTCTGTAAGGACAGAAAAGAGAAAGTACGAAGCCAGGGACAGCGCAAACCTAAACACAGTTCATAGCAGCAGGAACACGGTACTGCTTTTTGTGCTGCTGTGCCACGTGAATTAGCTCCATGGGTAGCCCTGTCTGATAATAAAGCAGCATTACACAGCAGGGAACCTACATTTTCATCATATTCACTTACATTAATTATGTGATACATCACTACTAAAATGACCTTTAGTCCTCAGACAGGTTGTGGGGGCATGAATTTCTCCTCCTGTCACTTACTGAGTAATTACTGTGTTTGTAAATAATATGTCTTTCAGCAAATTTAAACAGAGAAGAGCTGCCTTTCCTTCTTTCACAGACTCCAGGCACTCCTTTAGGTTTTCACAAGAAGGATCCAGCCTGTTCATGTCGTGTGGCTGAATACATTCAACAGTGTGGGGCCACGGGGGACAGCAGGTCTGTGTTAGTCAGGGATGTGATGCATTTCAGGGCACTTTCCTACCACTGCAGGACATGTGTAGAAGTGGAGAGAAACTCCACTGGAGATGAAGGGTGATGAGGTTAGGGAAGATTGCAAGTTCTGTCAGAAATTAAATTTTGGTCTAGAGAGAACTGATGAAACAGAAGGGAAACAAGACAAAAGTAGTGTGTTTCTACTGAGGCCTGCAAATGGAAGTGGACACTGCCCCATAACAGCAGCCACTTGAGCATTCATAAATCTGAATTTGCTGTTTTGGCTCATATTCAGTAATTGTTAATTTTAGGTTCACACTCCAGGTTTTTCTCTAGTACCTCCACTAGAGGGAACAATTCTCCAGTGGCTACAGTGCCAAATTATGGTTCATAACCTATTTTTGAAAACAGGTAACTATGTGATAAGAAAAAAAAAAAACATTCATAGGAGTAATAAAAAGAACGAAAAGATCACAATGTGAGAGGAGGAGTCTGCCTGGCATCTTTCTCAAAAGATGCTCTTCCTAAGTAGGGCAATAATGTGTTTTTTTTCAGATCGCCTTAAATATTATACATTCCTGTACTGCCAAACATTATGACTCTTACAGCAATTTAGGAATCTCTGTATCATGTCCTGATTAGACTCAAGAGAAAAAACAGTAAGTGTGTGGCTATGTGGCTATCAATTATTCTTATTTTGTTACTGTACTATTTGGCTACTTGCAACTTTTGCTGCTTTAGTATGACTTAGGTATAGTTATTTGATTTTACTGCATTCTATGTAGGTGTCATGAAAAGAACTTACCAGTTGTTTGGCTCCAGTTTTCCTTCCTGTGTGGGGGCCCTTAAAGTTTACTTGCCCTACAGCTCTCATGGGGGTTGCTCAGGCAATTGAACAGTAGATCTGTTCTCCTTTGTCATATCTGCTGCAAACTGTTGTCAGAGACAGCTAACTGGGACATGTCTTGATGAACCAGTTATCTTGTGATTTCCATGGCAAAATGCAAAGGTCTTTTAGGCTAAAATGTCATTCTTCAGGTACTACCTGCAGCAGGAGCTTCTGTTGTGCAAGACAGCAGAAGGACAGGCCTTCCTTTTGGCTGCCAGCTGCAAGCAGAACAAATGACTTAATGTGGTCTTCCCCCAACACCCACCTTCTGTTTGCGTCAGAAGTTTGCACAGCACGGACTTGCCCCTGCACAGCCTCCTGAGAATTCGCTTTTAATTGTATGTTAATATTATAAATATGGTTAGAATACATACATATTATGTATGTATACATATGTATATACATATGTATATAGGATATAAAATATATAATGATTATAAAATACTCTAAATATAAAATACGTATAATATACAGTATAGTGATTATATGTAGAAACTCAGATTACTAAATTTTCAGAAACTGAGAAACAGAAACAAATGAAGATAGTCTAACTCATAATCTAACACATAGATAAATAAGGAAAGTGAAAACCCCATTCTAATCAGAGAGATCCTGGAGAGAATCCAGAATCAGAAGCAAAAATTTTCCCTGAGATACTGTACGTTTTCTGGGGATAGAATTACTCCAAGTTTAGCTGTTAGACTCTAGCACATCTTTGCTGATCACATACCAACATTCACTTGTAGTAGATGCTCACTACAGAAATGTAGGCAAAGTTACCCATCTGAGAAGGTGAGCTTGTCAAGAAACATACTTAATGAATTTATATTCAACTAAGCTATTAAAGTAGATGAAATAACAGCTTTTTTTGGATCATCTGTCTCTATAGTAGTTCTAAAATGCACAAAGTTAAGCTTTGCAAGCATTTTATCGTTGAGGATGCTGCTGGTAGCAGCTCCTGGCTGAACTGGTACCAGTTCAAGTACTACAAATTGATTCACATATATAGTTGACTGTGTGGATTTCCGTGGCAATGTTACCTGTCAGGGCTGGTGAACAACGTCGTAGCAAACAAGAAATAATATACCATGTTAAGAAAGAATGCACTTTTATCAGTTTCCTTTTGCCTGCCTGTTTTAGAAAGAGGGAGAAGCATGTAATCTGTATTATCTAAAATTTGAAAAATATTTGTTACAACTTGTAAACTGAACACAAAACTGCAGAAGTGCTTTATACTTAGTGCCTTACAATGTAACCGTAACAGTCAATCTTGCAAAGGAAGGTGATGCCATTTTTCCCTCTATATCACTTTATTTGTAATAGTCTTGCAAAAAGTATTACTTCAGTTGTGACATGCCATTGAAAATCTTTGGTAGGAAGCTAGCGGGCTTTTTGGAAAACAAATGAGCAAGATTTACTGTTTATGAAAAATATCTCTCATTACTGATATGAGATCATCCTAACTAGCAGAATTTAAAAGTTCAGAAGGGGGCTCGTGCAGATAAGGAGGAGCAGGGTCTCAAGGCAGTGAGCCAGAAGACCTTTCCTCTTAGCATATTAAGGCATCAGCTCACATATCCAGATCTAGTACCTTATTTGTCTACAAGCATGCGAAACACGGTTACTAATAAACCAATAATCTAAAGGCTTATATTAAAGCTCCCCAATCAGCTTCCTGGCCACACAGCAGACGGGCAGGTGTTTTTGCCCCTTGTTTTGCTGATAGCACACTGCACGGCTGTCCTTGGGGCTGGCTATCTACTAACGAGACATCCCATACCGCTGTTAACAAGACATCCCGTGTAACGATCCTTGAAGCAGGCCTCCACAAGGAAAGGTTTCAAAGGTGTTGATAGGGTTTTAGGAGAGGAGTGAGATGCAATGGAGAAGAATCATCTCTTTTTAGGCACTGTAACTTTAATGGCATCGTGTAAATACTAGACTATTACAAAGGAATTGCAGAGTGTGCATTGACGCTTTCTCCTGGCTCTGCCAGACAACCGAGGGGGTCAAACGGAGCCGCAAGCCGCGCATCCCGCCTCACGGCAGCCCATGGGATCGCACACGGACGAGCCCCGCAGCCCGGGCGCACCGCGGCGGCCCTCGCGCATGCGCAGTGCCCGCGCCCGGCGCCCCTGCGCACGCGCAGCTCACTGCGCGCGGCGCGGCGCGGAACGAGGCGAGGCGGCGGCGGGGACGTGCGGGCGGCCGCCATTTCCGGTGTCGCCGGGGGCTACGAGTTCGGCTGTTTCCTCCGCTTCTTCCTCTCCTCTGGGGCGGGCCGGCGCCGGGCAGCAGCCGCAGCCGCCGCGTTCAGGTGTGCGGGGCGGGGGTCGCCAGTCCGCACACTCAGTCAGCCCCCGCCGCGTTTCAGGTGTGCGGGGAGGGGTCACTTGTCCGCGTAGTCAGTCAGCCGCGCTTATTAGCGGGAGAGGAAAAGAGGTCGGTGAGAGGTAGGGCCGTTCAGGGTGAAACATCGTTGTGTGCTCAGGCTGGTTCCTCTGGGGGGTCGCGGCTCGGCTCAGCGGGACGAGCCCCTCGCGGGGTCATCCTGAGGCGGCAAGGCTCAACTGGGAGAAAATCCGCGTCCAGTCAACTTAGACACGGATGTTTTAGTGGCATAAGTACTCCGGGTTTGGTGCTTTTGTGGCATTTTCAACCTGGACGTGTTTCATGAAGCAGGGCAGGATGTTTGTCCGCCTAAGGCACTGTTGGTGCTACCGGTGCCCTGTGGAGAACAGGAGCATCCTGGTGAGCACTACCCGGACCCGGCTCTGGGTCCGGACACGTCGCTTGTGCATGGGAACCCCCCGGTCATGTGTAATTGCNTGGAGAACAGGAGCATCCTGGTGAGCACCACCCGTACCCGGCTCTGGGTCCGGACACGTCGTTTGTGCATGGGAACCCCCTGATCATGTGTAATTGCAGTTTTTTGACACTTTTCCGTGCAGATTTTGCACACTCATGTGTCTAAACTCATGTATCTAAGCAAGTGTTTCCAAACTGGTCCTCACTTAGCAAAGACTGAAACAGAAGGTATATTGGAAAGACTGTGCATACCCTAGTGTTTCACATCACTCCTGCAAGCAGAGATGCATACGAGATAAGATAACATTGCTTCATAGTATTCGGTAATGTAAAGAACAGCTTAAAATAACGGTGCTTTCTTGTATCTTTTTAATGGAGAATCAAGACCCTTTTGTAGTTGTATTTGGAATACACCATTGGAATAAGGCAGAGAAGAATAAGCCACAGAAAGGCTGGGTTTTGGGTTTGCTCCCCTCTAATTTAAGATAACCAAAGTAATCTAAACCATGCTTAAAATAGACTGAACTATGGCTGCAATCATCTGCAATAAGTTGTACTGAAGAGCTCAGTATTTTTTAAACAAACAAATACTGAGTTGTACAGTGTATCCAAAAATGTCCTTGTGTGTAACCACACTGTTGCTTTTCAAAGACTTCGTGTGCACTGAAGTCCCTGTCTAAATGTAGCATTTAGCACTCATTTCTTTCCACATCGAAGGTCTGCGTTTGTAGATATTTTTATGTTATATTGACAAAATACAGGAAAAAAATATATGAAAACAGACAAAGCTTATTAATATATTTTCTTAAAACAGCTCTTTCACGGTGAGGAATAGGACAAGCATATATTCCAGAAAAGCAAAAAACATTGTGGTCCAGTGGACTGAAGTCCAAAGAGGAATAAAACAATTAGAATTTGTAAAAATATTCATAGTCCTTTAAATGTTGCTCTATCTTTTAGGCTAAGAAAAGATGACTGATCCTTGGCAAGAATGCATGGATTATGCAGTTACTCTAGCAAAGAAAGCTGGAGAAGTAAGTATTTCTATTTCTAAATAATAATGTTATTTACTAATAATATATTACAGCTTTTGGAGGAGTTTTACTGTTAGATATTCCTCTGTGGAATGTTCTGTCAAAAATGTGAATTAGCAGCATCGTTCAGTGATGTTCAAGATTGGAGCATCTTCCCTGTTCTTAACTTGGTTAATTTAAGAGAACAATTTTACATATTGAAATACATATGAACCAGAATGTGATAAAGGCTAAGGAACATCTCTTATTCCTTAAATTTGATTTAAGAAATGTTTTAGGAATTGTGATAAAGAGCATCCTCAGTTTTTCCATAAAAAGGTAACTGTCTAACTTTTTTATTGTCTGAATAACTGTTGACAATCTTTCTTCTGAGCAACTTCTCTGTAGCATTATTTCACCTCTTTTGGTCAACTCTTTTATTCATTGGTTTATACTTGGTGCAACACACACATTACTATTTTCTGTTTATGAAAGCTGTTTTTCTCCTATAAAACAGGAACTTCTCTCAGAGGCAGTACTCTGCCTGTTTGTGGTCTCCGATGGCTTAGAATAAGGGGAACTTGCACATTTTTACAAAGCCTTGACGTAGGACTGATTAGCAGATGTTTAGTTGCCCTTAGTAGATCTTCTGCGTACATTTGAAGCTAGTGCAACAGACAGGATGGCACAGGTCTGAGTTGAATTCCTAGGAGCTGGAGAATCTGCAGAACATGATAGTGTAGAAGCCCATCCTGTCATTTTAGTTAGATGACACAAAACTCAACATTGTCTTAGTTGTAGTAAAAATATTTTCTGGGCTGTGAGACATAGGTTTTTAATCAATTTTCTTAGTTCTTAAATCATAGGTGCATGGTCTGGCTAAAAATAGCTTATTTTCATGTTTCATTCAGCTTACTGATATTTAGATAAATTGGCTTAAAACATGGAGCTCCCTTTCATCCACAAATGGATGAAGTACCGTAGTACTTAGTTTTAAGGTTAAGTAAAAAATTGTACTGGTAGAGAGAAGGAATAGATGCAGGGCTGGGCACAGCTCCTGCAATTAAGTTCATTTTGTGTCACTATTTGTGTTTTGTACATGAGGTATAGAAAGTTGCAGTACAAATGATGCTCTATCTCGGAAAAAATTAATATTTTCCATACTGTTTATGAAGATTTTTTTTTCTTTTGTTTCACAGATAATCCGTGGAGCACTCAAAGAAGAAATATCTGTTATGACTAAAAGTTCACCAGTAGATCTAGTGACAGAAACGGATCAAAAAGTAGAAAACTTCATTATTTCTTTGATAAAAGAAAAGTATCCTTCTCACAGGTACAGCTTCTTTTTGATACATTTTTGGTAAAAAAAAGTAGGTGACTGGAAGAAAAAGATGGAAAGTTTCTAATTTTACTGATAACATTTCAGTATGACTGACATGCTAGAAAATTATAGATTGCATTCTTAATGTCTCATTAAATAATGTTGCATTAAATATTTCAGAGTAGTAGGGGTCAGAGTTTTGCCCAAATGCTTCCAAATGAACTGCTGGCTAATTTTGCAATTAACTCTTTAATTTTAACACTTCTCCCCATCTCACCATTTCTGTTTTTGTTGTAGTCTTTTCATGGGCTGAGTAATACACTAATAACATGCAAACAGTGTAGAAGAGAATTCCATACACTCATACTCATCCCAGTGGTTTTTGAGTTCAAGGCAAATAGTATAATGGTCAAAAAAAATGAAATTAGCTTCCTGTAGCAGTTATGTGTATTCCTTGGATTTACCAATATGGTAGAGCAGTCACCCTGTCCTCTCCTTTAAGTGAAGCTCCGCTTTGGATTTCATCCATTTCCAAAGTTGCCTATTTAGCTACACGTGTAAAACTGTTTTCCTGCTGCTAAATGGGACAGGATGCAGTGAAAACGCTCGATGGAGGAGGGTCAGGTTAAAGAACACTTAAATTCAGTATACACAAGTTCAAGGGACCTGATGGGATGCACCTGTGAGTGCTGAGGGGGATTGTGTGGCAAGTTTTGCAATTCAGACATTTTGAAAATTTCTTTTTCTCATTTTTAAATGCATTTCCTATTGTAGTTTCATTGGAGAAGAATCTGTTGCAGCCGGAGAAGGCAGCATTTTGACAGCTAATCCCACGTGGATTATAGACCCTATTGATGGAACTACAAACTTCGTACACAGGTTCTATTGTCATCTTTTATGTTAGCAAATTAAACTGATTACCTTTTTTTTTGTTTCTCTAGTTCTATGAAAGCATTTTTTTCATTTTAAATTCATTTAAAAATGATACCATGAGTTTGTGAATAGTTACAAATTGCTGTTTACTTATAGTTGAGAACCATTTGCAGTTTTTGTTCCAGAAAGAAGTTCCAGAAAACTATTATTTCATTTACCTTTTTTAAATATACTAGACATTTAAATGAAGATTGTTTTTTATTAAGCATAAACATGGTAGTAAAAGAAGCATAGTATTTCCCTGTAAATAGTGAAATGTTTTGTTTTGTAGGTTTCCATTTGTGGCAGTTTCAATTGGCTTTGTTGTAAACAAAGAGGTATACTTTTTATTACTTAATATCTAATCAAGCAAAATAAATTTAATTTCTTGTTGCTAGTTATCACTAATATTTGTATTTTTAAAGTAGATAGAAAGAAGGAAAAAAACACTTGTTTTTTTGTTGTTGTTGTTGTCTTTACTGTTTTCTTGCAGATAGAATTTGGAATTGTGTACAGCTGTGTAGAAGACAAGATGTACAGTGCCAGGAAAGGCAAAGGTGCATTTTGCAATGGTCAGAAACTTAAAGTATCAGGCCAACAAGGTAACCTTTGCTGCTGAGTAGGTGTTTTTTTGTTTTGTTTTGTTTTTTTCTCCTTCTTTTTGGATATAACATACTTGTAAACTTACAAAATAAAAATCAAGATTAGGCAGTTGGAGATTGTTTCCTATGTGTCTTCTTAAGTTTGTGTGCTTTTTCATTTTATTCCTTCTGTGTCTGTAGTCCCTCTGTGATGAGTTTTCTAAAACTATAATGAATCTAACAGACAATTTAGCTTCTTCCAGCTCTGAACCACTGTGGGTTTAAATCTTATTAGTAGGATTTTAGTATACTTACTACTTTATGTAAAGGAAAACCATTGCTTAAGTTGGGACCTTTACACTTTTGAGAATTGATCTACTTGTTCTAACAATAGAAATTTATATAGCAATAACCTGAGTTAATACATATACACAGTTAAACCAAATTGTGTTTTATTTTATCTTTGCCTGGCATGTTTTATATAAGATTCTTTTTTTTTTTTTTTTTTAATACCTCAACTATGTTCAGTCTGTCAAGAAAACAATGAGGAGAACTTTGCTTGAATTGAACTCAGATGACTAATTATTGTCACTATGTAAGATGTACTCTTGGAAAAGTAAGCTTTAATTTCCTTTCCAGACATTACAAAATCCCTTTTGGTAACAGAATTGGGATCAAATCGGGATCCAGAGACTATAAAAATAATTCTTTCTAACATGGAAAGACTTCTCAGTATTCCTATTCATGGGTAAGGTATTACTTATTTTTGGTATTTATTGGGGTTAAATAATTTCTAGGAAAAATCAGTTCTTTTAATTTACATACAGACAATGCATACATTTAACATCTTGAAATGAACTATGATTCAAATTTAGCTTCTCAAGAGGGATTTTATGTGTTTATTTTTTTCTATCTGGGAGAGATCGTTTGGAGAATTGAGGCATGTTTGGTTTTGTAGAACTTAAAATACTATATTTTCTATTCTAGTTAAACGATCGAATACAATTTTGTTTATTTTTTGCAGAAACAGACATGGAATAATCAGAACTACATAAAGAACAGCTATATTAGAGTAGCTATATTAGTTTACTTAGTTTCCCTCTAGTAAAGAAAAAACTTTTAATACATCTGAAGACAGATGTATTAAAATGTTTGAATTTATTGTATAAATGTTTGAATTTATTCAAGTAAATTAATACTAATTTCAGTTATATTTCCTGCTTCTCCTTTCCCAGACGAGGAAAAGCAAAACAAAAATTCTACATTTTCACAAGCCATTTTGTGTATAAAGATGGTTTCAGAGCATGTTTGTTCATTACTCAACGCCAATTGTGCATCTGACCTAAAAGGGATTTCAAATTTATGCCAGGATTCTTGTTTTGACTCTTAACATTTAGGCTTTTTGTTCTTTTAGAAAAACTTGTGAGGTCATTAAAAAATATCTGCTAAATGGTTAATAGGGAATACATTTTAGATATTTTAGGTCGTTACTTTTTACAAATAAAATTTCAAAGTTAAACTAACTTGAAGATTAGAGTTGATTTAATTTGGGTTTTGCTGTAACTTTAGCGGGCATCCATTACATTTTAATGCAGACTCTTACCAATATTTGACATAATTATTTCTGGAAATGATGTTTTTGCTTACTAGTTACATTAATGTTTCAAAAAGTAACTGGAATTTGCAACTCGCAATGCTCTGATGAATTTATCCAGAACTAATTGATACTGTTAATCTATTATTTGTGGTTATTACTGTTAGTTTTTTACATGATGCAGATGTTTACCAACCATCACTAGAGAAACTGATTTTTTTTTCTTTTTGGAGGGATGAGAACAGTATAAACTCTGCTTTAATTGAAGTATTCAAAAAGTAAAGCAGAATATCTATTACTTTGAGGAGGGAATAGGTGTATTGCATAGTATTTTTTCTAGGTTTAAAAAAAAAACTGCTTAAGGTGTTTTTTCACATCTAAAACTTGATTGACTTCAATGTAATTTATAAACATTATTTCTGGAAATTTGGTATATTTCTAGGACTCTAACATACTTAAACACAAATGGAGGATGATGTTACATGCATTTGTTCCACTGCAACATTCCATCATATTTTCTCTAGCTCACTTCGTTTTGTGTATGATGCTTTTGTGCTCTGTATAGTTTTCACAGTGCTTGTGACTGTTTTGGGAACTACTCTCAATTCAAAAACAACAATATCTCCTTTAGGATAAGAGCTGTTGGTACTGCAGCTGTGAACATGTGCCTTGTGGCAACAGGCGGAGCGGATGCCTATTACGAGATGGGAATTCACTGTTGGGATATGGCAGGGGCTGGAATCATTATTACTGAAGCAGGCGGAGTACTGCTCGATGTATCAGGTAGATACATGGCCGTGCTTGATACTACTGTGTCCTTTCAAGTAGCTAATTGGGAGCAAAACTTAGCTGAAATGAGAAGATTGATGCTGTTCAGTTTTCCTTCTGAGTTGCCATTATTCAGCAGTGTCTCCATCCAGTTAATAGACAGAGAGGCACTCATTTGCTCTTAAGTTTATTAAGATATTTTTAACCTTTTGGGTTGAGCATCAGAAGAGAAGTAAAAGTGGCATCACTTCATAAATAAAAAAGAATGAATGTACAATGAGTAAATTTACACGAGCTACAAAGAGTAAATGTAGCTCATAAGAGAAACCTGTTGAGTTAAAATGCATTTTTATCCAGGGATCCTGAATGGTAATGCCAATCTGTTAATGTATCACTTATATTGGGTTTTTATGCTCATATTCTTACTAACTTCTATTTTTTAGGGGGAATAAGCTAGTTATGTTGCTTGTTTTGATTTTTAGGTGGACCATTTGACTTGATGTCTCGAAGAATAATTGCTGCAAGCAGTCGAGCTGTAGGAGAGAGAATAGCTAAAGCACTTCAGATAATTCCTCTGAAACGGGATGATGCAGCAAACTGAATACCAAAGCTACACCTTAAAAGTATAGATACTGTGGTTGTCTCATACTGTCATATACTTGTTGTTCTTTACCATGAACCCGATAAAGAAATAAATAGAGGCTAATCTTTTCTTACTGATAGCTTAAGGTGTCACTGCAAAGTAATATTTTGAGATGGGACCACCATGGTGGTGTTATGGAATAATTCTAAGTAAAATTTTACTGTTAAATATTTTATTTCATATCACAATTGCATGAAGATCTGTAAGAAGAAACATACATGCAACTAGTAATTAAGTTTTGTATTATAGTGGAAAGCATAACAAGAGACTTTTTAGTCAGAAATGTAGTTGCTTAAGTGACAAAATAACATTTACTGCCTTAACTACAGAACTTCACATCTGGTCCTGTATCCAAAAATATCAAGGCATTATTATTTATCCAGTTTCTCTCCCTTTTTCTCCCTATTAGGTTTTTCTTTCAGTGTCATCAGCCCATCCATTTCTTCAGCATGTTCCTGTTTTTCAAAGTAGGTCATACATTTCCAAACTTTATTCACTTGCTGTTAGTTGAGACTCTAATTAGATCCTTCGTTACCCACTAGTGTTTTTTTTTTACTAGTCTTTATCTTTCTAACAGTTGTTGCACCTTAGTTTTGGTAGATTGACACAAACTATTCTTTGGTCTCTTACGTGTCCACTGCATTTGTAAATTTATTACAGAAGCAAAGTAATAGATCATTCTGTTATAAAAGTAGTGTGTGTCCCAGGAATAAGTTCTGAGCATACTGTCTGTCAACAAATGGCTTTATATGAAATTAAAGTGAAATATGATTGGAATTTGTTCATTGGAAGTGCATGGTATTAAACCCTATATCTTTTTTTTATCAGGAATAATTTCCATTAATCATGTTTGGGTATGCCCATGGAGGAGAGTTTTGCAAAATTTTAAAGAATCCTTAAAATCTGAGAAAGTTTTCAGTAAATCTGAGAGTTGTGAACAAAATAGGTTACAATAAAACAAGTTGTTTTGTTAACAATAACTAAAGTTCAAAATTTTCACCTTTTTTTTGTGAATTTTGTCAGTGACTGAATATCAGGTTTCCATATGCTACATTCTCTACAGGCACGTGAGAACATACATGCTTAAACCTAAAGAAAGAGTTCTAAAAAGGCTTAGTAATTTAATTCTTGGTGTTAATTGTTCCAAATGCACAAAACTATACGAGAATATTTTTTTTTGGCATTTTTGTAATCAAGCTTTTTACAAGTATTAGTGTACTGTTCAAATAAGTAGTGCACTTTAAAAAGTTATTTTAACTTAGTTTTTGCACTGTGTTCTGTGTCAAGTTTCCAGGGAAGAAAAAAAAAAGTTGTTTATTTTGATGGTCTGCTCGATACATGGCAGTACTTCAGAAAATATGGCTAAATATACAGCTGTTCCACTGTTTGTTTTTATTTTGGAAAATGATAATGTCTGTCTTGAAGTTCCAGCAGATCTCCTCTTATAAATCTGAGTCTTCTATATCAATTATTTTTTGCAGGTTCTGCAAAATATTTCATTGAAATTATTTCTAGTATCAGACAATTAACATTAATTAGATTAGCACCTGCCTGTTCTTCAAAGGGCTTACCAAAAAGCTAGACTTATCTTAATTTTAATTTCAGTTTTACTTTTAAGGTTCCCATTGGCAAGAATAGGAACTTCTTACGCATTGCACTGTAATGTTATTATTATAATTGATGGGGGATCATTGCTTCACAATAGTTCATTATTTTAAAATGTCTGCTGTACCATTTTCATGGTTGTTGTATGCAATATGAACTATGCAGATTTTTTTTGTATGTTAAACTGATTTCTTTTGTGAAACGGAGACATGTCTAAAAATACTTGAGATGAGAGTGTGTGTTTGGAATAAATGTCTGTTTTAGCAGTGGCAGCTCCAGGTGCGCTTCCCTGCTTGATATGAGTCAGAGTAGACGATGTTGGATCCTATTGTGATGGATTTGTGGACTTGGAAGCTTCCTCTCTCTGTGTATGAATTGTAATTTCCTTACTGACGTTGGAGTACGCAGATCCTGAACTGTTATCCCTGTACAGAAATGGGACTTTGTGTACAGCTACCCTGTTTTTGAGAGCCCTCCTGGGAGATCACAACAGGTTAATCTCAACTGTACTTGGAGCTCTGACACTGTAGATTATCTTGTCTGTAGTTTCCGTCTAAGGGCTATCACCTGGTTGAATCATGTAGCTTTTTCACTAGGTTTCTTAATGTGCTTTGGGGGGGAAATTATATTAAGTGTTGTTTCTCATCTTTGCTTTCTCAGTCTTAGCGCTGAAGACCAAGCTAATTCTTGCTGGAAAGACAAACGGCAGCTTTCATAATCTTGGAGTTTGTGCCTGCTTGCTTTCCAGCGTCAGTCTCCCTTTCAGGGGGATCAGATCCCTGTTGCTGGATTCCTTGTTCAAGCATTATTATCTCAAATAACACATCTAATACATGACTAACTCTTTAGTCACATGAAAAGGATAATAACTAAGCTTAAAGGCATTTTATTTTTAGATCTTTATTAGCCTGCAATTTTGGCAAAAGTTGGAGTAAAACAGAAATGAAGATGACTGTAATTAAAGACCTCTTGATGGACTGCGTGAGTCAGAAAACCTGTGTCATTGGGTTTGTGAACGGTGACATTCAGGGCATGCTGAGTGTTCTGAGAAAGAGGCATTGGGGATGGAAAGGGAGGCAGAGCAGGAGAAGCATCTTATGGGTCAGGGGACGGAGTTTTGCAAAGCTTCTCTCATTTGGGCCCTTGTTCTGGGAGGTACAGGTGTTCTGGGAGGCCCAGGCGTTGTCACATGCTCTAGGTGTCCCTACTAGAGCAGGGGGGTTGGACTAGATCATCTCTAGAGGTCTCTTTCAACCTCAGCCATTCTGTGATTACAAGGGAGGAATATTCTTTTAGTGGTCAAAATGGTAAAATGCCCATTTTTTGTGTTGTGAAAGAATGACAAAGTTAATAATCTTAAGATGGGTTTTAAATTTTAACAAAAATTAAGATAAAACTGTATATTTACAAGATAGCATTTTGTTGGGCAATTTTTATCTGAGATAATGAGAAAGGAAAAATGGTTAAGAGAACTACCCCGCAGGTCAGTTAAGGCCTGTGGATAGTGCTTGTAGGAAGACAGCAGCAGTCCAGTCTACAGGAGGCTGCCTTACATGGCTGATTAGTGAAAAACATGTAACTTGAGTTGGGAAATCCTGCTAGAATTTAAGTCTGGACTCTAAGTTAAGATTCAAAGCTTTACAATGCAAGGATGAGGATATCAGCAGACAGATTCAACATGTGAACCAAATGAACAAAAATCTGAGAACAACTCCTAGAAATCAAAACACTGTATGGGCAAATTTAACTGGTCAATTTGACTGGATGGTCACTGTCGTCACCATAGTTGCTACCCAGCCAGATGTTCTAACAAATCTCTCCAGAGCAGGGACACTGATTTTTAGCACAAGGTTAAAGCATCAAGCACTGCCTTCCCAAAGACCTTCCTGGCAGAAATGACAGGTAGCTCCAGCCTATCTCTTTTGGCTGCAATTGCTGCTCATTAACACTCTCTAGTAGTTGTTTTACTGACAATTTGTGACAGTTTTCTACGGTAGACTGCAAAGCTTTGGCACTTCTTCAGAGCAGCATGCTTTAGTACATTCCAAGTATTTGGAGAAGCATAAATAGTCCCCAAACAAAATTGATAAAAGGCAACACTACTTTTACCCCTCACATACACACCAACATCTTAAACATGGGCTATTTCTCATAGCATCTCTGTGGCTGGAAACTACAGTTTTTAAGAAGCTGTTGAATGACTCTTCCCATGCCTAGAAGTGAGAGAGACCTTCTGACTAGCCACTAAAGGTCAACTTATCACCTTGGTATTAAGCAAGTTAAATAAGGGATGTGTCTCATTCCATGAGCAACTTCCCAACTTTTCAAAGTGAACTATTAATTGAGCGCCATTCGTTATTGTAAATAAAACAAATTACTTCACAAGCCAGATGTTAGGGCAAGAGTGCTGACAGGTAACTTTCCAAGGCTGTGTTGTTTTTGGATGTACAGCAGTTGGCTGTAGGGAATGGCTTCCTTTGCTTGCACAAGCACCGCACGGGGTTTTGTGGATGATTTGACAATGTGGGACTTCTGCAAGTAAGCCGGATCCCTAGGACAACGTAATCCATTGCATCTCTGGATTACTGCTCATCCTGCAGCAAACATGACAGTGGGTGCAGAATGACCTGTTCGTCACATTACCCTCGAGCTTGCACAGTCTCCACTCAAAGCTCTGTTGCTTCCTCGGGGTCATCAGTATAGGTGAAACGTTCTTCACTGCGTCCACTCTGCTGTCTGCTGTTGTAACAGTGGGCAAGTGAGAGCTGCTGTGCTGAAAGCCATGTGCAATGTTTGCAAGAAAAAATACTAGAGGAGCGTGCTGAGCTGAAAGCCTATTTTGCTGCTGTCCTGAAGAGCTAAGTACTCACAGAATCACAGGATGGTTTTGTTGGAAGGGACTTGTAGAGATCATCTAGTCCAACCCCCCCTGCTCCAGCAGGGACACCTAGAGCACGTGGCACAGGGTCACATGAAGGCGGGTTTGCTTGTGCTCATTTGAGTATTATGGGCTAGATCTTCCATAGTACAACAAAAACCGTTGCCTGTCACACTTCAAGGTAGTGATAGGCCAGCAAATGTAATATGCTCACGCTGTCCCGGAGGCTTAGTTTGAGTTAATGCAGTGTCTTTTATGCTCATTATTGGCTTGCACAACTACAGTGTTTTACACTGATTTTTTTTTCTCTACAGCAGTGTTCTTGTTAGGTTAGGGTTTTAACCTAAGTTTAGGTTAAAACCTTATGTTGACCAAATTTACTGAAAAAAAGAAGCCCCAAATAAACAGCAATAAGTGTAGCAGCAGTAGGGAAGGCTTCTGCTCCCTGTTTATGCAATGGAAGATAAAAGTGTATGCTTTGGGATGGCTGTACTTAGCTGTACAGTTCTTGGGAGGAGGCGTTAGAGGGACTTCTCCTCAGCTTCACAGAATCA
Organism: Crypturellus undulatus; assembly: GCA_013389825.1. Taxonomy (NCBI): domain Eukaryota; kingdom Metazoa; phylum Chordata; class Aves; order Tinamiformes; family Tinamidae; genus Crypturellus; species Crypturellus undulatus. Next base: position 272,474 of record VWPW01001133.1, on the reverse strand, counting down.
CAAAATGGTTGAGGTTGGAAGGGACCTCTAGAAATCATCTAGTCCAACCCCCTGCTCCAGCAGGGACACCTAGAGCACGTGGCACAGGGTGGCATCCAGGTGGGTTTGAAGATCTCCAGAGAAGGAGACTCCACAGGGAGCCTCTCTGGGCAGCCTGTTCCAGGGCTCTGTCACCCTCACAATAAGTTCTACCTCACATGGAGGTGTAACTTCCTATGTTTCAACTTGTTCCTATTACCCCTTGTCCTGTCACTGGCCACCGTCGAGAAGAGTTTGGCCCCATCCTCTTTCCTTCTTCTCTCAGATATTTATACATATTGATCAGATCTCCTCTCAATCTTCTCTTCTCTAGACAAAACGGGCCCAGCTCACTTAGTTTCTCCTCATACAATAGATGGTCCAGTCCTTTAATCGTTCCTGTATTGCACTTTGGAGATACTCTTCGGAGTTGACAATTTCAAAAGAAAATTCATAGGCAAAATAAGCTGTGTTCTTCATAGTGCCTGACTAAACGCTAGATGGCAGCCAGAGCCTGGGAAAACCAGGAGGCGCAGCGTATGGTCTCACAAACGCAATTCTGCTTCCACTTGTCTTTCACTCTCCCTTCTGATAGCCATAGTTAAGGCAAAGTTGAATGCAACTAAGAGTATATTGTTACTAGAACTGTTCTTCAAATACTGAGAACTTGGGCTCTGTATGTCTGCGTCTTGTTTCAAAAATTGGAACAGAACTTCTGTTGTATCAGCAACGTTAACGTTTCCTCCCTTTCAGTGTTTGTATACTGAAAGATTGTCATTTTTGTCAAAGAACTCAAATCTGCGTTCTAAAATGAGATAAAAGCTTTGTTTACAGCATCTGTACAACAGATTAAATATATTTAAGGCTGGGCCCGCTTATCCTGTGTTTTTGCTCTCATAAATTAGCACATGGCTTTTAGAAATCTGTTTCCATATCTGTCAGATAATCTGCTGGATGTGTATGCAGAAATTTGCATGCAAACACAGCAGCCCTGGGAACACAAACCTAGACACGCAAGAGTAGTTTTTTTATAATTGTAAAGGTGTAACTGCTTTATATTCTCAGAAAATAAAAGGCTCGGGAAAAAAGGCTCAGAACAATATTTCTTCCATAATGTGTTGTGTTGAGCCATCTCTTGTGTCTGCACTGTCATTGTACTGCCACTATACCGTCACGGTCATTGAGACAATACTTTTTCAGAACCTGTTCTAGTATTATTGGTTACTTATTCCCTTACATCATTATTCTGCAGCTTAGATCCTGCGTCTTATAAAAAAATCTTCTGCGTTTGAGACTGCAGGGAGACAAAGTGCCCATGTGTAGCCAAAGGCTCATGAGCGGTTAAGGGTTGCCTCAGCAGTACTCTCAGGAGCAGACGTGCCTGCCCTCCCCATAGCGCATCTGGAGAGGTCCCGCCGGAACGTGCCAGGCAGGACATGCCCGGCATTACCAAACTGCCACGCGCCCTCGCCGAGGCTGCGGGCACCTTGCATGGTGCTAGCAGGTAGCACAAGCAGAGGTATGGCCAGCAGTGCCTGCAGCACTGTTTCAGTCACAGGTCGTAATGACTTAAAGTCTCTGCGTTAATTTAGCGTGGGATCATCATGACACAACTTACTTCCATGATGACCTCTCTACTGCGGCGCAAGGCAACTGCTCTCACTCCTTTCGACAAGAGAAGAGCTAGCTCCAGACAGATGAAGTTTCTGGCAGTGGCACCTTGCTGAGGATGAATGTGGAGGGAGCGGGAGAGGGAGAGGGAGAAGGAGAGGGAGAGGGAGAGGGAGAGGGAGAGGGAGAGGGAGAGGGAGAGGGGGGTCCCAGATGACAAGAATGTGCCAACACAGGAAGAAGGAACCAACTGTGGAGCGCATCGGGTGTGTGATCATGCTGAGTGGAGAGGGGCTGGCCAGAGGTGGCTGACAGGAGCAGATGGCTGCGAAAAGGACAGGAGGTCCACTTGGGACTCATCTATCTATCTATCTATCTACCTACAGCGAATTTCTCTAGTTTTAGATAGGTCATTCCTTTCCATGATTCTTTTCCATTTTGCATGATTCTAATGATGTTCTCATGATGAACAGATAGGGTGATTTTTTTTCTTTTATTTTTTTTTTCTTTCTTGTATAGCCATATAGAAACCTTTTCTATAGCTCTTTCTAAGCTGTTCTAGAACAAAATCCCAAATTAATTCAGGGATGTGGATTAATTGGGAGGACTTTATTTGCTATTAATGACAGAAATCTGCAGATTACTGGATGTTGGCACTGACTTTTTTTTTTATTAAAAAAGCTAAAAATGCTTATTATTTTCACCTTACTAGTGAAAGCTAAAAGTAATAAAAACTCCCTTCCTTTCTGCCTCATTATACTTAAAACCATGACTGCACTCCTGAACTCCTATAACAAAACACATTTGAATGAGAGCAATGGTTAATGTTGTCAGAAATTACTATTTCAATATTTATTCAGGTATAATTAGCAATGTATTAACTGTATGAAAACAAATTGTATCCCACTTCATTTGTGCACCTTGTTCAGCTCACTATGCTGAAATGATAACCTATCATAGCAGGAAGAGGCTAAAAGGTTTAGTTCTGTAGACACTTGGCTCTTAACAGCTGTTTTCACAGAAAGGCAGTGCAAACACTGACATAATGATTCCCATCAAGAGTCATTTGTGTATCTGAAGCTGAAAAATGCCGCTATTCAGTCAACAAAATCAGCTAAGAGGGAAAATATGTTTTCCACTAGGGGGTACTTATGTTCAGTTAATTTCTCACATGCCTTTTACCTAAGTATGATGCACAATGAATAACTAGTAGAATCTATCCAAAGTCTTTCAGCCCCTTGCAAACCAGCCAACTACTGAGCTTGATACTTTAAATTTTTGAAAATCAGCCCAACTCTATACTAAGCTAATTATTCCAGTTCAGTCTGTTCTATCACTGATATTTCTTTCCTTTTCTTCCCAAAGTTCTCATTGCAATCTTCAGTGGGAATATATCAATGTTCCTCCATTGAGATCATGTTGATTATGTCTCCCTGTGAAATCCAGAGTATCAGGATGATTGCCTAGTCTTTCCATGCAACAAATATGCAGAAATAGGGACTCATCACAACTTGAGCACTCTTGAGCTGCAGATTGTTAAAATAAATCAGTAGACAAAGCTGAAGAATGGAAATGTCTCATACTACTAGCTGAAAATTAGAGCTAGATCTCAGAAAAGAATGTAGGAGAGCCTGAAGTTGTCAGTGAAGAGAACTTTTGAGTTGAGAGTTATTAAATATAAAGAAATCACGTCTGGCCCAGGAAGTCTCTGAGCTGAAAATTCCTGATAGCTGGGAGTGTGCAAAGGGGAGGATTTTTAAGGTTTTCCTGTTCTTGTGGTCCTGAGTTTTTTTTTGCATGGCTGAAGACCCCTATCTTGTGCCGTATGTAGAATGCTCTCAACTTGTAAGAATCCTGCAGATTTCTTTAGCCTACCTCCTCAGGTAGGGCAGAGATTCTTCCATTACAGACAGTGGAATACTTGCTGCAATGTCTCCAAATGCGTCTCCTTAACTGACTTCCTGCAACTTCATTCCTGATCTTACATGTTGTAATTTCTTTCTATGTCAGTGAGTTCAGAGCTCACATTGAAATATCATTAGACAACGTGCATTTGTTTTAGAGTAGGGCATGTAGGTCATGCCCTGAGATGTCATATGGTGGCAGAAATCTTGCAAGCCAGTGGTAGAGAAGGCATTTTGTAATAACTTTCTACTAGAGGTTATATTTGGTCAAACTCAAGCTTCTTGCAACAGGGTATGCTTGATTTGATGTTACTTAGGCTCTTTGTTCATTGGCTTTTTAAAATGGACACATTTGCAGCAAATCTGTACATTGTTTTGAAGAGTCATACAGCAATTTGTCATTTTAAACCACATTGTAGCAGATACAGCTTGCACTAATTAGTTCGTTGACAGTAGGGGAGAAAACCTCTTAAGGGCAAAATTGCTATAATTTGGTATAACTCCATTGATTTCACTGTGAAATCATAAATTAATAAGCCACAGAAATGACTCCTGATCTTTATCATCAGATGTTACACGAACCAGCAGCACTGCAGATCTGAAGAAGGACAGTCTATCCTCAAAGGCTATTATTGGGTAACAAGATATCCAGTTAAAACAAATAATGTATATTTTCCTTCTTTGACCCCTCTGCATAATAGTGGCTATTTTTATGTCATTTTTTTAAAGCTTCATCCAGCAAAACACTTTATTTAAGTTCACATGTATTCCCTATGGCATCATGGAGCACTTTGTGAAGTTAAGCATATATGTGAGAATATCCAAGGATTTCAGGGTTTTGTTGGAGAATAGCTGTCTATCCCAGCAGTCAACAGTGCGTGTGCTGAGCCTGAGGAGACAATGCTGTCATTATTTCTTTTTGGGTTTGGGATGATGACCCAGCAATTGGGTTTGCTGAAGCAGTCTTTTGTCTTTCTCACTAATTGGAATTATTTTCACAGTGTTGCTACTGCTTCATTTAATAAATCCCTGCATTTCCTTTTAGCACTTAGTCTCCCACAACAAACACATTTTTCAACGTTCTCTGCCCTGAATGTTCACCCTTTAATTAACAGTTCTTGAGATTGATCAGCGTCTCAGCAGCTACACTGGAAAGCAAGAAGATTTAACATGAACCACAACAGCAATGTTGAAATTTAATTATGATTACAGCTGTTAGAAAAAAAGATAAAAGATACAGATAAATAATCATGTTCACAAGCATCGTCACTAGCATGTGATGTGATAGAGGGTTTAATTCTCTAAGCTAGGTAAATGCCTGACTATAGAAAGTAATGGGAAGCTTCATCCCTTTTGGAAGACAGGAAAATGATTTATTATTGCAATTATGGTCAAGATTTTTTTCTTTTAATGCCTTTTATGATAGATAAAGGAGAGGGAAAGAGAGACCTAACACATTCCTCTACCTCAAGGCAAGGTCAACTACAGTTTTGTCATCCCTGACAGATGTTTGTTTAACCTGTTATTAAAGGTCTCCAGTATCAGAAACTCTACAGTCTCTCCTCTTGCTACTTCTTATGGTTAGAAAGATTTTTTGTCTATAATAAACATTACTAAACTGAAGGTCATTACTTCTTACACTGTCCTGCATGACATGGAAAAAAAAAGAATTCCAATGTCAAGCAGAAAATATTAACAGAACTGAATCTAAGTAAGGGCCCTACAGAGACCCCAGTCCTTTCATGTTGATAATAAATCAAGGAAAAATACATTTTCCCTAAATTTTCTTGCACCCACTTGCACTAATTTCTTCTTACCTGCGTCTGCTTAGCACCCATTTAAGCAATGGAACAATGTCAACGGCCATAATGAAGTCCGGACAGATGGTGAGCATTTCTTTTCCCCTAACCACAAGATGAGCTAAAGAAATAAATTCAGCTGACTTGATGTAATTTGTTCCTGACATATATGCTGGCAAATATCATGATATTTTTCATCATCCAGATGTTTACAAATAGTTTTTCAGGTATTGCCAGTAAGGTCTGCTGTTCAGAGGTCTCCAATTCTCCCCATCTCTCTTAAGGACGGGCACTACACATGCCCTTTTCTAGTCTTCTGAAATCTTATACACCTTCCATAATTTTCCCACTAAGTTCTCTTCCTTTAATATTACACCAGACAATTTATTACTGTGCCAAAATATCAAAAAAAAAAAAAAAAGCCCTCCAAGTTCTTTCTAGCTCCTCCTCCTCCCTTTGTAAACTGAGATCTTTCCCTTTTTTTGGCTGGTATTAGTTTTTTTTAGACTTTTGTTTACAAGTGAACTTTTTAGAGAAAGCTGAGCAAATTAGGGAACTGAATGTTCTCTACATCAAGCTGTTCAGAAATTGAAGCAGAGGACTTCCTCCTGCTGGGTGCTTCCCTTTCTAAGCTTGTTTAAAGCAGAATTTTGTGTTATTTGTCATCTTTTTACAAGTTGCATCTTGTCTTGTGGCTTGGCCTTTGGATTCTATCTATAATTACTAATGCTATTCTTCCTTTTCCTGTAACTATTAGTATGACCTCCTTTCCATTTTTTTCTTCCTCTTGTAGTAGAGGTCTGTGATAAACTCACAAAGAGACAAGCTGACCTCTCTTTAACTTACTTTTTGCTTTCATTTGCTTCTTCTGAAATCTTATTCATGCATTACCTGACTTTATTCAAATCTGTCTTCCAGAGGTCTATTGTTTTATTTTTGTCTTCCTTTTGCTTTTCCTTTTAATTGTGAATTCTCTCTCATGCCAGCTGCTTTCAGTCTCGTAATCTCTCTCCTGGTTAATTAATTTTTCTAGAAATAATTCAACCATATCTTATATTGCAACAAAAAAAGGTAGGAAAATATATGTGAATTAGCTACTAAAATACATTTGAACGACTGAATTAGAAACATGCATTGTTAACATATTCAACACACTGAGCCGTACCACAGTCTGAAACTCCCTGGGAAAGGCTTGTAGCAAACTACCATGACTACATAAAAATTCTTTGATGAACAGAGGCAAGAAAGCTATGCTAATTAATTGGTGCCTTGTGCTCTAAGATACAAGATAGCAATTTTAAAAGTGGTCAACATACCCTAACACCTTACTGGTGTAATAGGAGTAAGTGTAATTTGGGAGTTAACTCACTGCACTGGAACTTGGGAATTTCTTTAGATCTCTTGTTTTGTCAGGAAGACCCTTTAAATGCAGCTGTTTCCACTTGGGGCCCTCAGAATCTCTCTTTTAGTTACTACTTAATCATGAAAGAATCTGAGTTTCCAATGTTGCTTCCCCTTATGCAGTAGCAGAAGCATTTCTGAGCCTGTTTAAACAGCTGTGAACAGCTTAGCTCCTCTCCTGCCATGTCTAAGTCCCACCAGCCAGTTCCCTGTCTGTACTGTGGTCAGAAACATCCCTCTGAGCTCCCAGATTTCAGCCCAGTAGAAATTGCCGCTTTCCTTCAAAATACAGCTGGATTGAGTAGTTTTGAGTCATTGACAGCAAGCACCAAGACAGGGTTGTAGGGCTGAGCTTTTCTCCGTGTTGGACACTGTTCAAACCACCATTATTCACTTCCCAAAGGGTGTGTGTTGTAGGGCAGGGTAGGCTCTGCTTCGCCTGTTAAACTTGTTTCACTGTGTGGAAAAGAGAGTTGTTTCGTGAGTCACAAAGTGAGCCTGATTCTTGAGAGGTTGGGCTCTCACCTTGGGGGTGAAGGGAAATACCTGCTTTGAGCCAAGCTTTGTGTATGCATTTTAGATGAAACAAATATTGCATAAAACATTTATACAATCCTTGTGGCCAGGCCCAAACCCACCATTCTAAGGTTCAATGTGAGCATCTAATTGCTGGGCTAAAAATCATCTTCTTGCTTTCTAGTGTAATGAACATGTGATAATTTTATGCCAGGTTGGATACTACAGCAGGGAAAGAAGGCAATATCTTGCAGATCCAGAACAGCCTGAGAACACGAAACCTTACTGCAAGTTATGACCCTGGATTCTGTGGACAAAAGAGGACATCAAATCTTATTTTCCTAATCTTGCATGAGTACTCCAGTGAATGTGTAATACATGAAGAGCACTTGTTCCCCCTTGACTTTGAAGGAGAGGCTCCATGAGAAGGCTCAGAGTTGTGAAACCTGCACAGACATAAGTATCACTGTAGCACTGAGTAAGACACCTAAGGCCCAGTGACGAATGAACTTAAGAAACATTCCTGACCTCAGCGTTGCCAGTCACCTAATATACATAGTTCCCTAACAGGTTTGCTACTACCATACTCAGATCCATGTTTGTATCTATACAGATCTCTCTGGTTTAGTTCCTGAATGGTGTGTAAGTGTGTTACTCTTTTATTGCAGTTCTATCAGAGGTAGGTAGAAATACTACTTTACTCTGAACCTACCACTTCCTTGTCTAAAGAGAGTTCATACATTAGTCTTGTCTAAATTATACATTAGGAAAAAAGAGTGAGAATCCAAGCACTGGAATAAATTGCCTGAGGAGGTTTCTAAAAGGCTTAATCACTGGAGACTTTTTAAAAGAGACTAAACAAACATCTGCCAGGAATGTTGTAGGTAGAGTCTATCCTGCCTTTGGGTGGGAGAACACATGATCTGTGGAAGCCCTTTCTAGCTGTAATTTTCTATGATTCAAACATCCTATGATTGTAATGAGCGCTTCGCAAAGTGTGTATAGCAGCCTGTGGATCGCAATTACAACTGGCTTGTAGCTTCACACTTCATAAAAGGTTTTTTAGTGGAAACAACACAGAAAACCTCCACAACATAGTGTCCAGGCAACAGATAAGGCTTATTGGAAAAGAAGAACATATCTGCTGAGTTCTAAGCAATAAGATCTGTCAACCTAGTTAGAGGAATGCAAGCAATAAACAAATAGTTACAGAGAACAGACACCATGATACAGATCCTGAGGATGCTGTTAGCATTTCTCCACAGTGGTGATAAAGGTCCATCATGCCCGGATCATTGCTCCAAGCACATAACACACGTATGCAGCACCTGGAGCCAACAAAAGGCTCTGTTTCACTTTCTGGTGAAATAAAGGAAATATCTTTGTCATGGTAGAAATATTCCAGGCAGTTTTTGAGCTTTCTTTCTGTGCAATCTTGCCTATTCTCAGGATAACTGGGTCTTGCTGAAGCTGTCCAATGCATCAGCAACCAGGTGAAAATTTGCTGCCACACAGGAAGCCAAGGTCATGTAGTTCTTTCCCCCTGTGCAGCATGTGCCTCTGTCGCACTGTAGCTGTGTGTCCATGCAGTCAACCCGGCCTCTGATGCCTCTTGGACCAGAGGCCACGTCCACATCTCCTGAATGGTGCCCATGAAGAACGAACAGAAAAGTGGGCCCGTGAAGAAGGATGATTGTTAAACACCGAAAAGAGAAAACCAAGGCCATACTTACTATTATTTAACTGCTGCTGAAAAAAAAGGGAATAAACTTTTACTGGAGATAGGACAAAAAGGACTTAAGTTATAGCAAGAAAGATTAATTCTCATTAGAAAAGATGGCATAATGGTAAACCCAAAAGGGATTGCCTGGGGAGACTGGGGAAGATCTGTACTTTCAAGTTGTTAAGAACAGGTTATGCAGATACCCATCAAAAATGAGGTGCTGCTGATTGTCCCTTCAGGCCAATGACCTCTCAGGGTCACTTCCAGCCATATTGTCTGTAATTCTATGATAATCTTTAAAACAGATAGAGATATGACAGATATTTGCAGTCAGAAGAAAATCCATCTATTTTAAAACATAAAATGTTCTCTTTTGCTTCACTATCTCAGGATATTGGAAGCTCCCCAGGGCAGTATCTGAACATCAAATGCAGACATAACATAGAAGCAGAAAACAAAAATTTAAATGATAAGCATGAAGGCATTTAGAAGGTGTAAACAAAATTCAGGTCTTCTGCACGTCTTTCCCTTTTATTATCCCTAGGCTTATTGCTGAGCTGGAAGATGTATAAATATGTATGGCAACAGGTAAGAGTAGGCTTATCTGCAGTGGCACCAGGAGGGAATTGAAAGGTCCTCTGATCTTTTGGATGCATAATTACTGCAGCAGTAGAGTTTTACACTCTAATGGCATCACCATCAAGAGTTTAGATATTAATTATGAAGGTAATTAAACCGCTAACAAAAAGGTAAAATTGTGGCCACATACCAAAAATTCTTATCTTTAAGAAACGCACTGCGCCAGATGCAGCAACTAGTCTTCTGCCTAGCAGGACGTGGGAAAAAAATGTTGCTAAAGAGTCACGAAGGTGTCACATTCATTTTTGGAGATTTCAGTCCATCAGATTATCTCACCCTAAACTGTCAAGCATGAGTCACTTAGGAAGAGCTCAGAGCAGTTACATCACTTGAGTATTGCAGCTTTTCTTCTTTGTTCCTGCTTGCAAAGTCAGCAAAAAGCCTGTAATAAATTTGAATGGCTTGTTAAAACATGACCTTCTATTTTCCGATCTCAGCCTTTTGGACATTTTATGTCCATACTCAGGCAGGATTGCAGCAAAACGCAAGCAGCCCAGCCCAGGGATTTCATGATGCAACCAACTAGTCTACCTGTTATGCAATCTGGGGGTGGGGGGAGAACAAAAAACAAAAAACAAAAAACAAAAAAAAAAGAAAAGAACATATTTTGACCAAGGTCATGCACTCTTGGAAAATTCTAGTAACAGAAATTCTGCAAGGATTCTCACACAGCTGGACTTCCCAGCTGGTGGGCTGAAAGGATTCAGGACTGCTCAGTAAAGAATTGGATAAGCAAAAACCAACATAACTTGCAAAGTAGAAACTGATATACACAGAAATATAGATACTACCTCTGGGCTGAGTGATCAATGCATGTGCCAGCACTCTCCACAGATCTTTATCCAGAACGTGCCCGGGTTTCCTTCCTGTAAGAGCGAGCAGACAGAAATAGGAGCGATGGGCACTTGGGATTCAGCACAGAATGGAGCTCAAATGGAGCTTGTATTGAGGGTCCACATCAGCACCAGACAGGGTCATGGGGAGGTATTCAGTGGCAGCCACACACAGTTTTCTAACATAAAAGGAAAAAAAACGGGGATAAACAGGAAGAATAGGCATTAAATCATTCTGTAAGTTTCTACAGCTACAGTTTCACCATTAAAGGGTGTGATGTTAAAATTCCAAAACAGGTATTTTGTCTGTAAAGGTCAAGAGCTTGTTCCACAAAGACAATGCAGCTCCGGGCAGCAATTCCTCCCTCTTCACTCACTGATCACCCTAATCTGTGAGACTTCAGAGCCCTGAGATTGTACCCACTTGTCTGCTCTCAGCAACCTGTTGGCCAGGTGGCAAAATCAATGTAAGGGGAGATTTTGAGGCATGGAGGCAGGAGATGAGGCAATTTGTAAGAGGTTTCTATAGCAGGCAGTGGTCCTGCTGAGTGCTGAATGTGCTGACCAATAGCAGGGTCTTTGAGAGGTAGCAATTCACAGCACCTGATGAGTTTCTGGTGATGTTTTGATTCTGCTTGCACGTGTCACTTCTGACTTGTAGAAGAGAAATACATTCTCACACGTCACTCTTGAAAGGTTGCTGGCTCTCACCATTGAGTGCAGGGGGAAAGGTAAGCACAGAGGAATGGCATCTTCTGGGCCATTCCAGATGGGTCATGGGCACCACGGCCATTCTACAGATATCCAATAATACTTCTGCTAATGCGGAGACCATAACTGTTCAGTTACATCGTGGCCATGTTTCCAGGATGCTGCCCATCCCCGGGAATCTGGCCCAGTCAATGAGCGGGCGCTGAACTCCCTAGAATGAGCCATTTCTGCATGGCTTTGGTCTACTCAGCTGGAGGGGAAGGAAACCAGCCCTAATGCCCTGACAGGGAAGTTGTCCAAGGAAAACTGAGCAACGCGACTCACCAGGATCTCACTGCAGCTTGCATGGACAGATGGGAGCAATATGTGCAAGCTCTGGGATGCTGTCTGCAGAGTCTGTGTGAATTCAGGCAGAGGATGACCACATATGGCTTTTGCCTAATGAGCAGCAGCCCTCAGGGGCTGAAGGACCTGTCTGTTCTGAATACATAAAAGATAGAAAGGCAGACAGTATCCTGGAAGAGCTGATGTGTCAAAATCTTATCATTTCTTTTTCTCCTACCAGATCAGCTGGTCTACAAATACTGTTATTGTGCTTACAAACCCTGACTCTCTCTCAGATATTTTGTATTTTTGGGTCAGGGAAAATTAACAGTCTTCTGATGGGAATAAGAGACTCAAAAGGGAGAGACGCAAGATCTTCTCTTTAGTTGGTGGTATCACACATGTGATATTAGTGAAGACACAACTGCAACTGGTCCACATCCTCTAGCTCAGGCTTTCCTCATCTCCACTTTTTGAATCATCTTCAGACTCAGAGTGGCCCAGGTGATCTCCAGTGCATAACTTCTATGTGACCTCTATGGTATTTACTATGGTACCTATACTGCATGCTGTCCTGTTGTTGTGTACTGTAATATTGTGTGTGAATATATGTGTGTGAACATATATTTGCACAAAATATTTAAATAAACATACTTGAGGAAATTCAGTGCCGTCAGTTTTCAACATTGAAAAAATCCAACCACTGAGCTCATATGGCTAATTAAAAATACATGTATACTCGAATCAATGAAATAGGTGTCATTTTATTTCTTTCTAAGTACAAATTTTCAGGGTCTTTCTCACAGTCATTAAAGCTAGGAACAAACTGAGGTTTTAAAAGAAAGCTTACATGTCACATGGGGCTTGCAAGGAAGGTACTAAATACTGAGACACGCAGAAAAACATTTCAGCTGGCAATGCATGCTAGCCAGGCAGAAATATTCTGTGCACATGCTCTAGGGTATGCTACCAAAGTTGACAGGATTAGAAACAGGCAGTTTTCTTAGAAAAAAGGTTATTTTAAGGAGAGCTATAAGAAAGATTAGGGTTTTTATAGTGTTTTGACTATTTTGGGATGATTTGTAAAAGCTATTTATGACCCCACAGAATAAGTGATATGGAGTAAAATTAACTGAACAGCAGAAGACATCAGCTTCTGTGTTTCTGCACATCAAAAAACAAAAAACAAGGAATTGCTTGCTCTACTCTTGCTAAAAGCACGATAATACACGCTTTGCTAGGAAAGAGAAATGGTAGGGTACTCTTTTGCTTTCTTTTTCTTTCTTTTTTTTTTTTTTTTGTGATTCACATCTTGCATTCTTATATGATCAGTGATCACAAGGTTTTGAGAACAGTTACACTCACCAAAGAGGGAAGCCACCCAGCAACTGGCTATTTTCACTGTCACTTCCTGTCAGGGCTTTAGCACATTGCTTGAATTNGATATGGAGTAAAATTAACTGAACAGCAGAAGACATCAGCTTCTGTGTTTCTGCACATCTCATTCTGGTAGCCAAGGAATTGCTTGCTCTACTCTTGCTAAAAGCACGATAATACACGCTTTGCTAGGAAAGAGAAATGGTAGGGTACTCTTTTGCTTTCTTTTTCTTTCTTTTTTTTTTTTTTCTGTGTTTCACATCTTGAATTCTTATATGGTCAGGGATCACAAGGTTTTGAGAACAGTTACACTCACCAAAGAGGGAAGCCACCCAGCAACTGGCTATTTTCACTGTCACCTCCTGTCAGGGCTTTAGCACATTGCTTGAATTATGTTTTTTTTTTTTTTGTAGCAAGGTACCTGCTGCACTTCAAGAGAACTTCATTTCCCCAGGAAAAAAAATGCTGTGGCAGAAAGCCCATCAGTCTTGGCTGCATGTGTGTGATTTTTATCAGGCATTGGAAGATGCACACATTTTCCACCTATTTTCTCACAAGTAAGGTGCACATGTCTCCTGAAAGAGTAGGAAGTCGTATTTGGTCTGTTCTGCCTACAAGTGAGGAAGTTACTGCTTGGAGAGTTCTCCTTGAATGATGAATTTTCACAGGATCTCAAAACCTTTCCACTGCTGGGCAATATTCAATGAGTTTTGTTCTCAAGCATCATGATCACTCTCTCCTCAGTTACAGATTTGTTCAAAACTTTAGATTCAGAGAAGTATTGAAGTACTTCAACAGATTTCTGCAATTCCTCTTGTTATTATGTGTGTGAGGAGTGTGGGGGGAGGAAAGCCTTATGTGAAACATTAGCAGGTTTCATACTCTTTTTAATCCTATTTAGCAAAAGTAAACCTAAGCCTTCATGACTTTTGTATTTTTGAGATACTTTCATTTTCCTGAGCCTCAGTTCATTGATAAGATCAGTATTTTAATCCTGCTCTACCCAGTACCATTTTCCTAAGCAATTGTTTAGAACAGGATTTAGTGAAAAGAAGATTATAGACATTTTTACAGCATGGAGAACTGCCACACAGAAATATTACACTAGTAGCTGGGTTTAGTGACACTTAGGGACAGATTGCAAATGAGTCCCTCATTCTTTGGATTATGCCAGTAGAACAATTGTTTCTTTCTGTCCAGAAGCAGCGCTTAACCACATCCAAAACGATGCTTGATCATCTTCTGGGAACTCAGAATTCAGCCTCCCATGAAAACTTTCAGTACATGAAAGAGTTACTGAGACGTGTTTTTTTATATATAGTGTAAATATGTATATATTTGAGCATGTGCGTTCTCTTTTTTATGATATTACCCTACAGTTGAAATAGAGATAAGAATAGGAGAGAGAACCTGAAGTATTGTTTTCTTTATTACATTTCAAATATAAGATGGTAGTAACTATGAATGCATAGAATGTCATGAAGGGAAAAAAGGGAATAATAGACTAGGCAAAGACCTGAAATGAAACTGCAGGGACTAGCCTATAATGTCAGGAAACTGCCTATGTAATCTGTTTATGTTGGAAGAGTGTCACATCTCTGTGGTCACATGCACTTATTAATAACTAACTCATCTGTAAATGCTAACTTGAACAGTTCTGCTAAAGATACCTTTAACACCAAAATAATCTTAAAAGATATGTCTGGTTGTAATTGTTTAATGATTATTCTTAATTTTGCATGAGAGAAAATGAATTCAGGAATCTAATCAAGTGGATGAAAATTTGCATCCATAAAGCAAAGACACAATGTTTTGATGAAAATACATTTAAATACCAATGCTACTTGCAAATGAGCTTGAAGCTCACAGGATCCTACAGTTTGGAAGAGACTGTAGGAGATAAGAGCAGAGGCATTTTTTTCATCATTTGCCAAAACAAAGCACATAAAATCTTCTGGTCTTGTTTTACTTTCCTTTTTTTGTGCTCCTGCAGTCTCATACCAGGATATATAACAGCTTGTCTCAGACACCTCACCTATCCTGAGATGCACCTGCACAATAACAAATTCCAGCTGATTGTGGCAGGTGCTCCCTGGACTCTGACCTGCCCTGTCTGCTTTCTATGAACCATTTTTGAAAAGCCTAAATGAAACTCAGCAATCATCTGTAACATTTTGGTAAACTGTGCTTTTAAATCCCTCATGTCTCAAAATATACACCGCTTATGTGCTCGACTGTGTTTTTTAGAGGTGTGACAGAACCTCTCTTGGAAAATCTAATAAGATTTTCTTGTGATTTTCTTGTCCTTCCTTAAGTCTTATCTTTCTAAGGCATGAAGTCTGAAAAGATCATTTTGTCTCAGTTTTTATTGCAATGAACTGTAGAATTATTGATGTTTACATAAAAATTACTTGTACAACTACATAAAATATCTTATCCATCACACAGCAAGCCAACATACCAGCAACACTCAGAAAAAAAAAAAAATCTCCTAGCCATAGCCATAAGGACATCTGCCTAGTGTGAATGCACACAGCTTATTTCACTCCTCTCGCCGTTGAAAAGCCAAAGCTGGCAGTCCGGTCTCCAGAGAAGGCTCTCAATAGCCTCCCACAAAGGATGCAGAACTGCAAGTGCTGCAGTTATTTCTCTTGAGACTGGTCAGGCCGGATTGCTTGAGGTTGCCCAGTTCCAGCAACCCTGGAAATTTCTGGATTTTTCCTTCAAGCTTGCAGTGTATTCTCATTCAGCTTCAGGAAAGTTTGATTATGTGGAACACAGCATCCTCACAAAGCATCTTTCACAGGTCTCTGGCATGTGTCTAGAGTAGATCCATATTGTGATTTTTGCTGTTTTCAATTTAGGCCCTCACAGGCAGCCTAAATGCAAGCTCAGAATTAAGATTCCTACTCCTTTTAATGTTAGGCAACCTGCCAATAACACAGTTGGTATCCCCTCGGGAATCAGTAGGGCACCATTTTGCCATTTCTTGACACATTTGGATTCTGCAATCACTGTCATTTATTCCAAACATCAAATTCAAGTAAAACTCTGTCTTTACTGACCCAAGACAGACCTTTATGCTAAACATTTACGATCCCTTCTCTTTTCATTATGAAAATGAATGGTGAAATTGTAATGTCCAGGGGAATACCTGTCAAATCAGTTTGGGCTGCAAGTGGAGCTGCTGGGCTGAAACTCAAGAGCTTACATTTGGTCCTCTTCACAGCACCAATATTCATCCCAAAAGCAAGTAGCCACGTTTGTGTTTAGCTTTAGAGCTCAGTTGCTACTAAAGCTCTATCCAACCAGGAATGCTGAAAAATAGGAATGCACTATTGCCTTTAACAACAATTCATCCCATGAAGCTTGTATAATATGTACCTTTACTCTTACTTCATGAAGTGCATTCTTTACAAAAGTGCAGAGTCCATGTGGCACTCTAACACGTTTACAGAACATCCTAAAAAGTAATTATAAAAGTAGGTAGTTATAAAAGGTAAGAGTGAACTGCAGTAACCTGTCAGTGATGGAAAATATCCTTCCTACTTAGTAAGGAAAACACTAAGCCATTCACTTTAAAGGGTAATAAAAAAATCCTGTCCTCAGTAGGAATTAAGTACTGTAGATGCTCAGAGCTCTTTAAGACCACATGTTGTGAAATATTTGCATTTCTCATCATTGCTACATTTCTCTTTTCAAAGCATCTTTTTTTTTTTTTTTTTTTTGAGTAGGACTAGCCTCCACAAAATTGGCTACACTGACCAAACACATCATGACAATCTGTGCTGAAAGGAATATGAGCACCATCGAAACAAAAAGTGCTTTTAAAACAACAAAATCTCCTTCACACTGTAAGGACTTTAATGAAATTATGCTACATGGCTGTAAAACTAAGATAAAAATAAAAGATATCCTTTAGATTGCCCATATGTTCAAAAGAACAAGAAAAGATCTTCATATTATCAGCAAAAATAACTGCGAAACCCAACTTCCTTTGGAAATAATGAAATTGAAATGGAAATTCCATACCTGAGAGTACAGAGGACCCAGGTATTTTCAGAATTCCCCTGTTTTTCCTTTTTCTGCATCTGATTCATAGAAACTAAAATATTAATCTAGCCTGATTTCTGTATTTCCTAAGTCAATCTACTTCACACAGTAGGGTCTATAAGTGGAAAAGATAATTTAAATCTGACTAAAATACCTGTCTTCTAGACACATGATCTGAAAAATATCTAGTCCTGATTTAGAAGATACAAACATTTCCTATCATATTTTATTAATGATGTCACTCACTCAGTAGGTATACTTCACTGTACTTCACTTTTACTTTTAAATTGTCCAGTTTGGGCTTCCAGATATAGTTATGCCCTTCTTTTTAGAATAAGGAGCTCTTTCAAATCTGGTATTATCTTTCTACTGGGTGTCTGCAACAAAGGGGTGATGTTTATACTGTGTGCTGCTCATATCTCAATTAATTCAAGCTATATATTCCTCTCACTGCAAGACCTTTTTTTCTGTCCTCAGAAACTTTGTGCAGCTCTGTGCTGAATCTACTCTAGATTCCTCACAAGAAATACAGCATAACCCATGCCCTGCATCCAGTAACCTTTGTACCAAACTGGGAATCTAAATACCCTCCTGACTCAATACTCATCAAAATCACATTAACCATATTTGTCACTGCTAGACTGCAGTGGTTTTGTTAATTTTTTTTCAAATTCACAGATTTGTAGTATCTCATTTTACTTGCGTATGATAACACATTTTTTTTTTGTTACCAAGTCATGCAACTCATGCTGAATTATCGGCCCTTAGTCTGTCACTGTTTATTATTCTGCCAGGCTTTGTGTCATCCACAGGTTTTATTTGGCAGGGATTTTATGTCTCTCTCCATCAACAGTCTGCCAAAACAGACTGCTGCACTCATGTGTTTTATGAAAAATTTATTAAGGTAGTGGGCTAATGAGCATGAAACCTCAAGACAGGATATGGGATGTTTCTGAGTGTTGTCTGTTTGGTCTGCCAGACCAAAATCTATTCAGGAGAGGAAGTTTAATTTTCAGCTAGTCATCTCTGTTCTCTTTGTAGACAATGGAAAGAGAAATTCAGTTCCACATGCACCCCATCATAAAATAAATTGAATTAGCATGTAGTCTGGATCTGCCTCCCTCCTCTCACCTTGTCTGTAGCCAGAGCCTAGTTGACTAACCTTAGTAAGTAAGTTGACTAATTATTTACTGAATGGATGGAGTTAAAGTAGTAGAAGTAAATCTATATGTTTCTGTAGTTACAGTATGATAGAAACACTATTCTGATGAGGGAACAGAGATATCACCATAATCTAGAGTACAACTGCACAACTGTGCTATAACTAGGAGGCTCATGACTATCTTCTCTGTATTTCCTCAGAGCTGTGTGACTTTAGACCACAGGCCATGGGACAAGGTCCAGAACTGAGACAGCAAACAGAACATAATCAGGAGACAAGCAACGGATGGGAATATGGTGGTGCTAAGTGTCCTGTGTCCCAGTACGCAGTCAAGCGCGCAGTTGGCTCCACTTGGCTTTTTTCATGCCCTGTCTTCTCTACTAGGTCCCACACTAGGAACATGATCAGTTAAAGAAGAAGCGTGAGGTAAGCTAACATGATGGATTCCAGAAAGATTACACATATATTATGAATTATAGCTTCTGAATAACAATATAATCTTTCTTCTTAACAAATTTTTAATACCAATTACTTACTACTGACACATCCAGAGCTCTCTCCTGCAGATGGGGGATTTGGGGATGGTAAGTTTCTCATGGCAGGTGAGGATTCTGGCCTCAGGGTTCCTGCTGCCCTGCTGTGAAGTGTTCTGTACACTGCTACCTAACTCTGCACCCTTGTAAAACGGACATAAGAGAGCATTCCTACTCTCTCCAAGGACAAATAGATTAAAATTAATGAGAAATTTAGAAAGAATTGCTTTTGCATCCTTAGAAACTGAATGAAGAAACCAACATATGGCTGAATTTATGCCACTGTCAGTCATTAAGACAAAAAATCTGATTATATGCTGCAAGTCTGCAAGCCTTTTTAAAATATGTTTGTCTCATAAAACTTGTGAAGGAAAATTTCTTTCCCTATTTTTAGCGTTTCTCTATTATCATTATCCTTTTTTCTGTGATTCTGTGTGTCATTTTCAGTATATGCTTTTTTTTTTTTCTTAAGAAAAATGAAAAGCACTATGACTTGTTTCACTAGCACTAGGCGGTAAGAGAAATCTGTCACTGCAGAACTGGACCAGAGCTACTCACAGGAGATTCAGTGTTCTGGGCAATTATTAAAAATATGATGCTTCAGTAAGCAGTATGGTTTTTTGGTTTTTTTTTGAAGCTTACCATCACCAGTAGTTGCATTGTTCTCAAGATTGTTATATCAGTATTTTTGCCTCACTTAAGAATGGTGAATGTGACAGAGATTCTGTGCTTGGATGAAACCAAATCCAAAGGAAGCCACAGACAGCATCATATCCAGATGAATAGAATGAGAGTACTTGAGTTATTAGAACAAACACTGCCTGGAAGTTGAGAAACATGAGGGGTTTGTTCTAACTGCTTACCCTTGCTTAGAGAGGCCTATACTGGGCGACTGTGTGTCTAGGGGCTGGGATGCTGCCCCGGCGTAGCCATTAGCTCCTAGATTGCTCAGGTACTTTAGCTCTTTCCTGAGATTGTGGCTATGGTGTGCTGTGCTTAGACTAGAAGGACATGACTCAGACATCATGATGCCATCTTCTCTCATTAAAGGAAATGGCAACGTGAGTTCTGTCAATTTGAAAACTGCTTTTCCCTTCAACGTTATCAAAACATTATGAGCTTGTGGTAAGACATAAAGAGAGGTGAATTTTGAAAGCACCATTTCTGTATCTAGGGTTGTCTCTTCTCTCCAAAAACTTTGTAAATTTATTACAATCAAGACTTAGAGTCTTTGCAATACAGCTTTGAAAAAAGAAAATGAGAAAGATCACTTTAAACAGTTTATAATGCCTTCAGCTGCTAAAGTGCAGTAAATGCAAATGGATACAAATCTTGAGTGCAAACACACGTATCAGAAGCAGAACATATCTCAACAGAATTTTACCATGCATATACAGACTGTGACATTGCAGACATATGTTGGAGCATTATTTTCGTGAGATATTAATGCAATTAATAAAATAATTCCTCTAGCATAAGCAGTTACCTTAAAAGGAGAGGATTTACCCGCTCAGATCTCAGTTAAATATCTCTCTGTTGAGTAGTAAGGGGAATTGTTCCCATGTTTTAGACATTTACATTATTGGCTGAGTCACGAAAGCCAGAAAATGCTTCAGCTTGTCTTAGTCCACAATTGAAAAGAGCGAAACTAAATCTAAGCACTTTATATTTGCCATAGGCTGGACCAGACACAGATTGCTCTCCTAATGGCCACAGAACATCCCATAAATAGCCATTGCGGTGCCTTAGCAAATTGCAATTTCATGACTGGACGAAAGTAATCAGCCTTTTACTATCACAACTGAAGTACTAAGAAATCTAAGATAACTGATTTAGAAGGTCCATGCTACCACTTCAATACTGGAATAGGCAGAAATAGCCCACATACAGTGACACTTTTCAGTGTTTTGAAGAATGCATTACTGAAAGAGTCCAAGTGTTCTGTACTCAGAGATTGAGTTTGGAGCTTAATTTGTTTTAATGGCCTTCTTTTGTATGTGCTGGCTTATTGCAGCAGTGTCATAATGCACAGTTTCCTGTAATGGTTACAAACAGCTCACCTCTCAGATTCCAGAAAGTAAACCCTGTTTCGAAGCAAATTCATAGATAATCTCCAGAAAAGTCTTCTATTATAAAATTTAATGAGTAAAACGTTTCTTCCTTGTGCTTTAGGAACAGCTATTTCTGTGAAACTAAATAGGGCTAAATAATTTGCATGGTCTGCAATGTAGTAATCACTTGTTTTCCATGACATATCTGTTTCATTCTTCACTTAGCTGGGTGAGTCTGGATCCTTCCTTTTACTCTTCTGGTTCCAGAAAGTTCACTTAATTTTCAGGCTATCCTGATGAGGGAAGTTGCTGTTTCTTCACACATATTCTATTGAAAGGATGCTAAATTGGGAGAAGGATTGAAGTAATCTGATACTAAAGTTTATTTTATACGAAGTTGGTAAAAGGCTTAACTTTAGCATTCTTATAAGGAAAATAGGATATTAATGAGTTTTTCCTTGTCTCTTCCCTCTTATGTTCACCAAATTAGACTATCTTTAAGCCTTTCCCCAGAGATTGAAGTGTTGACACACTTCAAGGTACAGCTTGAGGCACAACACTGGCAGCCTGCATACCTCTTCAGCTCAAAAGGATGCTACGCAGGAGGACATATAATCAGTAAAGAGCCATCCACTATAGACCTTTGACTATTCCTTTTAGCAGCAGACTGTATACATGTTTGCAAGCACTTGTCAGTAAAAAAATAATTCCAAGAACTGAGCATTATTCCTGGAGAACGAGTTGTCCAAATACATGCCAAATTGGATGGATGTATAGGAAGAAAAAAGAAATTGGCTCGGTAATTGAGAACAGGAGCTGAATAGCTGGGCCTCAAGAGAGACAAGACAAAGACTTCCAAAGGAAAGGGCTTGAGTTTGGAGAGTAGGAAGTGGATACAAGCAGCCTTGGAGCAAGAAAAGTTAGTAATATGTACAGAGAGGAATAAATGGAGCACTGATCCTCTTCTGTTTTCCTTTTGCCTTTCCACAAGTTTGAATGATGTAGGATTTTGTTCATTTTTCAATAGGCTCATTGAAGTGGCTACTGGTTCTTGGCTTCCTATTCATCCTGGCTGCATCAGCCCGCCCTGCTTTAGGAGAGGAACTTTCTGCTGTTTCAGACCACGTGTCAGTGCTCTCGTTCTTGGCAGTCCCAGTCCCGGCCCTCTTGTTCACACTTTAAAGCAGGTCAAAGTTCTCAGACAGATGCATCTCAAGCTCACTGACTACTCTTTTGCAAAAGAGAAAGTTTTTGTCAGTCTGTTTGGTGAGGAAAGTGGAGGAAAAATGATGTAAGAGAAAGATTATTTAAACAAGTATCTCATCTTCTACCCAACGAACCTCACAACTAACCATTGTGCCTTGGCAGGCAGCAGAAATGTGTAAAGGACACACTTAGCCATTCCTTATGCAGAAGATGTGTTAGGAATCAACCTATCCCGGGTTCCCCATGTCCACACTCTTGCTTAAAAACAGACTTAAATTTGACCATCAAGACAAAAATATGAAGACATACAGGCATAAGTCACTGTGACTTAGATAGTAATAATCCAAATAACAGAGCAAATGGATATATTATTTTTCTATAATCTAAATTGATTTCTTTTAATGTTCAACATAGTCTTTCAGAGATGTTACTTTAACAATAAGATCAAATTTAAGGATAAAGGCAAAACTTAACACTCTCCCAGAATTAATGGTAAGGTAGTCAAATGAGTAGAGAGATTAGATTATACATTTGGTATCCGCTTTTGGCATTATGCCAGACATTCAAGAAGACATTTTGCCAAATTGTTTGGGTTATTCAAACAATATTTATTCTTCAGACCTCAGCTCGCAGAAAACACTACAATCTCAAGGGCCTCAAAATTATTCTGTTTACCTGTAAAGCAGACCCAATCCCATATCCTAGACGTGGCTGGCTGCTGGTGGACCAGAGCTTCATATATCTCCTAATTATGAAGATCTTAAAAGATCTTTTAAGAATTAAATGGTTCTTTTAGCATGTAATGTCAATAATCTTATGTTTGTCTTCATGCTAGAAATATGAGTACAAATAGAAGAAACTAATCAGCATTGGTTAATTATAGAACATTAAAATAATAGTCTAATAGAAATACTGATATATTTAGCACACGATTTTCATCACGTTTACCATGAAGTGAGGGATCTTCTAAAATGCTGCATAAGTAGACATGTGTCTTACAGCCACTGCTTCCAATGTAATGATGTTGATCATGTATGCAGTAATTTTAATTTGAATGTATGCACCAATTTTTACTTTATTGTGACATCTTCTATCACACGTGCACACACACCGTTACTCATTACTACTCTGTGTAGTGTACCACCAAGAGATGGAAATAATTAATTTAAGTCACAGTTGTCTACCAAGGTTGTCTATCAAGTCCTTCATTGCTTAACAATAACCTAGAAAGTTCTTGGCAGACAGCTTGCATTAGTGTGGCCAAGATTTTGTAGTTTATCATGGCAGCGTATGAGCAGATCCTAGTGACTTGTAACTTTTAAAATACATCTGAGATGGGACTATGTGCATCAAGGGGGTTATTTATTTATGCCATTCCTTCAAGTTATCCTTAAAAAAAGAGAACAAAGGAAACAGTAGGTGGGGATTTAAACCACAGTTAATCCTTGTGCCTTCTTTTTGTCTTGGAATTAGATAATCTATTCAGGCTCTTTTTTTTTTTTTTTAACTTGTATCGTTAATCACCAGGGTAAAATTAATCAAAGAGAATAAAAGACCACAGATGAAAAATGTCAAAAAAGAAAACTTTATCTTGACATTCCTGTCATTTACTTGGATTCTCTCAAGTTCCTCTCTTGGACTGCAGAAGGACCACAGTTCTGTAAAGATGCTTACTGTCTCAATTTCAGCTATATTTCTGTTAATGTTGATAATCATTCCAGTTTTCACTGAGTTGAACTTTCTGTTGGCAAAATCCACTCAAAGAAAAGGAGAAGAATATCAAATTATATTTTATTCTTCTGTTGACATCCTCAATCACTAGCTAGCTGTAGAAAGAACAACTTCTTCTAGATTTTCAGATTTTGTTTCACTCTTATCTTCACTTGTCTTTCCTCCTTAATGGGATATCACTGACATTACAAGATAACAGAGACAATGAAAGTACAGAGGAAAGAAAACAGGAGACAAACTAGAAACAACATGCATGTAGCCTCTTAGCAGTTTATTTTAGGGGGAAGAGGGAAAAATGTTACAATATCACATTAACAATCAACAACAATTCATGCATAGACAAAAGAGAAACCACAAGTGAATAACAGGTAACTGTTTGGCAAAAGGAAAATATCAAGTTTCTTCCAAGCATTTGGCTTACCTCTAATTAGTCATTCTTAGAAGTATGCTAAAACCTCTCATGTAACACATTTGTGCTAAGTACTGTGATTGTGCTATAATGGCTATGGCATTTACTATACTGCAGTTTCCTGAAAGCCAGCAAATGTCAACACCATATTAATCACAGTTTTGGCATAGATCAAACTAAGGCGATTTAATCCTAGTAGCACCTGAGGATGCCTTTTAGTTGGTCTGCTATCTTCTCATCCTTTTCTGTTGCAGTTTTGAATCCTTACCCATTCCAGAAGTGAAAGTATTTTTCCTGCAGTCTAAACAACCTTGAGGAACCTCCTATAAATTGTACATTTTTGAGTCAGCCTAATTTCATAAGCAATGCTACCATTCTTTAGTGGCAGTGGTGTTTTATGGTTTGTCCAAGTGCTGCCATTTTACCTTGTGGCTGTTGGAGAAGGTCTCTGACGGAGTATTTGGAAAACATGGGGAGTTCCTGACTTTTCCTTAAGACCTTCAGAGCCAGTCCAAGCCTACGGGCATTCCTTTCTCTGGAGTTGAGCGATGAATCTAGATTTAGCCAGTTATTGGTATTTCCTACCCTGACAAAGTACTGAACTGTGGAGTTAGGAACCGAGAGCACTGCTGCATGAAGGTCCCCAGGGGACCTATGCAGAGCACACCACTCTGGATGGCTTTCTGGCCATGGAGGAAGTATAGTCGGCAATCTGCTCATTCCTGCTTCTTTCCTGAAGAGACCCTGGCTTCTTTCCTGAAGAAATGGAATATCGCTTTCTGGCCATGGAGGAAGTATAGTTGGCAATCTGCTCATTCCTGCTTGAGACCCTGGCTTCTTTCCTGAAGAAAGGGAATATCATTTTCTTTATCCTCTCCCTTTTTGTTCTAGCTCCTCTCCCACTGACAGGGCACTATATCCATCTCGAGTACCTTCACAGAGCTCTCATCTTATGCACAGCAGCAATCTTACTTTTCTTCAGTTCTCTCAAAGAACATGACCACTCCTCTAAACAGTTTTGTTTAATGAGTGTCTAGTGCCCAAAAGAAATAAGCTCTACTAACTAAACATCTGCTGTAGCTCAAATAATTCCCTGTGCTCCTGCACAAAGATTTGAGTGCTCTTGATTTATCAATGCCATTCAGTCATCTTGCTCTGTAGGAAAAGCAGTCTGTCCCTTGAGCTTAATTGCATCTCCTAATAGGCTCTTGAGTGTGTTTTGATCAAGAGATCTTTTTAGAGGGCAAGTGCTTTTCTCTCTTCACTCCTTAACTTATATTTTTCTCATTAAAAAGGAACAATAGGTGTTCTGACTTGTTTTCAGTTTTAGCAGAAGTGCTGCTTTGATTACCTTGATAGTTAATGAAGGGGGATTCAGCGGTGTCTGACTGTGTTTAGGTCCTCTTATTTCACAAGGCCATCATCCCGTCAGGGAGAATATTAATGGCCTGATATTTTTTTCCTGATGAACATCTTGAATATCTCTCTTAAAATGGATTTGTTTAGAAGTATTTTTCAAGATTGTATTTATTACATCTTAATTCATCAGCTTTACTCCTGTTTTCATTCTTCGTACGTATCAGCCAGTGACATAGTTCCATAAAGGAGATGCAGATACGATGTCAGAAGAACGCCAGTTTATGGTACTGTGCCACATAATAGTCTAGTAGCTTCAGTAATAAATGCTAGATGAAAAAATACTTAAGCTGAAGTACAGAGATAGAAATCTTAGTACCAAATGGCAAACTCTCCTCATTCAACACAGCAAGAAGTTTAAGTTTCAAAGAGAAGGACCTATACTACACACCTTGGTAAGGGGAAGAAATGCCCATGCAAGGGAAGGAGGATCTTCAATCTGATGTTCTGTCTTACGTGGTGGGAGTTTCTCTCAGAGAAACTTTTTCAGCTAGAAATGTATTCCTGCTCCACACAGATCTGGACAACTTTCTCACCAATAAAAAAAGGACTCAAAACAACTGAAAAACACTTCCCTCTCTCCCATTGCCTAAATATCAGGAGACTTATCTCCACTACCTACTTTATCCTGGAGGACTTCAAATCTACATGTCTCACCCTCAAAGTATAAGTTAATTTGGGCAATGGGTGCTCTGCCCTCAAGGTGAGACATTGTGCAGTCCAGAATGCAAAACTAATGGACTAATTCCAGGAAAAGAGCGGGTGTTTTGTTTTTGGTTTGTATTTATTTTTTTTTTCTCCTGGCTTAACCAGTGCCTGTCTTGGTATTAACATTTTAAAATATTTTAGTCCCTGCTCTTGATCATCAAAGGCCAAACGGTACAAATTACTCCTTCACCTGTTTGATCTAAATTTGGAAAAGGCTTGGGTGAATGATCACCATTTTTTAACACAAAGGGATATAGCTAGAACACTGGAAAATCAAATACTGCTATCCCTGTTCGATGCTACTGTAACAGGTTTGCAGGAAACTGAAGCAAGAAGACTTCAGTCTTCAGGCTCCTATGCATAAGAACAGGACTGAAAAGGGCTGGAAGGAAACATAGCTTTTTTGGAGTGTCCACAGATATATCACATATATATGGGTATACACAGTTCAGTAATCTCAGAGAACCCGGCAACACCTTGGGTACATGAAAATAGGCTAAAGAGGTTTCAGTCACTATTTGGAAATTGAGTGAACTGCAGTACAACATAAACTGTATGAAATAGTCTCTTTGACTGAGCCCATTTCTGTAAACTATGGTGAACCGTGTGCTACATGTTTCTTAAACAACCAACATCACTGTTTCAGGCTCTATTGACCCAGGAGTCTTTCTTCAAAGTCAGGACAAGAGTTTCTGTCTTTCATATATTCCCCTTGTGATGCTGTTGATCTTATTCATGTCGAACTTCTGATGTGGGGAAACACTCTGAAGGGCAAGAACTGCAGGGAGCTTTTTCACAGCAGCAATTTTCTGAACATCAAGGACAGGGCAGCCATGCCTTTATTGTAGTGAGCAGCTGAAATAGCAGCAAGCCAGGCAGTAAATACGTCATAAAAAACAGAAAGGATTTTCAATACTTAAATATAATTCCAGCAAGTTAGTATTAGCTAACTAGAAGTTCATATTAACAGAACTAACACAGAAGGTATACTACCCACACATGCCATTAAGCCACACAAGAGTATAAAAGGAGTTAAGTTACTTTCAGATTAAGTAATTTGGCAACAAGAGTAAAATGATATGAGAGAATGAGGAAATCATACCTGGAGGGGCTGAAGAATGGAGGTGACTGTTAAAGAACATTTGTTTAGCAGAATGGCATGTTTGCTTGCTAATTCCTTCAGTTCTTAGGCGAGAAGATCTGCTTTGGTCCACTCTTATACCCTCCATTGTTGGATGCACAAGGTATTTGATGATATCAAAAGTGCTTGCAGAAGAGCCTCTGATAACATGTACCTTCATCACGGAGCAAACATCTGACCAAGCATTTGCAACAACCCCTGCCATGAGGAATGCCAGGATTCAGTGTCATTTCAATCAATAACGAACATTAGAAGCTCTGAAAAGAATGCAGGTGGCCAAGTCAGTGAGACCATGTTGCAGGGAAACCAGGCAGCAATGCTTCTGCAAACAGCCTTGCGTGCTCCCGGCCCTTGGTTCAGGTGGACACTACAGCTTTAGCTTGAGAAAACTATGAAAGTTAGCAAATAACAGCAATAGTCATGCACTGTGTTTCCACCAAGAAATGCCATGCCAGCATTACAATAGCTAATATGTATATACGAATAGCTGACGTTAGTGTAAGACAAGACTTCCAGGTCTGTTTACTTAGTGACAGCTTTCTAATAGTTCAAAAACAGTAGTTTTAGCAGTCACAGGCTGAAGCTGCATTTCAGTTTTTAAAGTTTTGATGAATTTGAGGAGATGTTTAGATAAATAGAACTCTACTCACACTTTAAAACATAGAGAAGGTAAATGAACAAAATAATTTTTAGCAATGAAAAGAACATCTGAAGGCATTCACTCTTCCTGGAAAATCATACTGTCTCTTCTAGAAAGCCCCAACTTCCAGCGAATCCAGCTGTGTTGAGATTCTCCAGGGGGAAAAGGTAGAAGGCCAAGAGGATTTCCAAGTCATTTTCAGGTTGCAGACATTTCAAAGTTTCAAGTAGCTTTAAAGTCACCGTGTAGACTCAAATCCAGACTCTGACAGAAGACTGTGATGAGGGATTGATCACCCTGCACATGCTTCTCCTGAAGGCACCTGTTGTGAGGGATGAGTTAGGGCAGCTCCTGCCCACACAGCAGCCCAGCTCCCAGCTGCCTGGGCAACCTGCCCAGCATGTGCCAGCTATCCATCCCCTCTACAGCGTTAACGCTGAAGGGCTGGCTCATTACCCGAGATAAACAATGAGCTTCACAGGCGCTCCCTGGTTCAGGATGTGATTTTTTACATGCCAAACATAAGCATTGCTGACTTCTGATAGCTGATTCTGGCAAGGCCGCTTGCTAAAGTGGGAGGGACAGGAGTGATAGATGGCTTTAGAAAACTCTACATTTCTTGTCTCTGTGATCCTTTGATTCCTGGATTGCTTTATGCAGTGCAAGGTGAGGCTAAATTGCTGTTACAGAGTGACATTCAGCAAAGATACTGCAGAAGAGGCAGTAGTATGGAGCCACGCTAGCATGAGGCTGCAGATCCAGTCCAGATGCGCTGCTGAGCAATAGCCCACGGCCTCTGCAAACCATCCTCTCCTTTCCTCCAACTTCCAGCACCCGGGGGCAGCAGTCAGCTTCCCAACACTGCAGAGAGTTGTGGGAGCTTTTGCACACACCAGAGTGAGAGGGCTGTTTTCTTTAGTGCTTCGTCTCCGAAGTCAGTGCATTTCATGCCCTGATCCTTTCTTTTCCTATCCACAGAGTGATAGGCTTTGGATGAGTTCCAAATTCACCAGTAATAAAATTCAGCTTTCCAGTAGATACAACAAGAGATCTCAGAAAGGTTTCACAAGTCATTGAATTATTGTGTTGCTAGTAATAAAATGTGACATTCAGAATGAGGAGATGCAGAGACTAGAAAATAAAAAATATGCATGGTATTTACTCAAAATGTAGAATCAGAAAAGATGATGTGTTTTGTAGAGAATCTCTTTATTCTTCTTGAAATAGTTTCCTACACTTTGTGCTTTAGCTTTCTTAGAGCAGCTAAATTCTGGAAAGATTTTTGCCTCACAAGAGGTGAACTTTTGCAAGAGAAGGGCAATTTTTCATAGGAATAGCTTAAACTTACAAGAGATTACACAGTAACAAATGAAATAGAATTGAAAATTTTTCCTTAGTTTGCAAAAATTGCCTAGCAGTAAATAAAAAAACAGGATGTTTTTTACAGGATGTGTAAGGATTCTGAATGCTGGTCTTCTATTTATTTTATAATAATATTGAAAAAAGCCTACAATAACTGTGTTAATTTACAAGGCTTAGAGTAACTAACAAAAAAGGTATGTTTAGTTGGGTTCATGTAAGCAGCAAAGGAGGATCCATATAAATAATCTACAATATGCCAAAGTCATTCAGCCTAACATGTAAACTTTTAAATGCATGCTAATAAAATGAGCTTCTCAGCTAGATAGCAAAGAATTTGGATTCATATCAAGAAAAATCCACATTATGTTCTTAAAGTCCCTACACACCTGTAGGAGCTTGCATACCTGCATCTGCTTTCATTGAAATGAACACTGATTAGCAAATATTCCACTTTCTTCCTTCTCTGATATTTCCTAGGACTCATTCACTGCAATTCACATTACTTGATGGGTTTCACACCACCAGTTGACTTGCTCCAGGAATCTGAAGACATGTTTGTACTAGAGCAGTGTATAAGAATTCAGTGTTTTGATCAGGAAGAGCACTCACCTGGCATAAGCCACTACTGTTTGAGTATATACATTATTGCCCAACAATCTACTGAGAAAAGCCAGACTCTTGTCAGTCAATATTAGTTTCATGAAATAATTTGCAGAGCAAAGGCGAGGTACCAGAGGCTTGCCATTCCCTCCAGCCATAGGTGCAGTTTCCCCTTCTCTTTTAAGGAAGTTCAGAAAATGTAACCATGCATATTTTATTTGCTAGTTAATGCTCGCAACCACTAGATTTTTCTTCAGTCTTGATCTTATTGTGCCTTGGAGTTACAAGATTTCACTTTATTCTCTTTGCATTACCACAAAATTAGCCCAATGTTTGTGAAGCATCTGTTGGATTTTTCAACAATCACAGCTGTAACTTGAAAGCCTAAGTGGGCAGGTTCGTCTGAAGTCCAGGAGGTAATACAAGTACCCAGCATCGCTAAAAATACAACTTGAATGGTGGGTCCCACCAATCTGCGTGCCAGTAGTCACTGGAGAAAATGATAGGATTGTTCTTGCTGCCAGCCAAATTTGATTCCTCCAGCAAAGTGACCACTTGCAACAGCGCTGCAAGTCCTGAGTCAAGCCTGAACTTAGCCATGAGTGCTTGGGGAGTGCTGCTGGGAATTGTCCTGCTGGGCAGAGATAACCACGGAATATCCATCAGCCTCTTGAATTTTCAAACCAATTAAAGCCGGTATTTTGATCAGTCTTACATTATGAGTATTGAAGCTTTAGTCATATCTTTTCCAGAATAAGTAAAAATGTAAGGAAGCTCAGCTACCCTGAACCTTAGTCAGAAAGCAGCAAGCTGTTGAGCAGAGGAGGACATTTCTTTACCTATTCCTGTCTGCTCTCCAGCATTAGCCCAACCCTTCTTGAAACTAGCCTTGAACCTTAGGTCATATTCCCACTGATATTAGCCAGAAAGGTAACAGAAAAACCTTTTGCTAGTTCTAAGATACAGCAGTACCAAAATAATGACGTGGTTCCTCCTGTGGATGAAGCAGACAATACAGCCCATCTTCTCAGTAGATTTTACTCTCTGAAAAGGAAATTTGCCATGAAGCTACACTTGCTTCTCTGCTTTTGGGAAAAAAAAAATATTTTTAACAAAATTTCTATAAGGAGCAGTTTCTTTTAAGAAAGTTTTCAACAGAAATCATTATCAACAGGTTAGTAGACATCTTTTTACTTTTTGATTCAATAGGGAGGTTAAGCCAGATCTTTCTCCAAAGAGCAGCAGAGCTACATAGACAACTGTGTTGGCCCAAAACACTGCTGCTCATTGGTCCTCATCTGTTTAATAGCTATAGCAGTCTAAAGAGCTGTACACTACTGCCCTTCTGGGGCAAAGAGGAACCAGAAAAAAACAGCTTTTATTTAACCAGAATATGGTGATTAGTCATAGCTATCAGATTTTCACATTTGAGAAGGGCCCTCTGTGATGAGTTTTTTTTGCCAGATCTTCCTCCCTATGTTGGGCCTTCATCAGCTTCCCTTTCCGTCATCTTGTTTTTTCTCTTACCTGCTGTGGTTTCTTCTAACTCCTCACCTATTTTGAAGTAGGTCTCTGTGCTTCTGAAGATGCTCCTGCTTTTGATGATTATTAGATCCCCATCAGTGCTGATGAAGACAGCACTGTTTAGCCAAGCAGCCCAGCTGCCTGCTGGCCAAAGACATTCCTGCAAGTGATGCAGATCCAAGTTCACCTAGATTTCCAGGATTAGAGGCAGCATTGATTTTGTCATGGCTGACAAGTACTCCACTCTTTATCAGTAACGTTACCTTACTCAAGGTCTGTTCCCCAGAGAGCAGACAGGGTTCGTATTAGATGCCATCAATGCCACAAGCCTCTCTCTCATCACAAGTAATCTCTCTCAAGGGAGAAGAGACCATCAGTAGCATAATTCCTAAATATGAGAGAGTCCATGAGCTGTCTCAGAGATAATTATTTGCTTTGAAATAAACAAGCAAGTCAGCCCACAAGCTCATTTTCTTTAGCTTGCATTTTTCGAGTCAGCATGTTTGCAAGTCATCTGCAAATAGCACAGATTCACTTTAAATAGGTGCAAGTAATTGAGTGCCTAGGGAGGCTGAATCTGTCCTAAACTGATTTGCATGGAGCAGGTACTTCACTTTTCTCCAGAGAAACCCTATCCAACAGCATAAGAGTTGCAGACAGCTGTTTGCACCCAAGGAAAAACCATTTCACACTTTGAGGCCATAGTATTGAATATAAAAGCTATATTTCTCTTCTGATGAAATGAATGCTAATCGTAGTAAGCTCCACACAGAACAGTTCCCCAAAGGCAAGAGAAGTAAATGTAGGAACCAAGTTCAGCAAGATCACATCTTTTCTGTAGGAGGCATTGCCACATTCCTCACTCAACATTTCCAAGTAGTATTTTTCTGGATTTGAGTTTTGAAATTCCTACAAATTGTTCACACAGGGTTCAGTATTTCTCAAGCCAGTAATCCTCAGTAATAAACAAGATGCTGACACAAACTTCAGCCCCTTTCCCAGAGTTTTCTTTTTAAAGGGACTTCAGGATGTGTCTCTCCTCTTTTCCTCTTACCTCTAAGAAAACCAATAAAGAAATGCATTAGGGCTGCTATTAATACGAAAAATATTTTTTTTCTTTCAGGATTAACCCAAAGTCAGTAGATGTATAAAAATCGAAATAAAAATGGACCAAACTTAAGATTTAGCTGTTCCCCCTGCCTTCCTGCCCCATCTCCCTGCCTCAGAAAAAAAGAGTTGAAAAAATCATTTTACCCACAAAAAGTCTGTAATGTTAAAGGGACAAGAAGCTAACTAATCATACATATGCACACATATTTAGCCCTTGTAGCAATACAGTCTGGGAACCAGCTGGATGGGGAGCTGCTTTGCCAAAAATGCCCCGACCGTCTTGGTGGACAGTAAGATGAGCCCTGCCAAAATAGGAGGCCAGCAGCATCCCGGGCTGTATGAGCAACAGCACAACCAGTAGGTTGAGGAAAGTGATACTTTCTTTACTTGACACTATTTGGTCACATCTAAAATATTGCATCCAGTTTTGCTCCTCTAATACAGGAAAGGTACTGATAAACAGGGACAAGCTCAGCAGAAATCACCAAGTTGTCAGGGCTGAAGCACTGAACCTGTGAGAAGAGGCTGCGGAAGCTGGGCCTACTCACCCTGGAGAAGAGATGGCTTCAGGGTGACCTCCCCGATGTCTACAGGGAGGTGACTGAGGAGCTAGAGACAGACTCTTCCCAGCAATGTGTAGTGGGAAGATGAGACGTGGGAATAAATGGAAACAGGAGAGGTCCACACTGGATATAAGGAGATCCTTTCCACCGCAGTCAGGCAGGCAGGGACACAGGTACCTCTGGGAGGTCATGCCATCTCCATCCTTGGAGGTTTTCAATACCCAACTAGACAAAGCCCTGAGCTGTTGGAAGCTTCTTGCCGGCCCAAGGAATCGGGAGGGGATCACAGACACAGACTCCATGTGAATTAGATCCTGATCCTGAACCGTTTATTTAGCCCGAATAGCATACTTATATACACAAGCAGAAGCAAGCTCTCTACACGCGTACAGCTACGATTGGTCACAGGCTACTATCCATGCATTTCTACTGCATTCAGTTGGTCGTGGATAACGGCGTGTATTCACACCACAGGTCTGTGCACCAGTCCTTCTTTCTTACTGACAAGCTTAATCAAGGTTTTGTCTCGCCCAACTTTCTCATGTCTGCTGTTCAAGGACTACTGTTCACATTCCTTTACCTCAGGGAGTATCCGCTATCTTCTTTAAGCTCAGCTCCCTGCAGCCACTTCCCATGGGAAGGCCTCCGTTCCCTAGATATGTTCCTACACTGAGCAACCTGTTCTGAGCTCAGAGATGGCCTTGCTTGAGAAGGAGACTCAACCAGAGACTTCTGGAGGTCTCTTCTCACCCAGATTGTGGTATGATTCTATATCAATAATTACTTTAAAATTGTTCCTCCTGAGGTTAACAATTCCCCAAATATGTGGAGCAGTGTGATCGACTGAGGAGGAGCATGTACTTATAATTTTTGCATTTGGAACAGTATGTTACAGCCAGAAACAAAGTATAAGAAATTGCTTGCCTGCTTTCCAATATAGCTATTAGAGGATCAGTCAAAGGGAGGCCCCATGTCTCAAATAGATTGCTTCTCAAAGAGTGCAAATGAAAATAAATGACATGTACAGGGTTGATATCAGAGCCTAGCTTTATGCCAGAACTAGTCATAGTGCTAATTATTGGGACATAAGTCTTCAGAAGGCATATGAGCCAAAGGGAAAGAAATCATCTGAAATTAGTTCATTTGCTTTTCAGAGAACCATACAACCCCTCTCCAGTACACGAAAGTCAAATGAAACCTATTGGTCCAATACAACCAATTGGTTTAGATGGGGCAACTGAAGGAGAGCCCAGGCAAGGAAGCTGATTTATTCCCTAAAATATTTCCCACTCCAAAGCCTCTTTCTCCTGAAAATCCACTCCTTCCTATAGTACTGTTGCTCTCTAGACAAAGTCTCCAGATAAAGTTTCCNCCTATTGGTCCAATACAACCAATTGGTTTAGATGGGGCAACTGAAGGAGAGCCCAGGCAAGGAAGCTGATTTATTCCCTAAAATATTTCCCACTCCAAAGCCTCTTTCTCCTGAAAATCCACTCCTTCCTGTTGCTCTCTAGACAAAGTCTCCGGATAAAGTCTCTGACTGTGCTGGTGCAGAAAACAACTTAAATGATCTTCATGATACTTTCTGGTCCTATAGTCTAGGAATTTAGCTGTGTTCACTTGATACAGAGGAGTGAAATGAAAAGAGGGGTATGGAAGCAACATAACCCTTACTGGGTTGAGCTTTCTTTTTCTTCCCAAGGAAAATATGACTTAAATACTTGTCTTTTTTGTGAGTGCACTTGAAAGATAAAAATAATTAAATAAAACCAAGACAGTGATCTTTGTGCTAGTAAGGGCATATGAATAATAACACTATGACCTACTGGCAAAAGGAGGGGGAAGGAGAGGAAGGAAAACACTGGGCACTGAGACTGCCTCTTCATTGGTCATCCTAGAGCACCATGTGGCCAAGGCTCCTTTTTAAGGATAACTCCTGGTCTCCTGGAGCTCATACTACTCTGCAGTCCGGTATTTCTGCTTGATCCTGTGGAAGACTGCTCTCCTGCCTGGCAGAATGGTTGACCAGTTTGTGGGCACCTGGAAGCTCCTTTCTAGCGAAAACTTTGACGAATATATGAAGGAGCTGGGTGAGGAATACTGTTTGGAGCTGTTCTGGGCCTGGGCCAGGGAAGAAATTTTGAATGTGAACTTTTTATTCTTTACTTGCTTTTCTTGACTATTCTTTTCACCAAGGACTTTTTACTCCAGCTAGTTTAATTAGACAATCTTAAAACTAGAGAATTGGCTAGTGGTGCCAAATTCATCTAAGAGAAAACCTTGCTTGTGAGGAAAAGTTTCAGGCAAGCCAAGTCTATGCATGCCTACTTATTAGTGCTATAAATGCAGGTAAAACACATTACTGCAATATGTTGTGTGGTTTTTCTTTTATCCTTTGGAGATGCAAAGTATAATGCTAAAATGCTGCAAGCTTCACCATGGCTAAATATGTATTACAATGGGACTAGTAGACAGATTGTCATGACTACTATAGTGAATAAAGTTTCTCGTAGTTGTTTCCACAGCATATTGGTATAGAAAATACCATGGATTCCAGAATAGATATCTGGAAAAGGCTTCAGGGATAATATCTTTCTCTATAGGTGTAGTTTCTTGTTTTGAATTAAATTGAGAGTCTGAACACCACTCACTGACACTTCTGCAGCATTTCAGTGAGACTCTTCAACTCTTAATCTTTACCCCAGATTTTACTCAGGGCATAAACTTTGCCAGCTATTTCTTAATCATTTCCTTTTATTCAGCTTAGCCACATATAAATATATCTGTGATGTAATTTTTTTGTTTGTTTGTTTGATTTTTTGGCCCCAAAGCTCTCATATATTTCTGCTTCTTCACCTTTAAATAGTGCAAGGTAGTGTAAAATTGATTGCAGTTATTTTGAATAAGATAATATGCAAAGACCTGAAATTAAAATCTTGTCTCATGACATGTCTTCACATGTCTTGTCTCTTAACATGTCTTCATGTTAATTTCACTGTTCTGATAATGTCCACAGAGAGAATACTTATTTCATCCACTTATCTAAGTATGTAAATGGACCAGCTACTGAGATTTTACAAAGGAACATCTGCAACATAAAGTTACTAAAAGTTTAAGAAAGTAAATGGGAATTCAGTGCTGTTTTTTTTTTCTTACACACGAGAGAGAAAAAACACTAAATAAAGATAAAAGTTTCATCATGTCTTGTCTTAATTGTAGGTGTGGGGTTTGCCACCAGAAAAATGGCTGCTGTAGCCAAGCCCAGTGTAACCATCACCACGAATGCCGATGTGATAACCATCAAAACAGAAAGTACCTTCA
This sequence comes from Crypturellus undulatus, assembly GCA_013389825.1. Taxonomy (NCBI): domain Eukaryota; kingdom Metazoa; phylum Chordata; class Aves; order Tinamiformes; family Tinamidae; genus Crypturellus; species Crypturellus undulatus. Next base: position 236,088 of record VWPW01001133.1, on the reverse strand, counting down.
AAAATACAGAGATCTCTTTCAAGTTGGGTGATGAGTTTGATGAAACCACAGCAGATGACAGAAAAACAAAGGTGAGTCCAGAAGTGTCATTCTTTCTCTCAACAAGGATATAGGTGTAGGAGGAAGGAGTTGTACTTTCGACATCTGCTGTAGAAAATGCCCCTTGAAAAGGGATGCACACCAGGAATGTTTTGTAGATTGTTTCCCCTGTGCTTCAGTACTGTTAGGACTCAGAAACAATCTCCTCTTCAGTGTGGAGGATGGATAGCCACACTTTTTCCTTTTTTTCTTTGGCAGAACGTTATAACCCTAGAAAATGGCGTACTGAACCAGGTGCAGAAATGGGATGGAAAAGAGACTATAATAAAGAGAAAAGTGGTGGATGGAAACCTTGTTGTGGTGAGTTCACTTTTTGTTGTCCAGTCACTGCATTCATTTTGCTGAATAGTTTTTTTTTGACAAACGTTTTATGTTGCATTCAAATGGGGAGATTGAAAACATCAGTGTGTCTGTCTCTGCACTTATTCAGCAAGAAGTCTTTCTGAGTCAAGAATAAGTGTTAATGGTGTCACCAGATAGGTATGAAGGTGCCAGTTTTCAGTATCAAGAGTTGGCTAGGAAAGAGTTTCAAAGCAAAACATCACTGTGAGGGAAATTCTTACATAGCAGAATCTTGAAGTTCATTGGGATATACAAGAAACACTCGCGTTTCTTGTGAACACTTAAGTCTACATTAAGTGTGCCCACTCCATGATGATGCATAATATTCCTTTTTTGTCTGATAGAGAATCAATAGCAATTTGGGAGAATTGTATTATGGCTCATTAATAGATGTATTGTTAAATATGATGTCACTGCAAAAAGGAAAAAAGGAGAAGCTATAACTGAGTTCTGTTAGTTGCTGCTATCTGATCAGAAGCAGAAGATAACTGTTGCATTTAACTTGATGCCAGTGAACCCCAACTGCTTATCTTATCTGGTCTTTCAGGGCACTGTTCTCTGGTTTTAGGGAAAACATGTATACTTTGAGGAATCTAGGAGGGGACTAAAAATGTGTTCATAAAGGTAACTGAAATTCCTATAAGGCTACAAAAGGATATATGCATACAGAATTCCTAAAGAGTTATGCCCTCCTCTAGAGAAAAAAAAATTTCCACAAATTTAATATTTGTGGACAAAGTCCAGAGGAAAGCACATAGAAGTATTTTTAATAACAATTAGGAAAGGGTGAGGAAAACAAGTTTTGATCTAATAGAAAAATGGATGGCAGCAGAACCTAACATGTAGTAGATGATATCAATAGCTGCAAGTCTGAAAGATGTATAAGACTATGTATGTGTGTGTGTGACATGTGAAAGAAGCCACAAAAGGTAAAAGACAAATGCCTGTGGAGGCATTTAAGAGGAGATTAGGCATTTCCTTGGGGTGGCTGAAGCAGTGTTTAATATTCTTTCAGGCTTTTGTTTCATAGAAACATTTTTAACTTTTGTTTCTGAAGTTCTCAAACTTGAGTTTCACTCTTCTGGCAATTGGCTTTAAGAGAGGAGAAATGCAAACTCTCTCCAGTATTGACTCCCGATGGAAAAGTAATTCTCTACCTCTGACTAGCAAATATCCCATGAGAGATAAAAACTGATTACATTTATCTTTCTTTCTAGGAATGTTCCATGAACAATGTAATCTCCAAGAGAGTTTATGAGAAGGCATGAAGAAGCCATCATCACACAGGACTAATGCTGAAAGTTGTAGGAAAAAACAATTTTACTGAAGGAAAAAATCTTCACAGAAATATTTTAGAGAACTGTACTTTTAACAGACATATTGCAGAACAATTGTATGCAGTTTAAATTGTGGCTATACAATAAAGTGTCTTGCTTTCTATAACATGTGCTTCTACTGGAATTTGTCAAATGTCAAAATGAAATGGTGCTCTTAACAAGAAAGTTAGCATCGTGCCTGTCAGCTGTGGCTCATCTTACTGTAGAAAAAGGGTCAAAGCAAATCCTGGGATTGCTTCAGGCACATTCCCTCGCTGAACATGTTCTGTAATGGAGATAGAGGTAGACCTGGCTACAAAACATCGTTTAGTAGCCTCTGTGTGGTCCTGCCTGCTGAGGAGTACACAAACCAAAATGAATAAAGGGCTGCTACTTTTATGGTTTCAAATGATGAGGGTTACCACTGGGGCAGGGAGGAGAGAGACTGTCATGGATAAGGTATGCAGAGTTGGCATCTAGCATGAGCTGGGAATGGGGCATCTCATCCATGACCCTGATTTGAGAGCAGGTAAAAATGCCCAAATTTTAAACCCTTAATATGGTATCAACTGAAGGGGCCTAATTTTGTCCTGTTCTACCTGAAGTGAGAAATTACAGGTGCTGTAGCTCTCTAGCTGCAAAACTCTTTGAGCACTAGTTTCCCAACATTTCTTATTCTTGAGCTAACCCCTTCAATTCCCTCTGGGTCCAGACTGTTATTTCAAAACTTAGCTTCCATAAATGCAATGATTTCTACATCTGGGAAGAACACAAAATCTTAAACTTTAAGAAGTCTGAGGAAGAAATAGACAAAAAGAATCCGAAAAGATGTGTGATAGCCACAAAATGAAAAAAAAAAAAGTTCAAAAAGAGCTTAATGATTAGGTTAGCCACTATTCCAAGTATTCCTGACATTCTTAAATCATATGTCTGAGGCCACAGTGCTGAGTACTTAATGCCAACAGCAAATATCTCATAGTCTTGAACTTTCTCCTACATGACTCAGGATGTTCCCAAATTCCTGAACTATTAATACAGTCAGACAGAGGAAAAGCAAGAGCTTTTACCCTGCAAATGAACTGAGGAATAATCTGAGATCACTTATAAAAGACTATTATCAAAATATAAAAAAAAAAAAAAGAAAAAAAGAAAGAAAGAAATCATGAGCAAAAAAGCAAGCTATTTTTAATTTGGCTTCCTTGGTTATGAAATCTCATCAGCTAACAGAACAGCAGCCCCATAGTGGAAGGAAGTATGTTTCAAAGTACCCTAAAACACAATATTAAATGTACCAAGCACAATAAAAATTTAATTAATTATGAAAGATTGATGATAAAACTAGTGTAGTGGCAGAAACATATGGGCTTTCAAAATGGCAAATAATTTCCTCAAGAAGTCATAAAGGAGATTCGTTCCACCCCCACAAACATAACTACAAAAATCTTCTAAAAAGTCTTCATTCTTAGAAACTTTTAGGGAAAAAATTGCAAAGAGGAAGGATCTTGAGGACTTGAGTTAGATATCTACTCTGTATTTTTAATTTCAATTTTTTTCATATCTCTTAAAATGGAGCACCCAGAGTGGTAGAAACACATGACATGAAGAGAGATCGTTGCTTACTGTGACAGAAGTCGAGATGATCTTAAGAAACTGCAACATTGATTTAAGCAAGTTGTTTATAAATACTGAAGATCAGACCACAGTTAAATACATCCCATTGTTACCACTATGGAGATATTCCATTCCAGGGATCGAACTTCAATATATGGTCCCATTGCTCAGATAAGGGCCCATATTTTCCAAACACCTGAGATTCCGTTAAGTTTCTAAATAAAGCCTGCAGATACAATTAGAACTTTGGCAGCCTGATTTTTTGAGAGTCTAGCATCTAGTTAAGTAATTTATTTTTAAAGTATCACCATTTATTTTAGTAGTCAAATTTAGACTTTGTGAATGATCAAATAATTTTAAAATACAAAAAGGCATTTAAAGCTTCAATTGTTAGAAATTTCAATAAAATGACATTCTGTTTATAAACTTTAATGGGCCAGAACCATAAGAAACTACTGGTGGTGCTTTCTTAGAATATGGTCATGTCCAAAACATGTCTAAAAGTGAATCAATGCTACTTTTATCACTTACATGTACTCATAATTCTTTTGGCTCCTTTGCAATTAAAGATTGCTTTCCATTTATCTATCTTCTATTGAAGATAGAATTCTCTGCTCTTGTTCTTTCTAGACTGTAGATCCTTTAAATGAAGCTTCTGATTTTTCTTAACGACAAAGAGATAGAGGGTAGCAATGTCAACATTGTTTGAGATGACTTAAGACTGGGGTTTTGTCTGTATAAATAATTCTCTGTTGCTTTTGTTCTTAAGGTTACTGGTACTGCAGTATAGCTGTTCTATTCTGACTAATTTGCTCCTCTTCTATTTCTTTGGGTCTGATTTTACAATGTTCCACTCATCCATTATTTTCCACAGGCACCAGTCCTGCCTTGTTAAAGTGCCTTTCTGTGGATAAAACAATGTAAGAACAAAGAATCCCTGCAGAGCAACAGCAGACTATTTCCGTATTATTCTTTGAGAAACAATGGAAAGGTTCATTTCGGAGGAGCTTTCTCATTTCCAGCGATTGGATAAAAGGGATAGCTACTCTTTCATGTGTGAGGTGTTCTAATGCAGCTCTGCTTTAGAAAAGCCATTGTGAGGATCACACCTTCACAGGCTGGCATTTATTTATATTTGACAGACACAACATCTGCTTCCTATTATGGGAAAAAGGGGTTGCCCTTTTATTAATTTTCATTTTCACTTGCTCTGGACTTTCTCCTCTTACATTGTACATAGAGAGGTAATAGGAAATTCTACTGAACTTACCTTTGTCGTCCTGAGCAAATGATGGGACAAAAATATTTCATATATCCAATCAAAAGTTGTAACATGAGACGTATCCCCACCACCACAGTATAATTCTACACATGGTATCCCTGGACAGAAGACCAAACCTCAGTCTCCTTGGCCCAGCATTGGCTCCATCTGCCTCTTTCCATCCTGAGTGTGAGACACTCAGTTCCATGACTTCTGCTCCCAGCTAACCACCCTCCTAATGAAGGCCTCAGAAGAACCTGTGCATGGCCATAACCCAGAAAGTTTAATCATGCAAAACAAGAATGTGCAGCTTTTATTAATGAAAGTAGGAAATAAGCCATCTTTCTGTTAATATAGCAAAGAATAGCTTTCTTATACCAGGAAGGTTGGTTATGAAGGGGAAGCACAGAATTGCAATTGATGATGGTTTAGGCTAAGTAGTTTCGGATACTTTGAAGGGTCTTGAATTACAATGTTTTAAAATTCCTGCTCTTCAATATGCATATGGTCTATGGATTTGTTTTTTGCTTCCATTTTTTCGCTAACTGCAACACAATAATAGCAAAAGAGCATTGTTAGGTTACATATGGCAAATTGAGATATAGTTGCACACTCTAATTCATAATGTCACTGCAAGAAGAAATTTTTGGTGAGTTCTTGCATCATCTCATTTGGAGGGCAAAGAAGGTCTGGCATGAGTGATCTCTTTGTTTCACAAAGATTATGGGCCTTCGTAACAACAAGAAACCAGAAGTAATCAGGTGAAAAAAGGATACATTAGAATGCAAGGCCTATATGACCACACCACCTTACTCTGCCCTTACCTTTCTGACAGATCAACTACCCTGGTGTAGAAAAGCAGAGAGAGATGAGTATATTTCTCCTCCCAAGGCAATAAACCTGCTCACCTCTCACTAAGTAACTCTGAATGAAGCACTTAAATGAGTTCACCTGCACAAAATGTGATGTGAATCTACTCTATGCACTGATGTTCTGAACATATTTGTAATTGTGGAATAAGAGAGGAGGCAAAGTTTGTTTCTTCTCTTCATGGTGCTGCTGGAGTACATACAGGGCAGCAACCCCAGCATGATGTTATCATTCCAATGCAAAAGAGATGCAAAGAACAAGACAGTAATTTAATTTTGTCTTTAAATGGTGGAATACACACCTCCTTTCCAGAGCGGATCATGGCTTCATAGGGACACAGTGGTAGCCTTTCTGGTGGCATTATGTGGCTCAGGCCCCCCCAGCACATCACCCACCTCACATCCTCACATGCCTCACATCCCCATCCCCACATGCTCCTCACTGAGCTGATTTATTCCGCGGAGGAAGTCGTGGCAGGCGTCACCCCGAGCCTTGGTACTAACACAACTGGCCTTGGACAAGGTGCACATTGTCTGGGCCTGGCATCGCCGCTCCCACTGGCCCCTCCTGACCATTATAAGAACGGGGCATCTTTAAAAGGAGGCGACTGAGGTTCGAGTCGGCTGCGCAGTCCCTCTGCCTCCCTCCGAGACCTGCTGTTGCCACTGCCTGTCTTTCGAGGACTGCTGCCTTGCAAAGCCAGCACGATGTGCAACCGATTCGTGGGAACCTGGAAGCTCATCTCCAGTGAAAATTTCGATGATTATATGAAAGAGTTGGGTAAGAAATGTTATTTCTTTTCCTTTTTTAAAAATAAATTTTATTTAACAATATTCTTCATCTTATGCTTTGCTCACAAATTATGTCTTCTTCCTGCCCATAAATACTTCAATTACTTTCTAGTATAGTCTCATTTATTACCTTTAGCATCTAAAATGGAAAAAGAGAAAGGCAGTTGCTGGATTACTTTAATAAATTTGCACGTAACTGATCTCAATAATCTATTTTCCTCTAATGAGAAGAATCTATGGAAATGCAGGATTTTTTAAGTTTTTCTTTATTACACTATTAAACTCATGACTTGTGATAATTTACCATATATAATGGAGATGATATCTCATGACACTTGGATTTCAGAGGCCTGAATTCTATGAATGAATCTATCTGTTATTGAAGAATGCCAGGAATGTAATAAATTGGCCATTGTTATTTAGTTTAATGCAGGCTTGATCTATACACAAATGCACACTCAGTTCCAGCATTTTTTTGTTATATAAATGATTCACTGAAACATTAATTCCCCTCATTTGAAAAGTTAAATGGAGTAGCAAAAGAACTTCAGTTAATTAATTAACCAGAGTAAATGTGGGATGAAAATCCAGCTACAGACATTTTTCTCGAGGTCTCAGCAGAATTGCTGTAGTATTGAATAATTAGCACATCTAGTGTTATACTTTACAGATAACTTTATATGCTTTTATGTGGATCTTTTCATCTGAGCATACTGAGCAAGGCACTAACTATAGATATCCCCAATCTACTCCTATAAAACAGGAGCTACATCATCTGTGACCTTCATTCTAACTTGTTTCAGACCTCATAACTTGCTGACCATGAGTTTGACTAAATAGCACAAGGTAATTAAAATAAAAGGCTCTTAACACAGGATTTTTACTGAAGTTTTCTGCAGCTCTTCACTCTTATACTTTTGTTTTATTTTGCATTTGCCCTTCATGGAGGTTTAGACGTTAGGATCCCTAAGGGATGTTGCAGCAACCTGGAAATTGCTGGGTCTCCAGTATATTTTATACTGTGAAGAATAAGCAACAGCATATTGGGAATTCAACATCTAGTTTCTTCCCTGTGACTGGTTAACAAAAGATCAGATTCTCAAATTTATCAAAAATAACAAAAATAAAACTCCTTTCCGTAGTTTTTTTCTATGGACATTTATACCCATTATACCATTAGACAAATACTATGCAGATTAGTAACCATCTAAGTTTTATGTATCTTTATTTCTTACTGGGAATGCATGAGCTGGGGATGCCTAAATCTCTGAAAGCAATATTACATACAGCTTCCACAGCGCCTCATCTGAATCAGACATTATAATATTCAAGAGGAAACTTTTTCTTATTTTTCCACAGACTTTTTATGAAATGATAATGAGTTTGTTGCTTCCTGGAATGTAACGTTATATTTTTTTCTGATTCATAGGAGTGGGCTTAGCTGCCAGGAAACTAGGTGGCTTGGCAAGGCCCGATGTGATCATCAGTATGAAAGGGGACATAGTAACTATCAGAACTGAAAGCACCTTCAAAAACACAGAGATCTCCTTCAAACTGGGCCAGCAATTTGATGAAATAACAGCAGATGACCGGAAAGTCAAGGTAAGGTGGCTAATAATATCTAAAATGATCTCTAAGAGATCTTGACATCCCAGAAGAGAGTCAGGAAGAGTGTTTCCACAATGAAATATCCAAGAGAGAAAAGTATCGAAAGAGGAAGAAGTATGGAGCTGAAACCAGTGTTACTAAGTGTACCACTAGCACAGAATGTGGATCTTGCTAACTGAAAAGTGAATTATTACTCTAGACTGCAAATTTGGATCACTTTTTGAAGCTATTTTCATGGCCTTTGCAGAGTGTCGTAACCCTTGAGAAAGGGTCATTGGTGCAAGTGCAGAAGTGGAACGGCAAAGAGACCACAATAAGGAGAAGGCTGGTTGATGGGAAAATGGTGGTGGTAAGTACCTGTGTTCTCCCTCCTTGTTCACTACCAAATGGTAGAGTGGCATAGACTTCAGTTTATTTCAGGTTAAATCACCTGTCACCTTTGGCTTTCCCTTTGGCTTATCAGAGAACTAAAGGGAAATGAGCTTAGGAAACAAGCGGTGAGGAAATAAATCTTATTCCATACAACAAACTTCTTTTAAAGTCATTATATGGACAGAGCTGCCATGAACTGAGAACATACTCATTGCCTTCAAGGTTATTAAAAGAAATGAGCCGCTCAAGCAGGACACACCTGTGAAATGCAGTTTGCAAGCCAGATCATCCAACTAGCTGGCTGTGTCTTTCTTTCCTTTCTCTTCTTTTCATATTCAGAATAAAGCACATCCATCTTAGAACACTTATATTAGCACTTTTCTCACATCTATTTTCATTACTGCCAATCCATTCAAAACACCTGTGTTTGCCCCGTCCATGTCAGTACGCCTGGCTCACTAAGCAAGTGCCTGAGATTTATTGCAGGAAAGCTGCTATCTCTGCATCTAGTTCTGCTTGTGATGATGAACCACAACAGGGACTGACAGGTTCTGAGAGCTCTCCCAAAAAGCCCTCGATCCTCAGGGAACTGAGTCTGTGATGAAGGCCGGGGAGTGGTGACTTTTCCTCGGTATCTCTCATCAGGGCTGACCTACCTAACAGTCGCACAGAAAGCACGGGAAAGCAAGGCCAGCATAATCATAGATTTGGGAGACATTAGCTGTATTATTTTTAATAAATTAAAGCTTTGCCATTGGATGAAGAAAAGTATTTTGCTCATTAAACTTTTTAAAGAGTGGAGCAAAACTAGGGTGGATAAATTGTTTGAAAACAGCAGCATTAAGCCTTAATGACTGAGCTTGTTCTAACTGCATTTTGATTTAGAATCCAATGTGTTTGGAAGGTTGGTTTGCTTTTGCATTTTACTGTGGTTGCATTGCTCAGCGAATCTCTCCTACTTATTAAAACACCTTTGAAGAGCTGAGCAAAGCAACCGTTTTCCATCGATGCCTTGCCCTCTGCAAGGACTAACCTCCCTAATGCAGATTGGCAGGGCTGGGGCATGGCAAACCCCACCAGGCAGCAGAAGACAAGGTCCCTGCGACGCTCTTCCCCCCACTGCCGCTCAGGCCCGGTGGTTGCAAGTCACCAGGAGCCGAGGGGAGACGGTCGGCAGAAACATTTTGTGCTTCATAAATGCAAAGTTTTATTGGCCACAGGTTTGAGCCCTGAAATTATGTTGGTCGCTCTTGCTTTCACAAATAAAATTCTTTTTTAAAATTGAAGGCGTTCAGGGACTGCGATATAATGAACTAGATAGGGCTGGTATTTCTGTCATGTCAGTAATACCAAGGAAGGTAAATATGTTTCTGGAAGATGAGCAAAACTGAAGGAGCTACCTATCTACCACCTCACCGCTGATTTTGCAATGTATTTATCACTATATGCCATTTAATTAAGTGTGATGCTGTTAAAACAGCAGCTTTTCCCACAGTAATATAAATACAGCTTTGCTGTTTGCCCTGAAACTTATGTGGAGATGTGTAATATGGTGTCTGGATTTTCACTGGCTTTGGTGGTCACTCAAGCAGATGCACCTACCATTAGCGAGAGTTTAAAAATAATATTTTATTTTGTGTCTTAGGAATGTGCCATGAAAGGAGTTGTCTGCACTAGAATCTATGAGAGAGCGTGAAGAAATTGCTCCTCTGCACCGGACTGAGACTGGCTCTTAAAATTCAGCTTAGTTCAGTGACCAAAACCTCCTGCTTCCTTATTTTATGTCCTTTCATCGGAAAAAATGCTACATTATAATTTGGTATTTCAGAGCCTTAGTGTAACTAATCCAAAGTGTTGTGGTGATTCAATAAAAGCTTCTCAATACATAAGCCTCTGCATGAATGATCTAAGTTTTCTTCCTTGGATGCTGCCTATCTTTTCTGTTCTTGTCTGTATAGTGGTCAGACTATTTCTGAGTGGAGCAGTTAATCGTGTTATCACTTTTTTCTCTGATGTATGTAAAAATTCTCATCTCATGGCTTCAGTATTCTTTTCCTTCTGATTCCTTTTTTTTGCTAAATAATTTCTATAAGAAAATCACCCTGACCACTAGCTTTCTTGACTTACAATAAATTTCTTGCTTCAGCCTTATAATTCTACCACATAATTTCATTCTTATACACCAGATTTTATAGTTTAGCGTTATTTTTGTACTTGTTTTAATAATGCTTTATATAGATCTTGGCATTTATTTGTAAGAGATTGAGTTTTGGAGGGAAGAAAAAAAAAAACAATCCAGATATATTTCATGGTTCTCTGCCAAACAGTTCTTGACTTGTAAAATGAAGCGTGGAGCTGATGTGAATGAACTCCAGAAATCTTAAGCTCGGAAGGCTGAATTTTTTAAGGTGTTAAGCAACCCAATCTACTTCCAGCACAGCATTTAAGCATGAGCTTAACGTTAAGCACATGAAGGAGCTTTCATGGGGTTAGGATCTGCTCCCAGGCCTGGCTGTCTAAGCTGCTCATTGCTTCTATTGTGTGGACACTGTGCTTTTAACCAAGGAAAAAAGCAGACAAACCCTGGACTGCTTCTGAAAATCAATTTAATTGAAGAGCGTTCTAGCAGCTTATGTATTTTTATTACCATTTGCTAGCATCCTGTGGTACCGCAGCATTTATGCTGACCACACGAAGAGAAATATTTCACCCCTCCGTCCTGCCTCGGTGTGTGGGAAGTTCACACTGGCTCCATGGTGTTACGCTGGACTCTCCGTGACTTTTCTGTTGGGCTAAGACATTCAGATAAGAGCACGTGCTTATTTTGGCTTGTTAAGAGCTGCAGTGCTGACAGGAACTTTTGCCTACTGGTTTTACAGTCCAGAACATGAAGTCTCAAGGCTAAGATTGATCCTGAACATCATAAGTTAAATTGGTATGGCCAAGCAGAGAGTCAAAAGAAAAATGGTTGAGGTTCGAAGGGATCTTTAGAGATCATCTAGCCCAACTCCACTGCTCAAGCAGGGTCGCCTAGAACACGTTACATGTAAACACAAAGGTCACCTTTCTTCTATATCCATCACTGGAAAAGCCAGAGATGGGTCCAGCTTTGGAGACAGCTGCTAGAAATCAGACAGACTGGGTCCTAGAGAACATGAACTCTGGGAAAAGTCTGAAGATTTATGGATAGCTGTTTTAAGGAAGAACTTATTTTGATCTCTGATCTAAGCAAAGGGTTGTGGTGGCACAAATTCTCAATTTTTCCATTAAAACTCACCCCTGTGAGTATTAGAGGACCAGGGACTCTAACTCCTCAGTAACAGTAGCAAGGAATGGAGTCACCGAAGCAAAATGACACCCCTAGTAAAATCTTTTGCAAACAGATTTTAGTCACAGAAAAACAAATTGTAGTCACAGATTTTAACTCGAGACCATCCACCAGGCTTCTATAAAACTAGCCACGCAACATTCACTGTTGTTGCACTTAGGCCTCTCCAGTTTTTCTCGTTTATTCTTCTATGCTGTAACCCATCATTCTTCTATTCTCTGTATAGAATGTTTAGTTGTTTAGTTGCATTTTTTTTCTAGAGACTTGGGATTAAAATAATGTTTGCTTTGGACTTTTTAAATTCCTGACTAAATGTAGTTATGCTATTAGGAGCCTAGAATTTGGCACATTCACTCTATACAGAGGTCACTTTAAAATGTCATGAGAGCTGGAGATTTTTCAAAACAGGAAAAGCGCAACTGAACTGATAGTCTGGAAGGCAAAAACAATAAAGCAGGTGGTACAAATCAACACAGAAAAGGAGTGTTTGGGGATACTCGCATCTATAAAGTAGTCCTGGGGTCTCTTGGAGAATTTAAAGTTCTCAAGCATTTTTGTTTATATATTTTACTGTAGATTAGTTTTTCTTCTTTCTTAAACTCTTTGCATGGGTCAGAGTACCTAAACTGAGACATGTTACCCGCGTATTGAACTGTGCGTTCGAATTGACAAACAGCATTTTCAGTCTCCCTGGCTTGAATGGGCACTCATATAATTCAATATTAATATCTTGGTGCTGGTATATAAATATAATACTTTAAACCAGTCGGTCTGATCTAGTAATGAAGAAATTGCCAGATTTGAGGGGTCGCAGTCGCATGCACTTCTGCTGAATGTCACTCTTCTTTGGGTGTTGTAAGGCTCTGTCACATCCCATTTCCCTTACTGCTTTGCATTGGTTGAAAGAGCCAACCTTCAGATCCCATGTGGGGGATTCATTGGTCAGAACTGCCCAACCATGGCCATGACACAAGCAGGCACTCTGAGAGCCTGCTTTAGTCCAGTTACACCCACAGCAACCACTGAAATCAAATATAAGTTATATCTGGTCTGTGGGTCCTACCACTGCTGCCTTGGACCAGGCAGAATTTGACCATTTGTGATAGAAAGCATCTCTTAGAGACAAGGAGCTGCTCCTGTGATGCTGTACTCCTGCTTCATCCCTCATCTGCACCCTGGGGTTGTTTCTGGGAAGGCGAAGGGGAAGGGAAGGTGAAAGAGAAGGGAGAAAAGGGAAGTGGCAAGAAGGAAAATCGAGGGATAGGGAAAGGTCACTGACTTTCAAGAAAGGAAATTATTATCCCTACTGATATTTTACATAGTAAGTTTAAACTTCTCTTGAATGCCTTAGGAGGCAGATTTGGGAGCAAATTTATTTTTTCAAAGTGAATTCCTATCCAGTGTGTGGACAAGCTCATGGCCTTTGCTGTTCTTCCTGTTATCGTGTTTTTGAACAGTTTCGTTAGACAAAATCAAACAGGCAGGTGAACAGTTCTAGACACGGCAAAGGTGTGGGAGGGGGTTGTGCTATTAAAGGAACTGGGCCTTGCAAGATGTCCTCGCCGCTTGTAATATTTCATCATGGAGAAACAACTTGTTACTGTGATAAACCTGGGGACACTACAGAAATTGCTCAACTGTCCCTTTTATGATGTTGTTACCTTCACTAATTTTTGTTTTGGATTAAAGACGTTCTGCTGTGGCGCAAAGGAGTGAGAGGTTAGCAGAGCTGAAAAGGTAATCAGTCAGAAGCAAATAGGCTGATACCATGAAAAATGGCCTTCAGGAATCCAGGAATTTAGATGTAATCAAACTCTTTGTTAGGGAGGTAATTAGAGCATATCCTTGCTATTTCAATGTGAAACATTGTGATTGGCGATTGGCCATCAGAGTGCAGATGGAAAACACAATATAATGATGTTATTTGGACTAAAGGGCACGATAACACGAGGAATGATGCAGTCACCAAAACATTGTAAGGACAGAAAGCTGTGTTAAACAGACCTTGTTCATACAATATTTTTGAAGAAGCCTCTGCTCTTTTTACCTCTCAAGTAGCAAATCAATATTTAAATAGACTTTCCTCAAATGCAATGAATGTTTTTAAAATTAAAGTGAGAAGGAAAGCAATGATTTGGCAACCAGAAAGGGTGGAGCAACTGGATTACAGATGGATATATTTGCAGGACAGCAGCACAGTACTAATTAAAAGTAACGATCAACTATTTTGTTGATCATACTATATTTTGTGATGTGATCAGAAATGTGTAATAAGGGGGGGAAATATTTTCTATTGCCTTCCAAGAGAACATATCTATTTCCTGGCATGCTTCCTCATGGGCAAGCCTTCCTAGTAAGCACTTATTTAAGTAACTGGGTCAAAAGCACACTGAGAATTGGCCTTGCCCTTTAAGCTTATGAGCTCTTTCAAAAAGAGTCAGGGTAGGAGCTGCAGGAGCAGCAGGCTGTAGCAGAGCTGTATGACATGGCTGCTAAGGCACAATCTGTATCAAATTTGTTAGAGTCTAGGGTTTAATTGTGAAATCTGAAGGCATAATTACAACAAAGGGCAGATATTTAACATATCTAGATACTAACACTGCTGAACATGCCAAAAATAATCCCATTTATCTTTCAGATCCTAGCACAAATTTCTAGCCTGAAAGCTAAAATATATATGTATGTTTTATTTGGAAGCTTGGTGCATTTATTAAGAAAAACAGTGAAGCAGTAAGTGCAGAGTGATCTTGCGTACAGAATCTCGTAGCAGAGGGTATAAGGCTTTGCTACACCTTCTTATATTTATACCATATAGTTTTTCCATATGTTCAGAGTTTTATAGTCTACTGACTCTTATAAAACTCATATAGGCAAATTCGTTTCAAAGGAATATTGATTCCTTCTTGCTGTCTTTACTAACTGTGAAAAAATAAAAATCCAAAGCAATTTGAAACCACAAGATATAACATTTGAGGCCCCTAATTACCTAGTTAGCACAAATGCCCTCTTTTAAGTTAAAAAGAGATACAGCAGTCAGATTATGAAAAATAGGAGTAAATGTCTCCACTTTCCAGATAGAATCTGAACCCTCTGGCCAGGAGCACAGGAAGCAAAATTAAAATTCTTCCTGATACTTCCTCTTTCTGAAGAATTCAGGGTAATGAAGAAGCATCATCACAGTTTATAATGGGTCTGTCTCCAGATGCATGGGAGAAAGCATGTTGTGAAATAGAAATGCAATTGCTATAGCCTGAGACGGTGACTTTGGAAGACATCTATCAAGGAAGAGAAACAATTTTAAGATTGCATTCCCTCCTTGCAAAGCCCATGTATTGTGGATATCACTTATTCACATGTAACATTTATTTTAATTGTTCCTGTCTTGGAAAATACAATTCAAAAAGCAAGACTGAAGTCAAAATTCTGATTAAGATCCACAGGGAGGGACGCAGTTCTGCTATCTCACACTGAAGAGGATGCAGACAACCACTTCTTAACTGGGATAGAAAGAAAAGTCAGGGAATTGAATGGTGGCTAGTTTAACATCAATTCTCAGGAAAAAAGACGTAAATAAATCATATTATTTTTGAGAATTCAGAAGAGAGAACAAAATGAGTAGAGGCCACTGTGAAGTGATCAAGAACAAACCATTTCAAACCAAGTTCATTTTATTCTACAACAGAATAACAAGTTTTGTGGATGGAAGAAGAGCAGTAGCAGTGCTGGTTTCATGAAGACCTTGACTGTAACCTATGACATTTTTATAAACAATCAAGGGTAGATTAAGCTGTTACTGCACAGAAGGGATACAAATTGATGCAAAAAATCTCATATTTGGATTGTCAGGGATTCAGTGTCAAAATGGAAGGATATATCAAGTGGACTTCTGCTGCTCTGGTCCTATTCAAAGTCTTCAATAGTAACCTTGATATTATTTATAGACCACACAAAGATGAGAGGAAATGCAAGCACACTGAGGGGAAGGGTCTGAGTTCTAATGACCTCAGCCAATTTAGGAAATAATCTGAATTCAATTACATTGAAGGAGAAAATGAAATGTACTAGGTAGGATCATCAGCAGCACAAACACTGGGTAGGGAACGCATAAGGACATAAACACCAGGAGCTTGTGGTATACTGAATATGAGCGAAAAATGCAACATTACTGAAAAAAGGCAAACCCCAGTATGAGGGGTCACCCCCCACCGCAGCTCACCAAATCTCCCCTCAACCCCCCAGGTACCTGTTTTCTTTAGTCAAAAACAGAAAAATTAAAGAAAAAGAGAGCACTCTTAAACAAGGCACAGATTACCCTGAGCATGAATAGACTTTCTTGATTTCCTTCTATTGCACCCATTTTCTAAGCGATCTGTAGGATCTGTAATAGGAGATTTAAATTGCTTGCACCAGAAAGATATTGTTTTTCTCAAGGTAAATAAATAGCTGTATGTTGAATAGTTTGGGAAAACAAAACAAAAGCAGACAGAAAGAGAGAGAGAGAGAATTTGAAATCTTTTTTTTTTTTTTTTGATTATTTAATTTGAGTAATTCTATGATGAATCCAGCCAGTTTGGGAATATAGTCATATTGCTGTTGTCACTTCAAGAAACCTGAAGGGTTTGTGAAAATAACCCTATATGTTCAGAGAAAGTTACACTTGCCGTATTCCACTGTGAGGGAGGGAGGCACCAAACAGTTGTTAAGTGCAGTCTTTCCAAAGCTTCCCTAAGATCAGAGAAGAACTGCTGCATTGTTCTTTGGCATGTTGCAGGTTATTCACAGGGAGCTGTGAAAACAACTGAAAAATGTGGAAGGTTCTTGTTTGTTTGTTTGTTTGTTTACCTAATTTCCCTGAAAAGAGTACCTATTCAATGCAGAACCTTTCCCTTAAAGCCATGTAATAGTACCTGTTTATGAAAAATCCACAGTTATCAGTACTGCTGTCAAACACTCTGGGGGATCTCCTGGCTGCAGAAAATGCCTACACAGACTGTCACTGAGCAATGGGGGACTAAACCATTCCTGAAAAATATCCATCACAATTGATTCCCACTTAAGTTGAAGGACTGAAATTAAGCCAATTAAAAATGTGAAGTGCATGGTTTTGTGTCTTTTTTCTGTTCCCTATTATGACACTGTTGGGATATGTGATAAAAGACTTGTCTCCACATAAAAGAAGGAGGCCCACGGCACAAGAGCAAATAGTTGG
This sequence comes from Crypturellus undulatus, assembly GCA_013389825.1. NCBI lineage: Eukaryota > Metazoa > Chordata > Aves > Tinamiformes > Tinamidae > Crypturellus > Crypturellus undulatus. Next base: position 219,281 of record VWPW01001133.1, on the reverse strand, counting down.
ATAAGCAGGACCAGCCCCATGTAAGCAGGTTGCTGCTCAGCGTGCTTGTCTGGTCATGCCCTGACCCTCAGCACTGGCACTGGAGTGTCCAGGAACCACTTATGAAGTAGACTGAGTGCAGAAGCACACATATATAGAACAACATATATACATATATATATGTATATATTTCTACTAATAGTCTTTCATTCTTGGTAGATAGAGGAACAGGATAAAGCTTGTTTGTATATATATGTGTATATATATATAAATATATATATAGCATATGTGTGTCTGTGTACGTGCCTCCTGGGAATACATGCTCAGCCTCACAACTGAGTATAGTGGGTCTGCATGATTAACTTATACATAATTAATATTGCAGAAACCTACATGGCAAGTTCATGCCAGCATCAGTTCTGACTGATAGGACTGCAGATGGTATTTCTTTAATGGTAGACCTCCAAGAAGCTCATAGCTGGAGAGGGGTGTTGAGCTTGCGATACAACAGCAGTCTTACATCTCTGAATGCACACTGTCTCATCAGGATGCTCATCTGGAAAATTAGATCTAAATTCCCTACTGATATAAGCAGGATCACTCCATTAACACGACTGAAAATCATCTGCTTACATGAACAGAGAATCTAACTTACTGCCTTCTACTGAGGTGTACAAGTTGTTCCTGACCATGTATTTGTGTGTTTCATAACTCTGGTCATATTAGCTAATTTTTGCCTGAATGCCTTCCACCTGCTTTGCTTCCTGCTCTTTCTATGGATTTGTCAGCCTGCTTCACTTCTTGGACAAAACAGCTGATCTCCAACTGATTTCCTATCCCAACTCAAAAGTAACTTCAGCTCTCTGGTGACTTCCATGCATTTGATTTTGTGTTTGTAAAATGCGTGGGAATCTAAAGGGCTGAAAGATCCTTCAGAACTAAATGAAACAAAATGCCACTGTATTGCTGTAACATAGTTTGGACTCCCAGGAGAGTCTCATGGATTTGGCAAACATTCAAAATTCTGTAAGCAAAATTAAGTTTGTTCCTCATTTGTTTCTAAAAATACTGCAGCTTTTCTACTCAAAAATAGTAAAACAAAATAGCAACAATATTCTCCAGTTTTATTTATTAAATCAGGAAATAACTCAGTTCTCTACTGAATAGCTTTCTTTTCTTCCTCTTTTCTTGGTAAACCAGCAGAGAGGATTTTCAACAGATGGGGAAAGGATGTTAGAGTTCAACAGCAGCATGCAACGTACGTTCCAGAGAAAACAGAAACATCACCTTAGGGACTTGATCTGAACATCTCCGCTATAATAATGGTGGAACATTCAGATCCAAAGCCAGGAGACCAGGGAATGTGACCAGCGTCACTCCCAGGTGTGGTGCAAGGATGTTCGGCAGCCAAGAGGAAGGGGACTCTTTTTCCAGTAGCAGAAAATTCTCAAAGCACCATCTGGATTTGAATAGAAGATACTTACTAAAGGAAATAACGTATAAACTATGACATTATCCTTTGTAATTTACATGCCTTTGCAAACACATCCTTTTTATAATACACACAGACATGGAGTTTGTGTGCTCCCCCAACCTACAAAGAGTCTATATCTTTTTGTTAACCTTGTGAACTGAGAAGTTTTTGAGGAGAGAGCATGGCCAAAAGACAGGAAAAAAAAAGAAATTTCCCTTTGTCATCTGAAGGTGAGACAAGATAAATTTGCTTTCCTTAGTTAATCCAAACAATCCATTAGCTTAAAATTCACTAATTAGTGTGACTGACTCCCATGTAATGAGTTACAGGAAACAGGTTAACTAAAGGCTTAACAAAAGTTTGACAGTGGATATATTTGCCTTTCCTGCTGATGCTTCCTCACCACATTTGCCTGTGTTTGCTCTTATAAAATAGCTCTGGATCTGGGAAAAAAAAAAAAAAAAAAGTGAAGTCAGACAGATTTTGTGGAGAAATAACAATATCAAAAACATTTATTCTAAAAACTATACTGTTAATTAAAGTGATCTTGATTTTTTCTATAGATTTGGTGTAAATCTATAGAATGAGAGAAAAAAGCCTTCATTCCTTCTAGAATTTTGTTTACAACTTCTATGCAAAATATGTTATTCTCTAATAAAATGTGTGTGTCTGTGTTTCTCTAAACATATTGACACTTCCTGTCTCAGATGTGGCTAGAACCTCTATTAATAAAAAATAAATACAGGGCAATCATTTAATAGAACATTACTGATAAGGATGCTTCAGATGACTTTTTTTCTCTTGCCTGTTGTCAGTTAGCAGTATGGAAACAGGCCCATGAAATCATCTGCCTAAAACTGAAACAAATTGTTGTCTAGGAAGATTGTTATTACACATGCAACCTGCATAACACAATACTCTCCAACAATACTTTCTGTTTCTAACTTTCCACTGAATCTTACTTCAGAACAACAATCTCTTGCTCAGTCTTCTACACCTATAGAAGCGAATAGACACATAAATGTTCTCTGCACACAATTAACTGAGGGTCTGGTCCTTTTGCCATGTGTGCAAAGGGACACCTGCTGCTCCTGTTTTTCACCTCAGTCAGCTTGTGCTGTCTCTCAAAGCACTTACTTGCTTAGGGAATCTAAATCACATAAAAAAAGTTGACACTGATCTCAAAGTGGAGGAAGGAAAGGCTTCCCACGAAAAAGAAAAAAAAAAGAGTATTTTCTACTTTTCCGCTACAAATCCAAACAGGGGAACGTGTTCTGAACTCTGGCCACTGTATTCAGTGGGCCAAAAAACGCTCTGGACAGCCTTGGACTCCAGTACTCTCCACTTGAGGGTACGCAGTGACCCATAACAAACAATAGCAGGAAATCCAGTCCTCAGGCAACAGAAAGCTCAAACATATGAGATCCAACACACACACTATTTACTTCTGTATTAATAATGATACTGAGGATGGCTGAATGGTGGAACAGTAGCTCTGCGTAATGATTATCGTCAGGAAATAAAAGCTTTTATCAACACACCTTTATTTATTTTACACAGCAATGCAAACTTTTATTTATGTACAACATTGAATGGTTGTACGTAAAAATGGTCATATATATCACCCGAAGAAGGGTGTACTTTCTTTTGTTTTGTTTTTGTGTTTTTCTTTCCTTCCTTTCTATGCTGTGGAAAGAGATAGTAACTGCCAAATATTCTCACTGAACAAGAAAAGACAAAACATTCTTATTATAAAAAATATATTTATTTTATACTTTTTTTTTTTTACAATTTCCAATCAGCTTCACTTTACTGTTTCATGCTAGACTCTCTGTCCAAGTTAGGCAACCTTTCCTTCTCTTCTGCACTCTGCTGTTGGCTGCGGTTTTTCTCTCTCCCATCTCACAGGCTCTATAGATGAAAATTTGGGTATCCATCTGACTGAGGGCATATCTTTTGAATAGGACTCAGGACTTTGCCAGGCAAGGAAAATAAGAGGTCACCACTTTCTAAGACCATCTGTTCCTGAAAGTCTATGTGGCAACACTTCAGGGAAAGCCTGAGTTTCCAGCAGAAGGGAAGATGTAACAGAGAGGTTTTTTGTTGTATGGGTCAAAATAGCAAGGAGATTGGTAAAGCAAAAGGTCTATAAATAGTAAAATATATCTACACACATCCTGTGTAAATATATATATAGAAATGTCTGCCTTTTTGATCTTGGTAATTTTTCCTTTTTTGAAATGTACTAAATTCTATCTCTCTCAACTCAGCCATGTTTTTTTCAGCTTAGATAAAGGTATCCTCATTTCATTGCTCTATTATCACATACATTTTAAAGCACGGTTGTATATTCATATAGTCCAGCATTGCGGTATTAATTTGATGGGACCGGTTGTACAAATTCTATCACTTTGCTGAAATTTCAGCTAACAGAGTTGCCTTGATGGCTACTTTTCTTCATCCACTGATGCTATGAAGTTGATGCAGTGCCAGAGCACCCATTCACTTTAAAATCTTAGTACAACAAACAATTTCAGAAAGTACAACATTCTGAAATTACAGCTTTCCAAATGTGGATATTTTAGAGATACGATTCTGAACAGTGATTTTATAATGAAAATGTTGATCTCATGGGTTAAGCAGAATATAATGTGGCCTGCTACTTATTTCTTACACAAGACAGTACAGTGAAAAATAAAATCTGATAAAATATGATTTTCTTCTGTTTTTAAATAGAATTTCTTTGCTTCTGCAGGTATGTGAATTTTATGGTATGTGCAGATAGATTTCACACAAAAAACTTAGGATGATGGTCAGACAAGGAACAAAAGGATTCTTAACATTTTTCTGGATTTTTTTGCCTATGTAAATAAGCCTGTACATCAGATTCTTCCACATAGTTTTCTAGAGCAGCCTGCAGTTTAACAGGGTATAGACACTGCTAAACCAAGCCTAACTGACTTAAAAACTGTGTTACAATAAGTCTCAAACAAGATCTCTCATGTCTGTTACTTGCTCTTTTTTTGACTATGGTTGTTTGCTGTTGAAATATTTCTGAATGCTATACCCTGAGCAAATGAGAATGAGGAATTTTTGTTTTTAGACAGAGACCATCAAAATCTATTCTAAAGAAGGTGAGACATGAGACTAGATTTATCTTGTCGTATTTAAAGCTGAGTTTTCTGACAAATGTTTTGTTTGTTGAAGAAAGGAAAACAAGAGGCATTTCATATCAGCTAGTGGGCTCACTACCCACTACCTGCTATTACTCTATAAATATTTTATAGCTGGTAACACTAGTGGGAGCTCGATGAAATCTCTTCCTAGCTCCACCTTATCCAACTAACGAATCTTTATCTTTTCTTTGCATTTTGTAAGTGCAAATTGTAAGTGCATGAACAGTCTTCGATCATACCCAGCCTTTGTTTAAAAACCTCATTTCCTAGTTTGTTTTTGATTATTTTCTTTAAGTTATCGCTTTATTTTGTCTACTGTGTCTATTGGAATTTTTATAAACTCTATTTTAAAAGAGATCTGAGGCTACATGGTGTTGCAGGAAACTGGAATATTGTTCTCTGACGGATGTTTTAATGCTGCTAGCTCCCTTTTATGTGTTAGAGATCCTGAAACAGAACAGGTTATCTACAGAAATGATGCCACCACACAGGACATGAATCCTCCTGAAGTGTAGTTACAACACATATTGTATACATGAACAAGTATCCTGGCTCTAGGAAATGCTTAATTACGTCTTGTCATTTCAGCCCTTCCTATAGATTTGTGTGTTTTTATTATCACCATCCCCACATATGTTTACCGTTCATACTGTACACTCAGGGCTTTGTGCTTCTTTCTTTTTGTCTTCTGCTCCTTACATTGCCTGTGACTACACTGCCAAGCTTTCTTTGATAATAATTTACTCGGGGCAGGGGAGAAGACAGGAGGAGGAAGGAGTAAAGAGATTAATGAAATTGAGGTCTTTCAGAGAGTGACACTACTTCAGGAAAAGCCGTTTAAAGAACAGAAAACCAATGTAATAAGCATGGTTAAACTGAATGCAAAACAAACAGGGATATCTGACTGACTCCACAAACAGAAAAGTTAGCTTAAAAAAAATGCCATAACTTTTCATAGAATTAGCTAGAGGGTAATATGAAAGTGACAGAGACACATGCAAGTCACTCAGTCAAAAGCTCTGTAAAAAAAAAGGACAACATAGTATCCACCATTAAAGTTAATGTTTTCTACATCAGTTCTACCCAAGTCTTCCCCAGCCACCTGAACCTCCAGTGTGTAACTAGGGTTCAATTAAATATGCCTACCTCATATACAATCCTATTCATCTACAAGGATCGCACAGATTATGACAAATTTAGATTTATTCGGTTTTCTCTTTTACCATTTAATATATATTCATGTACATTTCTGAAACAGTATCCATTGAAAGAGTATTTAAAAGATCCAGTAATAACAATTTGTATCCAGGAAAACTCTCTGTGAAACACAACAGTTTGGGAAAATCAATTAAAGAATTGGATTAGTGTAACATGCACATCAAAGGTGGGTTTTGCAATGTAGAAGAAGGTTTGGCACATAGGCAAAAAACCCACAAATTAGATCATCATCTCAGGTGTTTTTAGCAGTTTGTGTATATATGGTGCCTCTTCCCAAACTCTCCAGACATCCTGGGACTGAACATTACTGAAGTAGCTTCCACAGAAAGACAAATAAATGCAAAGTCAGATATCCTATAGTGATGGCTACATCACAGTTTCCTCCATCCAGTCCCTGGTGCCAAGTGGCACAGACTCAAAATATTGAGAGGCATTAACCCTAGTAAGGGAATTCAGTCTGGCTTGCAGAACTATTCCTGTATGGATTTCCTTGCTTTGTGCAATTCTCTTTTTCCATCTTGTGCCCAAGGAAATCACTCTCTTGGTTAACCAGGCTGGTTGCCCTGCGACTAGTTGTTGGTGGCCCCTGTGCACAACCTCCCAGACATGAGGTGTCACTGTCCCTTCACTACATGGAAACCACTGGCACCAGTAGCACCTGCATCTTCACTGCTACCCTTTCACTCACACTTGATCAGCAGGTCACAAGGTGTTAAAAAAAATCAAATTGTTTCATGTGTTCATGCAAACCATCATATTATACATATAAACAATCCATGGTTATCTCCATTAAACTATAGCTGATTATGTGGGAAAGCTCTGAGCTAATTTTCACTCTCCACCTTAACGTCTGCTTGGAGGATACATTAGATGAAATCAGAAAATAAAATGTCAGAAAATAAATCAGAGGTTATACAATTCATTTCCCATCCAACAGAGCACTGTGTCTCAGAGGAATAGGCAACGCAGCTGCATGTGTAAAATGCAACCTTTTAAGCCCATAGGTAGAGAGAGAAAATAACAAATGAGTGATCTTATAAAGTCATGTTCTTTTTTGGTATTTTAAATATGCATTAAATAGTCATGTGAATACTTCCTTGCACAGGATTAAGGTTTATGTTAAAAAGTCACATGCATCCTAAGCCAGAGACCATTGCTAGTCCTACTTACTCTTTTATATAAAGCTCTTTTGGGGAAGATGTAGTTAACCGAACATGACTTCAAAATCTTTGGAGTCAATGAACTCTATTAAAGCAGATTTTTTTTGCTGAATCCGTTTTGGTGGCTGATTAAAGGGACTTATATTCATTTAGAATTGGCACTTTTCAACACTACTGGCATGACTCATTACCATGAGGAAGCCTCAGTATGGAGCTGAGGAATGGGGAAATTTTAGTAGGCCGCAAATATTTGCAGCTCAGCATCCCACTGAACTCAGGCATTACCTGTCATCAAACAGATGGATATCCTATGACCCTGACAATAAACTGACAACATCTAACTAAAATATTTCCTATTCAGCCTCAGTTCAGAAGGTATCTGGAATGAATAACAGTCTTTGGTTTTTTTATAAGATGCAGTCCATCTTATACTCTGCCAGTTGCAATAGGCAACACAGAGGAACTGAAACATGGAACAGAGAGTCTGACACTGTTGATGGGGCATGGTTTTACCATTTTGTTTGTAATCTTAAAATATTAGAACTGCATGGGTGGCCTGAAGGCCAGTACTAGAAATTAGCTTTATTTTCTTCCACTATTATTTCACTGCATGGCCGTCAAGTGCAACAGGACACTGAAACAGCTTCTGAAAGAAATGTGTGGTAGACAAAAACATTAAGCAATACATAAAATTGACAATAGTTAACAGCAAAAATAGGGTCGAATTTTGAGTTTGTCTTCCTTATGCATGACTAAGGCTTGGTGACAATCCTGATTTTTTTTCATCAGTTTAAAAACCACTTCCTGAGTCATTACTTCACAGACTTCATGCCGTTGCTATTCTCAGCCACCCCAGTGACAGCCTGACTCACTCAGAATCAGCCAGAGCGCAGAGGCTGCACAAATTTCTCCATGTATTTTCCTGCAAGCCTAAGTCATCCTTAGCCTATGAGGAGGGATGTGATCTCCCTTCGCCTAAGGAGGCATTTAATCCCTAGTGTCCCCTGTGGAAAGGCATGGCAGGTAATGCAAAGCCCAGAAGGGGAATATGGCACACACCTGCCTATCCTTCTACACGGGCCACCCATAGCCTCTGATGTGAACACTTCTCTGGGTCAGACTGCAGCGGGCAAACTACAGGTGCAAAATGTACCGCTCAGGCCCTCTGGTTTGAGCCTGTCGCGAACTTCATGGAAATAGCGACATTAAACTGTTGCCTTTGGGATGCCAAAAAGGTGATTAGAGTGACAGTTTTCCTGAGTGAAGCATTTCTCTTAGGCCAAACAGGACTTTGTAAAGGAGGATTGATTTTATGGTCTTTCTTTCAAATGACACATCTCCTGAAATGTATTGGTCCATATTATGTGTCGGTAACATATTTGAGACATGTAGCTCTTAACAGGTCTGACATTTGATATAGATGCATACTCGCAGCACGTTTTCTTTTTAGAGCTGTAGCCTCCAGCTAACAAACCAGCGTAAACATGGAAAAAGTGAAGTCTCCACTTTCTTTTGCCAGGGCTGCCAAGCCAATCACCAGGCAGGACAGAGCCTTCTCAAGCTGAGAGCACCCTGAGTCATCACACTGTGCTGTATTCAGACACACAGGAGGTCATGGCCTCGCCTTTCCGCTAGTCCCTAGAAAACCAGGCGCTCCTGGTGTTCAAATGCTCCTCAGAACTGCCCGTAAAGGAAACTGTAGCAGGGCAGGACTCAGACTTCCAGGGAGCAATGAAGTGCTGCCAAAGGCGGCCCTGGCTTCAGGCTGGAAACCTGCCCCTCCTTCCTGAAGTGTTGCGTGTGCTTCACCTCGATTGCTGCTAATTCTGTTTAAACCACGTTTAATAGATTTTACCTAGACAGAAAATCTCTATTTTTATGGCTCTCCACAGTGACATTTCAGGTAATGTTTCAGTTTGGGAAGGGTATTTCTCATCTCCCATCCTAAACTCCACAGAGTGGCATTCCAGAGTGGCATTCCAGCGGTAGCTAGTGCCGGGTAGCACCGAACACCTGGGAATGCTCTGCCCAGCAGTGACTCCCCTCCGGAATGTCATCCCAGTCCTGTGGCCAGCTCCACACAGGTGCGTGTCTGGGGAACAGCACTATCCTTGTGCTCCCGGCACATATCCTGACAGGAGCAGGGGTATGGAAATGCTGCCAGGAGCTTTCTCGTGCTGCGGTGCCGAACACCTTGAGCACCTCACAAGTTGGCATGCCGGGTGCGAGCCCTGAGCGCTGCCAATAGCTCCGGCTCTGGCCCACTTTGGCCTGAGGTCAGCCAGGAAGCCTGAAACAAGAACGCAGGGGATTTAATGATCCCACTTTCCTTCTCTGACTATATTTTGCACAGGGCAGGGTGGAGGCGCGCCGCTCGGGGAGGCAGAGGAAGCCATCGCGCCCACCACCCGCTCTCCCAGGACTTGCTCTCCAGCTTGGACGTGGACGCGGGACATCCGCATAGCAGTCCTCGATAAGGGGGGCCGAATCGAAAGCCGTTTCCTGAGCGGGCCGCCAGCTCGGCCAAGCCGTGGCGGGACCCGTGCTCCTCCTGCTCCCGTAGGACCTTGGACCTGCCAGAGCGAGCCTGGCCCCTTGCCCAGGGTGAAGCGTCTGGTCTGCACGAGCAGCGGCCGCCCACCCCTCAGCGCGCTGAGGGACACGGAGCTGCTTTGGAGCTGCTCTGCCCTGCCACAGTGCTATGCGGGCGCTTAGTCACTGCTCAGGCCCTGCGGCAATGAGGCCGTCACCTCTATGGACATGTTTTTCTCCGGTGTGTTGTTAATTAAAACTGATGGCTGTAACTTGTCAGCATATAAAGCACATGAACTCATGGTTGATGCAGTGTTTCTGACGTAGTGGTTTTGTGTGCCTGTTGGTCCCAATACTTGGAACATGTGGCTATATATTGTTTTTGAGGAAAAAAAAACAGGGTGGGAGAAAGAAGAAGGAAGAAAACACTAAATAAGGAAACATAACACACATAAGCCACATTTAAAACTGTCATTTCACTGAAAATGTTGTAACAAATAACTCAGTAAAAATATTATAAAGTTCCTATTGAGAATGTGTTTGTTCTTTTATATCAAGTGTATCTGTCTGCAAGCATATCTCTGTTATTACTGTCTCTGGCGATACTAAAATGAAAATAGAGATTAAAGGGTTAGGTACAGAACAGGAAGCTCCATAACTAGCAAAAGAGGGGGTGAATTTTCTGGGCTACCAATACCCACTGGGCTAGGAATGCAGTCCATGGTTTAATATTCTTTGGGCAGCTTCCATACAATGCCGTGTTGTGGGAAGGAAGTTATAAAGCCGTTGTTTCTCTGTCTTGTATTGACTGCGCACAATGGTCTGGAATTCCCTTGCTTTGCCCCTGCCTACTGCAGACAGCCTGTGAAGGAGGCTATTGTGGAAACAAAAAGCAGTTCATCTTTGCAGCCCTCCCTCATGAGGCAGCTTTGAATCTGCAGTCACTTTTCTTCCAGGCAATAGAAGAACAGATCGGTATCTGATTATACATCAGCATATTCACAAGTGCTGAACAGCAAACGCTCACTGGCATCACTTGTTAGGACCGTGAAAAGAAATGATTCAAATCCTTTAGAAATTGCTTGATGATGCTTTTGAGATGAAGTTGCGCTAAAACAAATTGGTGTCTAAGCACTTAGAAATAAGAATACAAGAATTGCTGTACTGGATCAGACTGAGACTCTCTTTGGTATCCCCTGCAGTGGCCAGATATGGATGCAGAGAAAGGTGCACAAGAGTGTGGCGTGTACTAAGTGATCCTCTCCCCAACATATCCCTCCAGCCTGCTGCAATCCATGGCTGAAGGGTTGCTGGAGCTGCAGCCTGCATGCGGCTCCTTAAATTGAGCTGTTGCAATGTTAGACCTTCCCTACCAAAATTTTTCTAAATCCTTACAGAACAAGTTAATATAGCTGGCCTCCACAATGTTCTGAGTTCATGACTTCTGCCACTGAATGAATTTTAATGATTGCTTGAAAATCACAGCTTTTGTTTCTTTTTCAGTAAGCTTTTTAACATTCTTGAATTTGGAGAAAAGGATGAAGAGAAAAAAAAACAATTATACTCATCTTCCCTGGAATAAACATTATTTTATAAGTCTGTATGCCCTTCCTTCATTAGTTTTAGAAGCTGAAGATGGACAGTAGCTTGAAACTCCAAATGACTGATGAATGAGAGTTCTACTATTAGACTTGTTTTTAACATTTTGTCTTCCCCTCCATTCTAACTTCTGGAAAAGTTCACCTAGAGCTCACCTAGAACTCTTCTAGATTTTTTGTAACCTTTCTAATATTGCAAAGTTAATGGAGACTGCATGGTTCTCAGTTGCACCGAATACAGTGATGCTGTACAGTAATTATTTTGGTTTTCGTGCAACAAACTTGATACATTTGCTTAGGAAGAAATAAAAAATAGTACTGAAGAAAGAAATCACTTTGTAGTGATTGTTCAGTAAAATTATTCTTTATCATTGAACAGATTTTGGCAAGAACTGCACATGTATCGATGAATTACTTTTTGCACATTTTATATATGCAAAGCACAGTAGGCAGAAATGGTCTTGGTATGTGTAAATGGCCAGGCCCCATGCAATGTATGAATTAGAATGGCCTCTGTTGAACTTAGTGAGCTCATCACAGAGAACATGTACTCTCTTCTTGTAGAAGTAACAACATTCCTATTCAAATTCCAAGGATATTTTATGAACCCTAATGGGAAAACCATCATTCTAAGAAAGGACTTTCTGAACATCACATTTCAGATTCTCTGAGGAACTTAACAAAGCATTTTCATTTCTGAAATTCTACTTTCACATAAACACCACCTAGAATATGCTACTAGAGTGTGTAGTCAGGTTGGCTAAGGGATGATTTTTCTCTTCAGCTCCCTCTCTAGGTCAAAGAGCTGTGAAGCAAAATAGGATTTTTTTAATTATCTTTTCAACAAACAAGGCAAAATTACCTTGGGAAAAAAAATTAAAAGGTATCTTGCCCCCATATTTCAGTGAAGTTTTATCTAATATGACTAATTTGCTCTAGAACTTTAAAAATACAAAAATGAGTGGAGCAATGTTGCCCATTAACTTCAGTGAAATGTGATTTGACTGTAATTATTAGAAAATAACATGATTACCTAGTCAGGGATGATGCATACCCAGCAACAAAGAAAATCCCTGCCCAAAGCAATAGGGAGGTACGTTACTTGTGAAAGTGGTAGGCTTCTGTCAAAAGAAGACAGGGTCATTAGGTTCAATCATGTTTTCTTCTGCAAAGATCAGTCTTAGAAACTATCCAGGTGGAAACAGTGACGGATGCACTCAGATCTGAAAACAGCTATTCCAGCACTTCTGCTTCATTTTGTATTCCCTTGAAGAATCTGTAACTACTTCTACCTAACTTATTTGTTTTTTATGTTGGTATTTTGGTATATTGTTTGAATTATCTTGTTCAGTAAATGCTTAGCTGGCTTTTTAAGCAGTTAGTATTTTTAGTATTGACATCATTTTTCACAATAAAAACTGTTCTAGATGTCAATTCACTAAAAATTCATTTAAGCATAAACAATGGTTCTGTAAGACCCATACTGTGAGTATGTTGGAAACCACAGGAGATTTCTTTCTTCTTGTTTAACCTGTTGGTTCCTTCTAATGCTGAATGGTAGGTAGGAAGCTGAGTTTCATTTCCATTACTTATAGTCATGTGCAGCTGACTACAAGTAATGTAGATATAATTTTAAACATCTATGAACAGAAACTGGGTAGCCTTGTTTCAGTAGGTCTCATTGCATGTATAATATTACATAAAAAGGCCAGCAACTGTCCTCTGGCAGGGAGGCAACCAATACCAGTTAGCATTCATCGTCTTCGGTGCTCTTATTTCCCAAAACTAGGAGACTACATCCAGTCTGCCAAGTGGGAATGGCTCCTGGCCCATGCAATCCCCCTTGAACCCATGTCTGGGAAAGTGCCAACTAAAGCCCAGGACAACACTGTGCCGGGGACGATTGGGCAGTGTAGATGGACCAACACCAGTGCTTCAGCTATGCTCTGGCCCCATCGTGTTCTAGCACAGCTATCCCTATGGCATAGACACAGGTTGTCAAGAAGCTAAAATATAAATGTGCACAAGTTTTATATAACTGGTTTTTATAACCAGTTTTATATTTTTCAGCAAAAAGAAAAAATAAATATATTTATTGCTGAAAAAAAAAAAAAAAAAGTAGCAGCTCTGTGCACATCTGTTCTGCTTGCTCCCTGCCACAGGAGTATTATGCACTCCCTGAGATGACACTTGCCGGGAGCGCGCGGATCCCGCAGGAGCGGATGGAGGGAAGCGCTTGCTGAGGTGCGTGCTCCGTGCTCCCTGGCACGCCAGTACGTCCCGCTGCGCAGGCCAGCGCGCTGCAGGCTCCTCGCGCTCGTGCAGGAGGCAGGAGCTGCCAACGCTCCTGCTTTGAGGTTTCCTCCTGGCCACTGCATTTGGAGGATTTAGCTCCTAAAGAGATTGGGATTGTAATCACCTGGATGTGACTCCCGGGTTGCTTCAAAGGACTCAATTAGAGGGGCCGCACAACAAAAACAAATGCATAAGGGGTTACTTGGGCTTGACATCATGCATGGGACTGGAGTCCAATTACATTTTTATTGGTAGCAAGATCAGATTATAACACCGTCTGCATTTCACGGCCGTTGTTTCGCAAGCTTTCGGTGTGTTAGCTAACGCAGGGATGTCTACACCACAAAATAGAGTGTGGTGCAGAAATCATCAAAGCAGTGCTGACCAAAAGACCTTTAAGAGAAAAAGAAAAAGCTCCAAATCATAAAGCCACAAGGCACGGAGGAGCCAGCAGAACTTCCTCAGGACACTTGTGATGGTGAAACCCAGCTCCATGTCATCTCCCACACCTAGCCAGGCGCTGCTGACGTCTGCTGAGGCAGTCAGCGCTCTCCCAGCGCTCAGCATTGCTTCCACATGGATTCAGGCAAGAGTCCTGCCTCCCAGTTGGTGGTCTATCATATGAACAAACTGATTTCTCCTCTTTCCTGGGGAATAGCAACATTTGGACCTTAGACTACTTGCTATTGTTTGGGTTCTGCGTGAGGATGACTTAAAATCTTCCAAAAGATTTGAAAAGTGAGTCAGGTGAGCAGACAGTCCCCAAATGCTCCCAAATGCAGAGGCAGTTAGGCCTGAGTAAACTGGGAATATGCTCTCAAGGCAAGTACTTTCTGAATGCTCGGTCACCTCAGAAAAATATTTCACCTCTTCCAAATAATACTTAAATCAGTTTACAAACTTTGTTCATTGAACAAAAATATTTGTAAAGATTTATTTGACTCATTCCAAATAAAATATAACTTTATAGAAAGCAGAAGGCAGCGCATACTTGGCGGTCAGTTCCTACTTGGTGCAAAATAACCATGGGCTTCTAGACTTGAGCTTCTAGATAACTGGAAGCCTGTTTATATTTCCCAGATACGCCTTTAATTTGGACTGCTATATAAAATGAGTGAGGATTGAGACACACAGTCAGAGCAAGATAATATTTTGTTATCCCTAAGAAAGAAGCGGACTCCTATTTTCAGATATTCATTTCTGAAATAATATTCAATGCCAAAAGAAAGATTGTTGTTTTTAAACTTATATAATAGCAAAAGGGTCATAAATTAGGAAGTCTTCCTATAGTATGTCACCTGTGATTTTGTTGCTTTTATCTCTGCCAGCACATGTTAGATGAGTTTTTAATACCTACCATTTGGACACTATTTTTAATAAGATCTCAGAGTTTAATTTAATCTTTCATTTCAAAATGATTCATCTTTTGATAATAGCTTTTGCCTCAAGTCACAAGGCAGTTATAATTTCTTGATGGAAGCAGTTAATGATCCTGCATTTCAGATGGCGCAAATCAACTTAATTACAATGAATTTATTTAATTTAGCCCTAAGTGTTTACCAGAGTTTGAGAGCACCTATGAGAGGTCAGGTTGCAAAAATGCTACAAGAAAATACTAAATATTTTTGTTAGAATCTACTTTTTCATTTATTAAGAAAGAAATGTAGGAAATGTACATTCCCTGGAAATATCGTCCCACTTTTTGTACAGTTACATAGGCTGAAATGCTCTACCTGCACAAACTGGAGTCTTATCATTTTATTTTGTTTACATGAACACAAACTCTCTGCTGAGCAGTAATATTGCTGAAATACAAAAGTCAAAGTGGAGGGAGAACATATAATGAGAGTTTTTGGAAAATATTTCAAACATTTCTATTAGGGCTTTATTTGTGATTCTTATATTAAACCAATGTAGACTTACACAAATATTGTGAATGCTCCCCTGAGACCAATTTATTCCTGGATTCTTTTAATCTATTGTATTTTTAATCTTCAAGCAGCATAAAGATCATGAGGAATGTGCTTTACTTTCATGTGCTTATAATTTTCTCTATGTGAATACAAACATTGTAGTTACATTGGCATTTCACAGTGTAAAACATTCTTTGTAGAACAGTGAAAAAGGGCCAGAAGCCAGTAGGTGACTGACTTTGCAAAGTACAGTTAAATTAGCTGAACCTACATATTATAAACTGATATACTACAGAAACGCTTAGAAAGCCTGAAAGCTTTACACTAGCTTTCTTTTCATCGAAGACTGTGTCATAAATATTTAAACTAGTGGGATTATGAAAAGCAAAGAGCATGAACATTTTCATTTGCTTTTTGCGATAAAAAGCCTAATGCAACAAAACAAAATACACACACACACACACAATAAACTCCCTTACTTACATTTATTGCATGTGGAATTAAGTTTTTAGGATTCTTTAACAATGCTTCATGAAATACTATTTTTATCTACACTAGAATTACCAACAAAGAGAGCTGGGCACCTAAATAATTTTGCTGGTTGCATTACCAGAGCCTCCAATCTGTTCTTTGAAGTGTTACTGGCACCTGCCACGTCAGTCTTCTTCTCTCTCAAACCCCAACAAAGGAATAATATTATATGTGTGTTGATAAGACACAGAAATACGTGTTTGCTTGGAGGAAAGGCCAGTCAAAATCTGTGCTATCAATCAGTTGAGCAGAAGCTGGATCTTTGCAGCTGGCCTTTGTTGCAGAGGGAGTTCATCTCACAGATTGGACACAGACTGGAAACTGAGCACAAGAATGACTCTTCTTGTCTCTGTCAACAAGGGGCTGAAGTCTGGTCTCCAGGACAAATGATAAATTACATCTTGATAGTTATAGTGCCTTCATTTGAGAGTCTTTTTTAAAAAAAAAAAAAACTTATGGAACTTACTGCAGGGTGGTTGTCTTTGAAATTAGCCAGAAACACACTTTTAATGATCTTAAGGATTTTCTTATTAAATCAGCAAGATTAGTTTTCACGGCACTTATTTTTCAGCACACCTTTTGATTTTATTTTACTTGGTAGTGTTCCTCTCCAGGCCTCCCACAAATGCATTTTCTTACTACAAACTTACTGAGTTCTGCTGGTGAACTCCTTCCTAATCCTCACTGAGTTTAATCTCCTGAGAAAACTTACTTATGCCAAATTATTAACCACAAGAAACACACTTGGAAAATCCTTGCCTTAAAGTGTAGATGCATCACTGTTGATGCTGTTCGATATCACTGCCCCCTTTTTCTTTCAGTTCTAAAAGTCTGTTCCCCAACAAGATTTCTGTAAATAGGACTTTTTTTTGCCTTTTGCATAGGCTGATAAGAAGCTGATCTCAGAAGCACCTTTAAAAGTGTCACGTGAACCAGGAACCAGGATGGAGAACCTGGGCCAGGGCAAACACCGGGGTCTCCAGCAGTAGCTAGATGAGCAGCCAGGCTCTTTGAATCCAGCTCTCATTATGTGAAAATCTGCCTTCTAATTGATGACATCTGCTTATGACATCTGCAACATGGCTATAGCCAAACCAAGCAATGCGAGAGGAGGCAAATCTGAGGAGTATAGGGAAAAAGGAAATCAGAGATTGTATCTGTTGATTTTTCTCTAAATATGGAAATTCTTATACAATAGACCATCAAATGTAATTTCCTATGTCTTGGAGGACAAGCTGTACGTTTTTTAAAATAGTTCAAAAGATTTACCAACTTGAGCTCACGGTGTGGAAGTGGAGGCGGGGGCCAGAGGAGCATACGAAAAAAGCGTGGAGTAGCGGATATACCCCGCTCCCTCACCGAGCCTTTTCAAAAGGCCCCTCGCTTTAAGGGATTGTCATGCATCAGCATCCAACCTGGCCACATTACTTGACAGAAGACTGGGCCCGTCGTGAGCAGAGGGCAAGGATGTCGTCCAGTGGCAAAAGGCAAAGGGGACCCACAGTTTAAGTGCGGGGACGGCCAGGAGGTGGCTGGGCAGCTGCAGATACCGGGCGCGCGGGGACATGGGAGCAGCAGCAGCATCACGGCGGGCGGGCAACCCATCGCCGTCATGTGTGGTGAGAGGGAGTAGCTGCAGGAGCGAGCGCATCCTGCCCTCGGGGATCTTCCCGTCCCCACTCGAAACTCCAGATATGCCTCCGTCTGCCCCCGAGTAACCCTGCCGCCTACCCACAGCCGCCCCGGGCTCACCTTCCCACCACCCAGAGTCACAGCCCTCACCCTTGATGGACCAGAGGGAATGAGGGCTGACGCTGCCGCATCGCTTTCCTTATCTGGCTTCCAAACGCTTCGCTTATCGAGTGGGTTCGGAGGCTGCCTTTACTCATTCGGCATCGGAGAGTCTGCCTCAAGGCTGCGAAACCTTTAAGAAATCACTGGGCAGTTTTGAGACTCTACGAGGCCAAAGAGGAAGAATAAAAAAAAAAAAAAAAAAGAGAGATTTCCGAAGAACTAGGGCAACCTTTCTCCCAGTACTTCAGGGGTTGTTCTTTTTTCCTTTCTCATGCAATACTTGCTGAATATGTGGTAATAGATTTGAACAGCCTATTCTTGCCTAATATCTGCAGGACATTACAGTACTGAGAAAATCAGTGCAAGTCCACAGCAAATAGTGTCAATTAATTATGGAAGAGCGTCAGTCGCAGGCATACTGATTCCTTTAAAAGAAACAGTCTGGGGGAAACTTCGCTACCTCACACGCATCCCAGTGTTTAGCTTTGGAAATGTGTTTGTATCAAATAATGTTTCGAGCCCTGAATAAGGACCCATCTCAGAACTGGAGGCTTTTCTGTGTGTATGGACTCAGTCCTCAGGAAAAGAGTGACTGAAGCTAGCAGTTTGAATGTTCAACAGCAATCATTTTTTCTCTCCATGTCCACCCCCCCACACACCTCACCCCCTAGATTTTAGCCTTCTGCATCAGTAATAGGACTGGAGTTAAAAGAAAATAAACCTCCCAAAAAGTCATTTTTAGGTGGAGGAAAACTGATTCCAGCTGAGCTGAAGAAGGGATGCTGAGCCTGAATTCTTGACCAGTCTTTCCAGCTATATCAACTAGTTTACCAAAGATTTAAATCTTTCCCTTGCAAACCCTGCTTCCAATATCCATATAGCAACATAGCTATGGAAATACTCTTACTGTTTGTGAGAGCTGCTCTTGTAAAATACATAGTAGAAATTTTTGGTCAGGGAGCCATAGAAACAGGAAAGCTTTTCTATGGTAGTTAAAGGTGCCTGTTTAATTGTAAATTTAGGCAGTTCTAGGCTGTCTTGAAAGATAGAAAGCTGGGAATGAGAAGATGTTCAGGTATTCTTTTAAATTTAAATGAGCTATTCTGATACTTATAGGAAGCTGGTTGAGGAAATGTATAGGAAGATAAATAAACCACATTCTCTGAGAGTCCCTCAAATACCCAACTCTATTTCCAGATGTACTCAGGACTAAAACTCAGCTGGATCAGAACAGATAATTCTCCATCCTCATCAGCCTTGTA
This sequence comes from Crypturellus undulatus, assembly GCA_013389825.1. NCBI lineage: Eukaryota > Metazoa > Chordata > Aves > Tinamiformes > Tinamidae > Crypturellus > Crypturellus undulatus. The sequence goes on along the minus strand of VWPW01001133.1, from coordinate 200,349 downwards.
CTGCTTTGCCTTGGCTGAAAAGTTGGCTTTCTCCTACTAATATAAAAGGGAAGGAAGCAAAGAGTGAGAATTCCCTAGCAGTAGGTAACTCTGACTTAGTGTAACTTCAAAGTTACAGTATGCACTTTGAAGCTGGCGAGGAAGGTTTCTTAGGGAGGAGGAAGTTCTGAGTAACACTGATGCAGAACTAGATTAGTATATTTGAATTTAACAGCATTGGTACAGCACAGCTGCAGGTAAGAAGAAACACATACAAAGCAGTAATGCAGGAGTACTGAGACAGTTCAGTTTATGCGCAGTGTCGTCCACTGCACTGATATCTCCTGGAGTTTCTGGAAGGAAATTGCTTCGTGGAATTTGTCAGCCTAAATGAAGAAATAGGTTAAAACAAATGCTGTGGTGCAATAAATGTCTGATAATGCACATTTTATGCAGTGGATAATCTCGAGCCTGAGTGACAGTGGTGTCACCATTTACTCTGGGAATGGCCTACTCTGAGTCTTTTTGAGACTCAGAAACCCCTTTCACTCTCAGTTTACACAGTAAAATTACAGATAAATGATCAGTAATTGATCATTTATTCCAGCCTCTCCTGTAAAGCCTGCCACAATCTGTTCTCAAAAATCTATAAAGAGAAGCATTTCAGACCTCTAAATTCCTAATTCCATTAAATTTAATTCCATTAAATTCTAATTCCAACACATTGTGCTGGGCTGTTCAGCTAAAAGATGATACGCCTTGGAGAAAACTCTCATGAAAAGGAGCAGAAAGAAAACGAAATTCTTAAAAGAGGAAATTTCCTTCTACAGTAATGTCTTTCAAACTCTTAATTTGTTATAAGAACATTTTTTAAGTTACTGGTCATAAGGAACACATACTATTAACAGATCATCGCTTCTCCATTGCAGCACTTGCAGTTGCATTTCTTGGGTACTGTTATGTATCACTCCTGCACTCCTGGAGGGAATTCAAAAGTTGTTATTGTAGGGGAACTTTCACAGATAGAAAGATGGACTGTACTGAATTCCTCTTTACTAAAAAAAAAAAAAAAGGGTTTGCCAGGGTGGGAAACATATATAACCCACTTTTAGGGACATAGTCTGGATAGGAATAGAGAGCAGAGACCAGGAGCAGGTCTAGTAGATGAGTAATATACTTTAGGATTCTGTTCTAAGAAGAAAACTTAGAAAAAGGCCAGAAAAGGTATATGCAAGGAACAAAGATACAGAAAAGTCATATAATGAGCTTTGAGCCAGGGTAGGAATAGAGCCCTGGAAGAAATGTATCTTCTGTGTGAGATGTTCTGAACCACAAAAGCAGGAAAGGAAATTTCAGACATAGTAAAAAATATCCCAGGGATGGGGCAATGTAGAAAATTGAGAGGGACAGAGGGAAGCATCGTAGAGCACATTTCATCTATTTTCTTCAGGTCCTCTAGGCCCATGACAGAGCCAATGGTCACTTTCTCTGGAAGGACATAAAAGGGAAAAAAAAGAACTCTGGTAGAAGCATAAGGAGTAAATGAGGACAAGAGTGGAAGAACAAGTGAGCAGCTGAGGTGCTCCCACAATTGCCTGTGGGATTTTTTTTTATCTTGATAATGGTGGAAGATGGGAGAGCTGAGCAGGACATGTTGAAGCACTGACTCACAGGCAAAGCGTCACCACTGAGAAGTAAGAGCAACGGTCAGCAGGAAAGTTGCAGAAGATGCAGCCCGCTATGCCATGCCCATCAGGGAGTGCAGCCAGGGTCATCTATCAGAACATTTGCAAAAGCATTCAAAAAGCCCATGCCTAAGGACTTTATTTCCTATTGTAATCCTCCATGAACTTCTTCCCTACAAGGAAAAAAATTCTAAAGTATAGAAGACAAACGATCTCTTTTGATGTTTTGTCTGAGATCAAAAGGGAAGCAACTTGTCTCCTTTCACCTATGAATTTAATAGCTTCACATTTGTTAAGAAGATTCATATGTACTAGTTACCATGATATATTATGTTGCTCCCCCCTGAACAAAGTTCCGTCTACCTTATCTGTGTCCAAAACCAGTAGAATCTTTAAAATGTCCTGCCAAAGACCCCAAATATATTGCATTTAACTGACACTTTTGCAAGCAAATTGATACGCTTCCTAGTTAACAATTCATTGATGTAAGCCTTCTTAAATGCCTTGCAAACCCCAAATTATAATCACTTCTCCTCAAAAATCAGGGATTTTTGACTCAAAAAACAAAGAGATTTCTAGAAAGATTTAATTTGTAATGGCAAAAGAGGAAGTAATCAGGAAATAGAGGGTTCCTCATGCTAATGAGTGAGTGTCCAAACAAAACTGGATCCATTATATTCACTATTCTTCCATGACGACATTTTTAGAACATTTATTGTGAGCAGATCAACAATATTTAGCAAAGCTGCATTGTATTTTTTTTTTCATTCTTCTCCCAGGCTTTCAATGGGAGATTTAACAATGGGCCATATGAAGCTTTTCCTGAGTTCAACATTTGTTTTCCAGATTTACAAGATGCAGGTAGCCCTGAGCCATGATGTAATGTTAATGATTTCCCCCTATTCTCCACCGCTGTTCCAGCACTGACGGAGTATTGTGCAGTATTGATAAGCCCCTTGAGAAGACCACAGTGAAAGGAGCGGTGGGGTACGGTGAAATGCAGAGCAACATGTAGCTCCTCAGCACGAGGACAACGAGGATGAAACATTCCTAACTCACAGCAAAACTTGGCAGACCTCCCGGCTGTGGGGGCAGGGACTATGGAGGCACGTGGGAGGAAATGCTGCAGGAACTGATGTCCACCTCATTCCTGAGGACCACTGTGAATACACAAAGCCTGTTATCTCTATCAGGAAGAAGAAAAATGAAAAGCCAGACCTTCTTTACGAGGCAGGTGATTTCTGCAGCTCATTTAAAAAAAAAAAGAAAAAGAAAAAGAAAAAAGGAACACTCTAAAAATGCTAGGCCTTATGCTCATTTACCAACTTTAGTCAAGTGTGGGCAAAAGTTTGGTTACAAAATAGTAAGCAGTCTTGGGGGTGTGCACTTCTTGTAGAGGTATGGCCCACACCTGAGCTACACCTGCTTTGAGTTTTGGCTACTCCTCAATTCTACTTTTATTTGGTTCAGTTTTAGGATATTTTTCATCAATCGTGCATTTTGCTGGGCAGCATAAGGACCACTGCACAAAACACCCAACCACGGTGTTGTATCTCCGTTTACCTTAATCCTTGGACATACTTAGTGGAATTGGTTTGTGCTAACGTTGTATGTCTTGAAGGCTTGAAGGCTTGAAGGCTTGTCTAAGTATAATCTAGTAATTTGTGCTCCCTTTATAATAAATAGGGGAAAATAGAAATCCCAGAAGAACAGAAGACCTAGGAGACAACTGATCTCACTTTCAAAAGGCTACTTGAAGTCACCGGAATTTTTGGCCTTTGCCTATAGAGGGAGCCTAGGTGACGGTACTAGACTCAGACTGAGGCAATTCTTGTGCCCGTAAAGATAGATGAAATAAATTCCCACCTTCAATACCATTTTGAACCACCCTCCTGAAACCCTGCTGGGGCATGAAGCTGCTTATTAAAGGCTTTTTAAAACACCCACTGTTACTTATGGATGGGCCAAAACAGAAAAGGTCACCTGACATTTACTTTAAATAAGCCAAAGGTCAAAAGAGATAGGATAAAATATAATCTTCAGCTTATGGCAGCTTTCTCATGCCCAGCCCACTATTTCCGCTTATATTGCAAAATTATAGCATTTTCGTAATCAGGTCACAGATGACTAAAACCAGTTCCAAAGGTTAATGCCTCCAACAGCTCTTATTGGTAGTGGGTTTCAATTCATAGACCATTTTATCTACTGTTGCAGCAACAAATTGACTGCCAAACGCCTCCTATTATTATAACGCATTTATAGATTCATTAGTTATATTCCTTATTGTCTGCAGCACTGGCAGAGTTAAGAAGAGAGACTCTTTTTGTTTAAAAAAATATATAGTAACTATTCCTGACTCTTCATTTCTCATCCTACAATAAAGCCTTCCAGTGTTTTAGCATCGCTTTACAAGGTACTACTGACATATAATTGTGATAATTATTGTTGTGCTTTAGGAGAGTTCTCCTTGCATGCAGCCTTTCAGAGATGCATCCATCCACCCTTTGAGTCATACCGAGGTAATAGGTGAAGAAATTTATCTTTGGGGCAAATCTTTGAGGATTTGTTAGCTGATGGAGTAAGGGAGCAGTGCAATGTATTGTACTTGAACTATTTTACAGAAGCCTAATTCATTTCTGTGTTGTATCCTATTTGTTACCTTATAAGAGAGTTTTACTCAGGCAGTAATTAGACATTAATCTCTGCACTTCACAATGACCTGTTCTCCAAGAGAGGTGGTACTTGCTCAGATTACATGCTTTCTATGACAAATGTAGGCAAGTGAATTTCTTTGATGGTTCTACCACAAACTGAGACTCTTAGCTTTCATAATAGCTTGATAAGGAAATTATAAGGCCCATAATTGTGTCTCCATAGAACTTCATTTTTTTCTTTACACATTATGGCTCTAAATTATCACGCACAGACATGCCAGTGGAGACAGTTCATACTAGCAGCAGAAGTGCTCGGAGAGATGGTAGCTCCTGTGTGAGTTACCTTCTGCTGTCACATCGGAGCTCATGGGACGCTGCCAAAGCCTGCTCAAGGCTTCTCAGCAGAAGAGCCAAGCCTCAGTATGGCCCTATGGACACCTGAGATGCCCAGCTATGTTTTGTAGTCTGACAAGGAAGGTTTTAGAAAAGGTGAGCAAGGAAAGGAAGATAGAGGAAGCTGCAGAAAGACACAGGTTAAGAGGAGGGGACAGCTCTATTTCAGTACTGTTAAGAAGTAAAATATAATTTGAGGGAAGAAGAAGTCACCTCGCTCATCCCCACCACGGCATATTCTTCTTCCCTCACTTCCCTCATCCCCACACAAGGTCCCCCGCATTAGCCATCAAATCTACCTTCTGCCCATGGCAGTACCTGCTGTTCCCCATGTTAACCACAGTGCACCCTTCTCTGTTGGTGTCTCAGGAGGAATGGAAATAGAAAAGAAAATGCTCTGTTAAAGCCCTAGAGTCACCCTGTTGTAAGGCAAAAGAGGAAAGCTGGAGGAGCAGAGTAGGCAGAGGGATGGTGAGCAGGGATTCCTGCTGCTGCTCCTGCCACAAGTGGGGATGGGCTTGTCTCCTGCTTCCCATCACAGGAGTGGTTATCCCTCACCCAACGTCTGTAGCACAAGAGGCATTTGGAACATTTCAGTATAACGGATACAAAATGGGGGTAATGAAACNGGTGTCTCAGGAGGAATGGAAATAGAAAAGAAAATGCTCTGTTAAAGCCCTAGAGTCACCCTGTTGTAAGGCAAAAGAGGAAAGCTGGAGGAACAGAGTAGGCAGAGGGATGGTGAGCAGGGATTCCTGCTGCTGCTCCTGCCACAAGTGGGGATGGGCTTGTCTCCTGCTTCCCATCACAGGAGTGGTTATCCCTCACCCAACGTCTGTAGCACAAGAGGCATACAAAATGGATACAAAATGGGGATAATGAAACAGAAAGCACTATGCAACACCGAAGCATTTGTAATGTTACGTAGTTTGCTGGACCCTGTGGATGATAGCAAAGGCCCTCACTTTCCAAAGACACATTTCTGTTTCCAGTACAAGATTACAGCAGCCCGTAATTTTCAAACTAATCCATATGAGAGGTCTTGAAGCTTCCAAGGAGTGTCACTGCAAATTTGTTTAAAAGCTTAGCACATGACGTGGCACAGTTTGCTGGCAAGGTCAGAGAGAAAAGTCACTGTAGAAGAACCTCTGGAAGCAACTGGACAAGCAAAAGCTACTTCGGTCTCAATCTTAGTCTGCAGATATATACCGTACGATTGTTCCTACACTCCTAAACTAAAAAAAAAAGGTCTTTTCTTGTTCACAGAGTCAGACCATACATTGTTCTTTTGGCCACAAAGATTTTTATTTGTTTCTTTTAATGGTATCATTTGTTCCTTGAATGTCCTTTGTAAATATGTGTGAGAACACATATCGGTATAGTGAGGACAAGGGAAGAGGCCTGGGCTGTTAACAGCCAAAGGGAGCAACTTGTTGCTCTGCTCTCTGCTTTGACTCGGTGCCACGCAGTTGTGTTCAACAGATGGGACGCTGCAAGAGTGCTCTGTCCTGAGCATGTCCAAAAGGGTATCTCCATCTGGGTGCACTATAATGCTTTAAAAGCAAGCAAGACAACTAATAACATTGTAGTAAAAGTTCCCACATTCATTTCCTCTCTGAAGACAAACACAACTTTTTTTCTTTCTTTGGAAAAACAAGGAAAATGGCAATGCTCCCGTGCTAATAGTTCCTTCAATAGCAATCCTACATCTCATTTTAAGCTTTTCTAATTCTGTGACATTTTTTTCTCACCAAAATAGAGACAGTCTATGCTCCTCCCTCTCCAGAATGTTCCCTCAGGAACTCTTTGTACTTTCCCTTAGCTGCTTAGTAGATTCACTGGAGCCCAGCTGCAAAACATGGCTCAACTTTGCATCTGTATTTGCAATCAGTCACAAATTCATGGCTGTTTTCCCAGACAGAGAGCAATTAACTAAAACCTGTAAAACCCATTACCAAAACTTCTGGAAACATCAGTTCACCCAAACAGGATTCTGCTCTCAGAATTTCTCTATCTAAGTTTCAAGATTAAATTAGAATTCTACCGATATTTAGGGAGAAATCACTCCCAACTCACCTGATACCTCTTTCCCTCGCCGCTCTAACTCACTAGTATTATATTCCATTATTTTTAAGTCTCTTTTTGCTTACTTCTCACTTTCACTTGACCCAAAAACATGCTGAAGTGACTTCTTAGGGCAATACGCCATGAACAATTCATTGCCTCCATCTCTAATAGCCTGATAGAGTTTGACACCTCTACACGGTGCAAACTAAGACAACAGTTAAATTCTGAGGAAATGAGCTGCTTTCACTGTTTTTCAGTGCAGCTTTTGCAAAATATGTAACAACCCTTTCCCTTCCTATTCACAGGCCAAGTCTTGTTAAATAATCTGCATAAAAAGCTACATCCAAGTGTCATTTCTCTGAATGCATTGTAGAAAACATAAGAAATTTATCCCTCTCAAAAAACATTCCAAAACAGAAGAAGGTGGTATCTGAATAGTGCTATGTTTTGATTCTGTCTTTTCATCTGTCTCTAGGTAGCTACTGCTGAGCTGTCAAAACCGTAAGTAGTTTAAAAAGTCTTGTTGATTAAAGAGCTACAAAAAGTTTCTCCAGTAATTTCAACATCATGCCCATAATTTCTGCTGTAACTAATGTACCAGCACTAGTAGATTAATGGTAGGATCTAGGAAATCCCACCTTCTGTTCATAGCCCTGCAGCCAACTGTCAGGGAGTGATACTAAGCAAACCACTTTAACTAACATTCCCTATACCTGTTCCCCATCGATAAAATATTCACAATAAAAAAAATGCTAAAATGAACTTGAGGACAAAAAAGAACTACATAGCAACATCTTAATATAGCGTGACATAGATAATATGAAGAAAGATATTCACAACTTAAGATATCTGTTGTGGCTTGCATTTCTAGCTGTCAGCCAGAAAGATGTAAAAAATGGGGAAAATTTTACTGGAATTCTTTGCAATAAAATTGACAAAGGCAGGATAAGGATGGCTCTAAATAGTTTGCTACCGGTAATTTAGCCATAAACTCTAAAATATGCATCACTTGGGCTCAGCATGTCATGAAGCATCTCAGTGTATAGTACTCTTAAGATCATTTAGCTCCTAAATGTGGCCTAAAAATGGGTATAATACTAATTTACTTAATACAGAGGTGTCAAACCTCAAACCAACAAACTAGATCTGGCTTGACAAACCAGTTAATCTGGTCCAGCTCTGCCTGTTCACCTTCCCAAAGCTTGCTGGTGTCAGACCATAAGGCCTGATGAACTGGTCTGGTAGAGCCACCCATCCCTGGCCACCAGCCTCCCCAAGACCCAGGCTTCCTTCCCACCGGAAGGCAATCACTGGGCTGAATTAATTGTTCAGATAATGGCAATATGTACCTATTCGGGGGAGTTTTATTTGTTTGTTCGTTTGTTTGTTTCCCTAGGGTTTTCTCAGAGATAGTCAAAAAGACATCGGAAACAAGAAATATTCAGATGTGCCTTAAGAGGCACATTTACACAAATTCAGGTTCCAGGATATTGTAATGCCAGGTGTAGGGGTGGTGTGTGACCCTTGTGTCCTATCGCCTATCGTATGAAGGCTGGGTAATAGTGACTTAATCTATATATTTTATTTTTGTGACTTGCATTTAGTGCTTAAGTAAAAGATGGCTCAGATCTTAGAAGTCATAATACACTATTTCAGCACTTGTAGAAATGTGGAAATCATACAATTTGTATGACTGATGTACATGAAATAGCACCAGGAAATATGCAGGTCTCTGAATGGTGAGAAAAAATGAATGGTTCTAAATATACAAAAATATGGTGAACATAACAATTTAAAGCATGCCCTGGCTATTCAAGCCATTTAAAGAAAGAATATTTCTCTAAGCATTTCTAGTTTAAATGGTGTCTGTCTGCCGCTATATATTTTCCATTGATGTGGGAGAGCTATGCAGAAAATGAACAGCAGCAGGCTTCATGATTTAAGGAATCGGTTGTGGCTGCAACATCTACTTTGACGACATCTCCCTATGTAGGCAGTGCTGGGACATATAGCTAGAATCAGCTCTTGCACCCATATGGTCCCTTCTCAGCTTTGCCATTGGCTCACAAGGCACCTTTCACGCCACACTCAAACGCTGCCTTTTGTAGGCTGGGGGCACTGTATTTGGACCCCTCCATTCACACTCATCACCCTGTTTTACTATGTCACCTGGGCAGAGGACCACAGTATTGCAGCACAACTAGCAAAATCCGTGAGAGGCTGAGCAAAAGACAGGAGTGCTCAGTTTCTGAAAAAGTGAAATTTCTAGTAGTAACTTGATTTTCACACACACAAATAAACAGTCATATTACAAGGGTGTACCTTTGACCTGTGGCCCCAATTAAAAAAAAGAAAAAAATGTTTTGAGTGGCTAATGCTATGTCTTTTCTACAAGGGTAGCATGCAGAATTCTTGATGGTGACACCTTTTGAAAAGCCGATATCCTCAGGTGCAGATTTGTAGATGACATCCCCTCTGGAGCAATGAGCATACAGCAATCATCATGTTTCTGTCAGCAAATATTGTACCGGATTTGCTGGACAGACACGTTCACTCTCTCAGGCGGGACTGTGAAAGGAAAAACCAAGCAGATGCGGCTCGTCCCATCCAGGGTGCTAAAGGGCACGTCGCTGAGGAATCTCAGCTTTGTTCATGCTACAGTAAGGGCGGTTGGTTTTGATCCTTTGTGGCCTCATGAGTAAAAGTTACGGCTACTTTTCCCTTGCCTAATTACCCAATAATCCACCAAGCAGACGTGCTAAGCAACTCAGAGAAAACTGCTTTGCAAGATAAGATGAAATTTGGGTACTGCAACTATCTGCATTGATGGAAGGGTGATTGTAGGGAGGATGATGCCAGGCTCTTCTCTGTGGGGGTCGGTGACAGGACAAGGGGTAATCGGTGTAAGTTGAAACACAGTAAGTTCCACCTCCATGCGAGGAAGCACTTATTTACTGTGAGGGTGACCGAGCCCTGGGACAGGCTGCCCAGAGAGGCTCCTTGTGGAGTCTCCTTCTCTGGAGATCTTCCAAACCAGCCTGGATGCCACCCTGTGCCACGTGCTCTAGGTGTCCCTGCTGGAGCAGGGGGATTGGACTAGATAATCTCTATGGGTCCCTTCCAATCTCAACCATCCTGTGTTCTGTGAATGCAACATTTGTATAGTCTGCAACATTTTTATTTCCAGAACCCTTAGATTTCTCAGGTTTATCACATCAGGTGCCACAGTGAACATTTGGAGCAAGGGCATACGCGTTTCCATTTCTCCCATATCCCCGTATTCACTTTGAATGACTCATGCAAAAATGCTCAACAAATCTGCATTCAGGAGAGGGTAGGGAAGATTCTCCCAAAGGGAGGCAGCTGCATCCTTTGCAGGGAGGTGGAAACAAATGCACAGGAACAGGTTGCAGGGGAGTTTTCCCTGCCAAGACGCTGCTGCCGAGGCAGGGTGGCTCTGCGCCACTTCCAGCACAGCCCTGGCCACTCCACGCTCTGCTGACTCAGGGCTGAGGCTCTTCTTCAGCCACCTCTCACCTGGCTGATGCAATCTCATCGCGCTTCCAAATCCTTCCAGACACACTCGCCTTTCAGCATGGAGGTGCACGCAACACGGACCACTTGCTACGGGAACCTTGAGCAAGTTTATTTCGGATTGTGAAATGCTGCTATTGGAAAATGCTAAGCCTGCGCTAAGCCTTGTTATCTCACTGCTTTAAGAGCTGAAAGCATATCTGCAAGCATATCTGTATCCTACTGCCAAAGTAAGGCTTTTCCACAGGCCGTTTTTGAGTTGGTCTAACCGACATTCCTGGCAAATTGCCTCCTCCAATATTTTCTTCTCTGCTGACCTGGCTTTAAATGTGGCTTTTGTCCCAGCTCATGGACCCAACAATCTACATTATACCAAGTGAATTTTAAAGAGGCTTTAAAACTTGTTCCTTTAACATAGTGCTGTGACCCTAAATATTGGCCATCACCCAAGACTGAGATGCTTAGTTACCATGTTCTGAAAGGACCATGTGATTTATACAAAAACTGCTAAACCCATCAGATTCAAAAACACAATGACATGCATACATACCATATGATCAAACGTCCTGAGTAGTGACACTTCCTCTGCCTTTTGGCCCCTCGATGTTTTTTCCTTGTGTCTTCTATCTCTCCTTGCTTCTTTTTTTTTCCTTCTTATGCAGAAGAGATGTCAGACAACACAGATATTCTTTCGGGTTCTCTTTTACATAGCAATTTAAAATGAAAAATTAGAATGTTTTAGGCAACAAGTGAAAACAAATTTAACATAGCTCCTACTTTCAGGTCCCATCCTTCTATTCTCCTTCACGGTCATATATTCTGCAGTCATGGTACCAGATGGAGTCCAGGTACACATATGCATAACCTGTGTGGTGGCACAGCCTATTTGGGTCTTTTCCTTCCACTTAAGTATTCCCGGTATTTACTTAGATGACTCTAGAAAACAAGCTCTAATATCCCTTCCTCAGTTTAAGCCAAGATGTAAATCACAGTCTCAGGTGTTCTCCACAGACATCATTGAAATGGGTGAGATGAATTAGGCTGTCAGAATTATGACGACCCTGAGGTCATGGTACAGGGTACAAACAAATACTGTGTGGATTCTCTCTGGGGCAGCCTACAGAAAAAAAATATAACTCTTCCAGTAGCCTATGTTCTGCAATTAAAATAGAATTGATTTCCTATAAAGGATATTAACTAGATCTCCAGGTCAGCTATCTGTTCAGATGATACTTTGAGTACTTCCTAAATTTGTTAAGCTTAACCACAAGAAAAAATAAATGGGGAAAGTGTGATAAAAAGTATATGTCACAGGGCAATAGGGGTAGCTTGTTAATAAGCAGGGAGAGATGAAAAGAGGAAGCCTTAGTCACCAGTAAGAGTGCTGGTTTGGCGCTGGGAGGGATCCGTTCCTCTTTCTGCTCAAGGACTTGACCTTCGGCCCATGCTAGAGGGGCTGTCAGAAGTGCCAGAGTTCAAATACTTCATCAGAAAATAGCTTTCTGAGAGGAAATTTTGGTACCAGTGTCCACAACAGGGACATCATTGATGGCCGGGTGACCCACGTATTGACGATCTCTATGGGGACACACAGCGGGACCCCCCGGCCCTGTCCCGGCAGCTGCAGCGCGCTCCTCCTGGGAACGCCGTGCGCGGGACCCAGCCTGTCTGCCTGGGAACGGAGAGGCTGACGGAGACTCATATGTGCCAAAGTCAAGCCCATTTTTTACTAGCATAGTGTAAGATTATTCTCTTCAGTGAATTTACCATGAGAAAGCTTTTTTTGTTTGTTTGATTGATTGTTTTTCCCCACTTTCCACATAAGATTAAACCAACTCTTAAGCCACCTCCAATATTCATTTTTTGGGAGTTGGTGGAGAGGCCATTCAGATCACTTACAATTAGAAAGATGAATGTTTTAGAAAAGTATGAATTGTTCTCATGAAAAGCGGAATCTGTCATTGAAGTGCATAAGCAACCTCAGGCATTGCTGGTGCTTTTGCTGTAGGGAAGGTCAGCAGATATGCTTGTATACACCCATGTAAAATGAAACTACAAGTGTGAATGGGTTCTTTTTTTCAGTTATTTTAATGGCAAACTGCTTGCTATCCTCAGTGAAAAATATATTATTACTGAAGGGAAAAAATATGTATGTAACAAACAAATCTACTTTGCCAGATTAGATTTCTTCCTCTCCAACAGTGAGCACACTCTGTACACATACACATAGCAGCTTTGCTCTTCCCAATAAACCAAGCTCTCTTGAGAAAAAAAAAGTAGAAAAAAAAGAAAAAGTAGAAAAGTAGAAAAAAAGACAATGCATGCTACAACCATGAGATGTTTATTGGCCCTGCTGCGCAAAGACATCCAATTCTCTAAGCTGGCAATTTGTACCTCAGTTCTGACATTCTTTCCAAGTACAGGCACAATTTCTCCATGCATAAGCAAGCTTTTCGTTGGCAAGGCTGTTTGGGAAGGAAGCTATCTCAGTTTGCCAATGCCTCAGAGCTATATCTCCAGCTCATTTGGATATGAAAAAAATGTCATTGAAATATCTGATTTATAATTAACTACAGAAATAAAGCATTTTAGAAAATGAATTCATTTCTATTAATCTAGGTAGAAATCTTCCACTTTATCACTTAAAATGAGCATTTTAGTCATTTTTAGCACTTTGTTTATCCACATTAATTTATTGAATCCATTTATTTAAAAAATGACTGATTTTTATTCAATTTTTTTTGCTAATTGTGTCATTGAGATCTTTTATTTGGAGATGACTGTTTGGGTCTTAATCTTGTTCAAGATGGAGAGTTTCAAGTTTAACACACTAAAATGAAGGTAGCTACTGCCTGTGGGTGTCTACATGTGCTCTAGATGTGCAAATCCCATCGTGTCCAGCAGAGCCCTAGCTGGACGGGCAGCTGGTGGAGCCTGGAGCAGCAGCAGAGTGACCAGGGTCTGCTTTAGGGTGAGCTGGGCCACGGGGCTCCACTGTCTGTGTTGACCAAGGGCTCCACGAGTGGCACCAGGCGCCTGTGCAGAGGCATTTGGGCTGAGGCATTTGGGCTGAGTGTCCCCACACTCACTGCCTGGTGAGTGTGGGGACACCTACAGCAGAGACCCAAACCAGGTGTCTCGGGCGGGGGGCTGCATCCTGCCTGAGTTTAGTAGGGAAAGCATATATTAACAGCAAAACTTTAGGGGTTTCCTTGGATCTTGAATTTCACTTGACCAAAGTACTAATCCATAGCATTTCTAACTCACTCATGTGAACTAGTTCTGGTTAAATGACCTTTTTTATTCATCTCTCCCAACTCATGTTCATTGTGTCTGTCATCAGCCCTATCAAAAATAAGTTAATGCAAAGCAAAACACTCTGGTCAATATAAAACAATCAGAGGTAAATTTTCCTTCAAGAGTATCTGATTATTCCAATAATACAAAGCAATATAGAGTTCCAACTCAGCAAATCCTTGAAATTTGCCATAATTTTTGCATGCATTTTAAATGCATTTGAACAATCCATCATGGCATCATGGCCACAAATTGGTTACTCAGTCACTCCTCAAACCAACTGCAAAACAAATATATATTTATTTTTAAGCTACCTACACCTGCGCAGAGGTGATGAAACAAACCTGTCTGCTTGCTCCCTTCCTTGCCTACTGTCCTGGAGACACACGTACCCACTGTCTGCACCCAAGGCATTGCAAAGCAGACAGGGTTGTTACTGTCACGTGGTGCCTCGGAGCCTGAAAGCCAGGCAATCCACACAGTTTCCCAGCCTTCCACTGGTGTTTTAGGTGGCCTTGAGAAATGCCCTGGGCATCACCAGCCCTTGTGAAAAAAACAGATAATAGCGGTGCCTTCTCCCAGCTTCCTCAGCATCTCAGCATCCAACATCTCTTCCCCATATGTCCCAGGTGCTGGCAGCGAAGGACAGCAGTGCTCTCGGAGCCCACAGCTGGTGCATGCTGCTTTAATCAGCCCAGCTTGCACCCCACCAAGGTGAACGTCCTTCACAGATAGGCACTGCCGGCACTGAGGCCAGCAGGCTTTGAAAAACACCTACAATAAAAGAGCATTTGTTGGGGGCTTCTAGCAAAGGGAATCATTTTAAATCGAAATCAAATCAAAGATAAACACAGGAAGGAGAGTAATGGGAAAAGAGTGAGCTTTACTGATTTTGCTAATGAGAAATGAGACCTGCAGCACCTGAAATGAGGCAAAGTAGTTCTGAAAACTCAAAAAAAAAAAAAGAACACTTACTGAACAAGCTGTCCTACAGACTAGAAACAGTTTGCAGCTTTGAAGCCTAGGATTGGTGGTACAAATCAGGAACAGACCAGTTTTGGGAAAAGGTCATTAATACAATAAATACACATGAAATGTACATTAAATAGCTTCTTTTTCTTAAAAAAGAGCTTCTTTCCTTTTCTTAAACAGCCCTTTTTCTGGATCTGCTCCTGTTTTATATATCAGGAATGACATTGCAAAAATCACCACTACCTTTGGCCTTGGTTCTGAGAAACAACCAAAAGGCTCCAGGTGCAGAGGATTTGAGGGGCTGCTTCTGCTTTTCCAGCTCCACAGTGGCTGGAAAAACAGCATAGACAATTTTACCTTATTTCTATAAACAGCATCCACTGCTGTTAGTGCATGATTTTTCCAAGGTGCCTTTAAGACAAAATTTCTCTTTAATATGAAAGGCAAAATGTTAAGGAATATACAGTTTTGTACTAGAAGAAATCTCTCCTGCCCAACTTTGTGGAATTTGTGAAGGAAGATGAAAGTTATTAGACACAAGGAAAGCATTCAGAGAGGCAAAAATCAGGCTTTGAAGAAACCTACTGTGAGTTTTACATGTGACAAACCTACATTGTAAATGACATTTTTCCATCACAGAGGAACACACAATTCAGTAATTCAGCCCCCTCTGCCATATTGCAGTAGAAGCCAGCACTGCTTGTCCATTCATCCAAAAGTGCACACTCCTAGAAACTGAACAGGGAGGTTCCTAGTGGGCTGCCTGCATGATAATAGTGAGCTGTTTCCTTCTGAGCCCACTCTGTGGCAATTAATATAGCTTCAAAGATGGTGATAATCACAATTTTATACTGTTCTACAGTGGAAAAAGGAATCTTTACTAGTTCAATAGCTGGAATTTATAGGTTTTATGAGCCCAGCTGTGCCTCACTTGGGGATCCTAAGAAAATGTTACTGAATTTTATTATCCCTAGAGGAACCTTTGGCTACCTTGGGGAACCTTGGTAAACTATTCCTAGCTACAGATACTCCACCTCTCTTTGTTCTCTAGAAGGAAGAGAGGGGATAAGTTTCTACTCCAACTTGTAACTGCTGACTTTGGCAGTGGCGTAGACAAGGCATTGAAGTTATTTCTTAAACAGAATCCTACCCATTACCCAAAATACAGAAAAATATAATTTGTATGTATGCAGTCAAGGGCTCCATCCTTGGAATTTTTAAGACCCAGGTAGGACAAAGCCGTAGGTGACCTAAAAGGGGACTGGTGATAATCCTGCTTTGAGCAGGAAGTTGGACTAAATGACCTCCAGAAGCCACTTTCAGGTAACACTTCTGTGATAATTTAAATGTGTATTAAAGCCTTACACCTGTAGAATGTTTTGGTTTTGCATATGAATTGCAGTCTATTTGCAATGGAATCAAGAACACTCTATTTAAAAATGAAGGTACTTTCCCACCAGCGTATCCAGGACTTGAGATTACATATACCATCACGTGCAATGCTTGTGTAGCTCATCTATCAGTTCCTTGGCTTGCAGAGATCTTTTGATTTCAAAACAGGAAAATGGAACAAGTCAGTGTGGTCCCTCCCATGCAAGAAGGATGCAATTAGCTTCAGTCACTGTCCTGACCCAAAAAACAGAGGGCTTTGGTATCAGAGGAGCCATTGACACTAGTTAAAGTTCAGAGAAGAAACTTTCAACAATTTGCAAACAGCACAAAGACCTTAAAAGGGAGCAAAGGAACAACATGGACCAAGAATTCTCCTTTATTCCACTGAATGAAAAATGTTTAAAAGTATGTAAAGACTCTAATTCCTCCATTATATTTGGATTATTTCACATGTGAGGGATTTTTTTTTCCTCTGAAGTGTTAACAACAGCAATACCCTAATCAAGACTGAAAGGGAAAAATGGTAAATTCAGGGTCTTTTATGTGTGTTTCAGAGTGTTAGTCAAAGAAGGACCTCATCCCCCAAGGGAGCTGCTGCAGGATGCTGTGTTTTAGGAGCACTTGGGAAGCAGTGCTGCCTAATGGAGCACCCCGGAAAGTCGCAGGGGAAGCTGTGAAGCACCCTGGCTTTGGGGTCCGGGCTCAGAATCTGCGGGACAAACGAGCAGTGTACGTTTGTGTCTGCTCACGGGGGCGCAGAGCGGGGCCAGAGGCAAGGGCTATAATTTAAGGTGGGGCTGAGGAAGGTTTGGGCTTGCCTGAGCAATTTTAAATCCAGATTAGTGGGAGGAAGTGATTAGCATACTTTTAAAAATTCATTAGTGACTTTCTCTGCATCTCGTAGCCTTTTCTTTAATGTACTTAACGACCCCGTTATTTTAATGCCTGAGTATCCCAAAAGGCACCCTTGAAGTAGAGAATATTATTATGATATCTTTCAGATGAGAAAGATGAGCAGGAGACTACAGTCAGGTGTTGAAAGGCACCTAAGCACCTTTGAAGATCTAGGTGTAATTAGCTCAAAGCAATACAGAACATCAGTTTCAACGTCTTCTAGTTTTGCTCACTAACCACCCTAATATCCTTCTCTTCTGTTATTTATTGTTCCACAAATGGATGCAATTAGGTTACCTCAGTAGGTGCAAGCACCTACTCATTTATTTCTAAAGACATGAGTAATAATTTAGTACCGTCAAAAGTGTAGTCATCCTCTCTGATTTATTTGGAGATTAATGTGTTAGTGAATAAAAAACAATGCTCCATGGCTTCAGCAATGTTGCGGGGTGTTGTGGTTGCTGTATTGTTTGTTTTTTATATTTACCATCTACAGACAGAAAGGGAATAAATCTCCTCACAAGAAGTCTTAGGAAAATATCGTTTCAGTTTTCAAACAGCTTCAAGGCTGTCTGAGATGTGGCTAATTGATAAAGGAGAAAGAGAGAAACTTTTTTTTTCTATGAACAGTTAGAGAATGTTGTTTAATAAGGAGAATAACTTTATGAGACTTGGTCAACTGAAAACATCAACATCATTGAGCATGGAATGTAATACTGCTCTCTCATACGGCACTGTTCTATTTATAGACATTTTTCATCTTCTGCAATTTGTACAATGGGAAATACGCTAGCAACATGTTGAGAAATCAATGCTTAACATTCACTTGGCTCTTTCCAGTGCACGATTCTGCTGTAAAAGCCAATGGGAAACCTGTGCATGCACTTTACACAGTTTCATTCCCCAAGGAAAAGTCAACAGTGTTTCAAACTGGAATTCTCTATAGAATTTAGGGCACAGACTAACTATTTCTCAAACTTCATGGAATTCAAGTGACCAACCATTTGGATTCTCTTTATACCAGTTTTCATCACGGATTTCTGGCAGGCTCAGGGTTTTGCCTGTCTGACATTTCCCTCACCGGCCTGTGGTGCTAAAATATCACTTAGTTTTTCATCTAAGTTTCATTTCATTTTCATTCTAGAATTATGGTAATGATTTGCTTTTTCCAAAACAAGCAATGCTCCAGAAAAAAAAAATCATCTGACAATTGTCTTTGGAGGAATTAAGTTTTAATGCTAAGCAAGTGCAATCCATTTACTTAATATATCAAGTGATCGGTTAGCAAGACTATCTGAAGCTCTCTCTCTGTTCTGTGGGAAGCAGAGAGTGTGCACACTATCTTTTTCCATGTCACTTTCTTCATTTCACTCTCACCAATATTCTGAAATGAACTGCCTATATTTTCCCCAAAGACCAAAGCAGGAGCCACTGTAATTGTGCTGTGAAAGCGTACTTCTGAAAACATAGTTATTGGAGGTGATAGTACAACCCAAACTTGACATTTGTTGCCTAGTTTGATTCAGTCCTCAGTGTTAAACCTTACTACATTATTATATATCTTGATTAACTTCACAGAATGTCTCTCAAGTGTGTTTGGTGTGTATGTGATAGCACAGAATCACCAAATCATTTGAGTCTAAAGGGACTTTGGGAGGTCACAGTGGGAGTAGACTCACTTTAAGGTCATCTTCTAAATTGTGGGTACCTCACACAGTCCAGGTAACTCTAATCAGTAGAGAAAGAGAGAGGTCCGTTCTTAAGGAAATTTCTTGTGTAAAACAGGTGTGCCAAGTTGGTAGGGTGAACTGATACCTGCAACTGCCTAAGATGATCTACTGACAAGAGAAAGAGCATAACAAAAAGTTAATTAATTAAAAAGTTAAGCCTAGTTAAAGCAGAGACCTAACTTACAAATGGCCAACTTTGGGTGAGACAAATGCTACTGCTAAAGATATAGGCTTATGTCTTTGGCTTTGCTTACCATATTTATGTGACACTGGGCAAGAAACATCACCTCTTCATTCTTCTTTTTCTCCATTTTAGAGAGGAGCATCACAAGGCTGATCCTTGCTTTGACTGTGTTTCTATGTGGTTTGACATGTGGAAAGTGCCAGATGAATGCAGAGGGCAAAGGTGCAGCATGAAGCTGACGGCAAATGAATTACTGGACAGAAAACATAATCCCTTTTAAGTGGCACACTCCAGTGGTAACAAAAGGCAACATTTTTTTCTTTTTGTTTTCTTTCTTTTCATTTTTTTCAGTGTTTCTGGTTGGTAAATAGATGAAGCATCTCTAACAGGCCCAGGCAGGTGACAGGTCCTGTAAAAGGACACAAACATGAAAAGATTTCTCTTGACCTGGAGAATGCCTAGTCTCTATGGAGAGCAAGCCTACAAAAATCTTTCTTCGTTACGAAGTCATACTGAAAACACATCTATATTATTAAAAAAAAGGGGTGAAGGGGGAGAAGAGAGAGAACTGGCCCTCCTTAATCTTATCTCTGTAACTGCACTTACTGTTCAGTACACACCTTCATCTAAATACAAGTAACATTTGAAATCTTTTTAAATCTGATTTTTCATGTAAGTGTTGTAAGAAAATGATTCAACACAGTAATTACCTCCAGCCATAATTGTTTGTATTTGTTTACATGGTAAATTATTAACAAAACAGTATCTGGAATTGAACTTTAACTGTAAGCACAGTCAAGATTATTGCAGCAATATACAAATATAATGTCATAAATGTGCAGCAGGTGGCTACTTAGTAGTAATTTAGTAACATTCTGCATTCATTTTAAATATTACTTTTGGAACCAAATTAGCTTTCTTGCAAGAGTGATTAATTTGATCAAGAAGGCACTGTACAGTATAACTTATAAGCAATATACCATTTTATGAGCTAGTAACTCACAGCTACACCCTGATGTCAATCTTTCTTTGAAACTCTATTTTACAAGAGGAACGATTGGGATAATCTATTCTAGGAACAGTGCAGTACTTTATAAAGTGTAAATTCATCACCTTGTATAGCCTGAAGCCATTATGCTCTCCTGTAGCCAACTCACATGACGAAAGGATTGGCCACTCCAGGTTTATAACACTGTTTGAAGGTAATGCCGTAATACTGTGTTTAATCGAGTCCCTAATCACCTAATGGTTAGGGTAATACTCTAGGTTTCTGTGTAAAAACTGTGCAATTTTGATTAATTTTTTTTTAAAGTAAGTAAGTAAGTGAGGGAACCCAACCCTTCTGAGGTTTGGCTCATGGAAGAACTAAGTCTTTTCAGCACATTCTTCTTCATGCTCTCAAAAAAATGTTAAAATGTTGATAGAATTGAAGACAGTGATGTTGGAGACGTTACGGATACAGAGCCCCAGGCACACAGTTTAAAGTGAATTTTTGAAATAGATGGGAAGGTCTTGTGCAGAATTGGGAAAGAGGAGAATGTAAGGAAACCAGGACTGCCTGTCCTGTTGCAGCACAGACTCCTGAAGCCAGATACTGTGATCTTGTAGTTTTTAATACCAGCAGCAAGCCTGCCACTAGACTAATATATAACACTAAACCTTTCCCATGCACTTCCCATCACCGCAGTAATCTTCCAGCAGGTTGTTACATCCACTCTTGTGCCTGTTGCAAGCAGGGTCAGAGAGAGCTGCAAAGGGCTCAGCTTGCCACAGTACTCAGCAGAAGTAGGGCACAAAATGGGAAGATTTGGGTTTCTGTCCTTGTCGACAGAGCATTTGCACTTGCTCCGTTTGTTCAGAGGGAAGAATGATGGGGTACTGAGCCATGCTTTAGAGAGCACTGCGCATGTAGGTCCAGGGTCTTCCTGGAAAAAAAAAAAGGCTTTGGAAAAGGAAAGGTCTATCTGCAAAATCAAAAAGTGTCTTTCAACAGATAAGGAAAAAAATCTAACTTTTTTGTAACATTTGATAAAAATGAGGCACACTTTTCAGAAAAGGTTGGTATCTGAGATTCTTACAGAGTCAACCTCTAGTGTACTGTAAGTCTCACTGGGAATCTGAAAACATGTCTTTCCAGCTAATGTAAAACACAAACTGCTAGGCAGGAATTATTGATTTGTTTACAAAAAGACAGGCAGGAAAAAGTGGAAAGAGAAGGGAAAGATTTGTTTCAGTGGTGGCATGGATTACTCAGTTTTAATTTGAATATATTTTAAATTGAACCTGAGGATCCTTAACCATGATGTTTCTTAACCATAACCTTCTTCCAGGGTGGAGCCTTTTCTATAGTCTACTTTTACACACCCTATTTCACCAGCGTATTGTCTTATGTCAGATATAATCTGTAGATCTTTCAAATTACACCCAATTTATTACCTTTCTGTGGCTAGCTGAATTAAGGCAATGATGGCAACGGGCGTAATTTCCTTGTATAACCACTGACTTGCAAGAAAACATTATGGACCAGCTCTAGGCAGTCCATACATTATATCTAGGACTCCCCACATTTACAGAAAATCTGTGTCCCAGTGTTCAGCCTCCCCAATTAGAATGAGGAAAATATCAAGATCGCCAGGATAATATTTTAGAGTATTTTAGAGTTTACATGTGAGTGCTTGTGACACCTAGTGGTTTGCTTTGAAAAATGCAAACGTTAGAGGGGAAGGGGAAGTAGCAGGCGGGCTGTGTTACACTTGCCTAAGGCAGCCACCCTCTGTGTCCCATTACCTACTAATTCAACTGTTAGAAACGTTTCTGTTGGGCCCTATAGTTGTTATAGATATTATAGGTGTCTGTGTTGGGTGATCGGGTGAAGGCTCAGGTTCAGCAATGCAGGGGGAGAGCAGGGGAGCTGTGAATGAAGAAGGGGTTCCCTGGCATCCCAAGGACAGTTAAAGACACATTTGGGATGGACCAAATCTCTAGATTCAGGTAATAAGGCATTAAAAAAATAGCCAGTTAATTGCTGCTTTTTACGAAATCGTACTTGAAATCTGACACTTAAGCAAGATATTAATTAATTATACTTAAGCCTGTATTAATATCCTCACAAGATCACTTGAATAGTGTGAGCTTCGAAAAAAGACCAGATAAAGAGCTAACAGCTCCTTATTGCATATCAATCTGTTTGGAATACAGTGGCAGACACAGTGACCAGGTCACATAAACAGTATTGGCTAACTGCATGGCAACTGCACCTTGAAAGGAACAGTCTGCTTGCTGCTGCAGAGCGTGGCACACTGTAAATCACCCATCCAGACTCACCCACCCAGCCAAAATTACCATGGGCAAAATGCCATGAGTCTTGGACATTAGAGGGAGAAAACTCTTTTGGTGATAGATAGCCATGTCCCATTACTTTTAACAGTCTCTAGAAGAAGTCTAGAAGAAATGCAAACAACATACGCGATATAGCACAAAGCTTCCTCAGAGACAAGTATTCAAAATTAATTAATACACCTATTTCTATGCCCTTGACCATTAACACAAAATACCCATCTTCAGATGTTTAGAAAGAGAGAGCACACACCAAAAAAAGCAATCTATTTCATAACTAACTCATTCCGCACAGCCAGATAAAAGACCTACATAGCTTGTAAACACGTGTGTGTGTACATATGCATACTTATATATATATATACATATTTATATATGCATGGCTTGTGTATGGTCAGTATGACTCATGAAGTACATGGTGTGATTCATACAACTCCTGTGTGTTTCACTGAATAGTGGATATATCATGGATCTCCTACTATATCATAGCACAGCTAGTGCTATAACTAACTATACCACATATAGTACTACACAGCTGTTAGTAGCATCATATACCTCTGAAAGACTATGAAATTGCTCCTCAGACTCTGCCACTTGACATTCCCAGATCACATCTATCCCTCTTCACTGTCTCTGCAGGAGCACAGTGCAATCCTGGTCCATTTCTTTGCTCCTCAGATGGGTACTTTGAAGTGGATAGGGTAAGATGGACTTGATCGCATGATGTACCACACTCTTTGTAACTTCTGTCAGATGCTGTTGTTAGGTTTGTCCATTGAATGGATGAAGTTCAAATGCTTGAGTTCAACTTCTCATGAAGCATGAGATCAGATCCCGTGTCACTCCCAAAGCTACTCTCAGATGTTGTAATCTTATCTGGACTTATCTTTTTGTTTATAATTGTCATCTTATTTGGTCTGCTTAGCTGTAGTTGCTTGTCTTAGGGGAGCATCATTGCGTGTCCCTTCATAAATAGTTATACAACAAGTAAAAATGTATATTTTGTTAGAATGCTGCTACTACAATGACAGGAAAAAAACCTGATCTTCCCAAGAAGCCAAGGTGGAAGCTGTATGCCATTAGAGATAGGACTTATCATATGGAAAGTTAATACATCTGGAAAAGTAATACATCTGTCAGTGGGAGTGAAACCATTCAAATTCTGCTAAATAATGATCTCTATTTCTTCAGTCCAGCCCTAAGCTCTGTAACTGCAGTTAAAAATGGAAACTACATCATCTCATTCCTATCCGTACCATACTCCCATTTTCCCATGTGAACCCTCAGTCTTGCAGAAAAGCCAAGAAATTATGAACTGTTGGGCCAGCAGAGAAGCAGAGTCACTGCAGAGTCAGCATGCGACCTGGATATATCCAGAGTCTGATTAGACTTACATACACCCAGAATAAACAGAATCTGGAGAAATAATCAATTTGACACTAAAACCTTATCAGCCCCAGCTCACCGTGTACAGTGCAGACAGCAGAAGGCCAGATGTCTTGCATGATAGGCAGAGCCTGCAGGAAAAGTGGAAAGAAAGACATAAAATGGAAAACTTTGGGATGAAGTTGCCATGAAAGCCATCTTTTACTTGTCAAGGGTAATAATAAGAAGAATGGTTTGACTAAGATTTTGACATTCACATCAGCTTATGCAGTAAGGTGCAGAGACAAACTGCAAGAGAAGAAGGGTTTTGTTTTGTTTGGTTTTGCTTTGTTTTCTCCGATACATGAAAAAAAGATTCCTTTAGAGTCTCTACAGAGAAAAGCAAACAAGAGGAAAAGAAAAAAGAAGAAGAAAAAGAAGGGAAAGAAGAAAAAGGAAAAGTAGGAAAAAAAGAAGAGAGGCGAGGCGAGGTGAGGAGAGGAGAGGGAGAGGGAAACGGAAAGATGAGACTAAAATACTAAAGAAGTTTTTTATACCTCAGAAAGAATGGACATAAGAAAAACAGGCAGAAAAGTATATAGTGGTTGCATACCTTCACCAGGGTTGGTTACCTACACAGTGGCTGCATTCTTCACGTTTTCTTTTTTTTCACAGAAATGGAAGTTCTTAACAGTACATATTTTCCTACTTTGATGTGACATTGATGAATTTTTAGATCACTCTCTGTATGAGTACTCCTTAGATGGCAAAATCAGACACCAGTCTTTACATGAACAACAACTAATAAATCAAAACTCTCAAGGAGCACAGTCTCAAGTGTTAGAAAATCCGTCTCATAAGAATAGGTGTTTTGGTGCCCTGCCCTGAAAACAGCAGTGCATCAACTGAATGAAATTCATCTATTAAATGCTAATTGCATGGGAGAACCTAGATTTGTTCTTCTTGGTTTGATATTCAAACATTACTTTCTCCAAGCTCAGGATTGGTGCATTCCTACAAGAAAGAATCAAAAATGAGTAAGGGACTGGAGCATCTATCTTATGAGGAAAGACTAAGTGATTTGGGCCTGTTTAGCCTAGAGAAAAGAAGATTGAGAGGCGATCTGATCAACATGTACAAGTACTTGAGGGGACAATGTAGGGAGGATGGGGCCAAACTCTTCTCTGTGGTGGCTAGTGACAGGACAAGGGGTAACGGGTGTAAGTTGAAACACAGGAAGTTCCACCTGCATGTGAGGAAGAACTTCTTTCCTGTGAGGGTGACAGAGCCCTGGAACAGGCTGCCCAGAGAGGCTCCTTGTGGAGTCTCCTCTGGAGATCTTCAAACCCGCCTGGGTGCCACGTGCTCTAGGTGGAGCTAGATGCTCTAGGTGGGTTGGACTAGATGACCTCTAGAGGTCCCTTCCAACCTTAACCATTCTGTGATTCTGTTTGGGCATTAATAGCAATCGTGTTAATAAATATGTGTTCTTATTCACATACCCAAATTAGCCTCAAAATGCTATTCTAAATTACATTAAATTTCATTCAAGTACATCCTTCAAAAGCAGAAGGTGAAGTCATAAGAGTCAAAGACATGTCTCACACAATCATAGAAAGGTTGAGGTTGGAAGGGACCTCTGGAGACCATTTAGTCTCAAGTAGGATCACCTAGAGTATATCACACAGGATCACACCTGGGTAGATTTTGAATATCTCCGGAGAGGAGACTTCACAACCTCTCTGGGCAAGCTAGTCCCAGTGCTCTGTCCCCCTCACAATCAAGATGGTTTTCCTCATGTTCAGACAGAACTTCCTGTGTTTCACTTTGTGCCTGTTGCATCTCGTCCTGTCCCTGGGCACCTGAGAAGAGTCTGGCCCTACTCCTATAGCAGAATCTATAATTTACTGGTAAAATGAATCTGTATTTTCAAATTTGTGCTACATCCATAAGACTTTTGGTAATAAAATGGTGATAGGTTTTCCTTTTTCTTTATGATGTAACCACATTCAACATAATAGGGAACAATTTGTCCTGATTAGTAAGTAATTGGCATTTTATTGCGTGAAATTTATTGTGATTTAATTTAAAGCCATGAAAAGACAACACCGCATTGTTTAGTTAAAAATATTAATTACCGCTGTTTCTTCAGCAATAACAAATAATGACTGACAGCATTGTGCAGAGTGTTTGATTGGTGTATTCTTCAGAACATGTCCAAAAAAGCATTAAATTAAAAAGAAAAAAAAAAAAGATATTGAATTCTAAATGTTTTTCCTTGTTTATCTGCCATCATAGCATTAGTGAAGCTATCAGTGAAATGTTATTGTAAGATGCAACTGAATATCCTTCCTTCTAAAATCTGTTGATACTATTCAAGGCCAATAAACAATGTAAGGGAAATGTTTTCCCTGTGATAATGTAATTAAATAAGAATAACACAAGAGAATACAATATATTTTGGGATCTACTGCATTTCCACTGATTATGCACTGGTTTTATTCCAAGAAGACAGAGACAGTATTATAAAACCATATTGACAATGCTGATATATTTTCTCCACGGTAAATATTAGCATCATCAATCTATCATAATTATTAAGTAATTCATCAGAACTTACTTGTTGCCAGAATTTTATTCCAGTGAACTCTGTTACCATTATAAGCATTATAAAACTCAAGGAAGAAACTTACCTAGTCTAATTTTAAAGAGTTTATAATGTGTCTTAAAAGAAATCTTTATTTTTTCATCTCTAATATTAGTCTCCAGTCAACGTTGCTATAACCATGTTTAGCTCTTGGCGTAGCTGGAACCTAGATGAGAAATACAGCTCAGTATGCCACTATCTTAAAGCAGCCATAGCTTTCTAGAACAATATATGGAATCGATTATAGAAAACATCCCCTGCTATATCTGAAATTTAAGTGGTAGGTACAACATGTGGAAAAATCCCACGAAATGGAGCCAAAGATTTCTATTGTTTTATCACCTTAAAACGAAGATACGCTGACTAAAAATTATTAGCTGGGGGAAAAAAGGGAAACATCATAAACCTCTGGACATTCTCCCACACGAAGCAAGCTATTACTCACAAGGATGGATGTTCAGCAAGTCCCTAGTAAGTTAGCATCTGCATGAGTGGGAATTATGGTGAATGGCATGAGTTTTCAAGGCCTTATCAAAGATCTTTTAAATCTGCCAGAGGTCTTGGTACACTTCCTTTTTAGTCACAGGTAATTGTTTGTATTTGTGTTTTCCTTACCTGAAACATTCAGTATTCCAAATTGAGAAGAATATCTGTGGAAATCTTTCCTTCAAGACTTATTGTTTTCGACACATAATATCAAAGAATATTTAAGTCGGCAATGAAGAAGCCGACCCAATGAAGAAGCATGAGTATAGGAACCTTATATGGGACAGTGTATGGGAAGTGTATGGGCTAAATGGGAAGAATATTATTTAGTAACTTCCCAAATCAGTGAGTGTTTCACAGATAAAAGTAATTTTCTGGGGAAAGTTCTAAAAATGGGAGACTGAACAAGATGCATTTGTATTCATTTGTATCTTTCCTAACACCTTTTCTAATAGTCAGGCCAACTTCAAGCTCAGAATCTAAAGCCAAAAGATGATCAACAGGGCAAAAGAAGAACCTGCATGCATAAAGCAAGCATTCAGCAGGATGATGTGCAGGCTTAGATAAGCTTAAATCAAGTTATACAAATATATGGCAAGAAGGAAAGGAAGTGAAGATGCTAAGGCACTGACACATGTAATTTTTGCTTATAGTAGATTGGTTTCCTCTCTTCAGGCGTGGTATCAGAAAAGCAGCTATTGCTTAGCCATTTAAGGGACACCAAATCCCTTAGATTCTGAAAAAAAGAATGTGAATATTCAAATAATGCTACCAGTAAAGATATGCAGCTTGAATTTTTCATTGTGAATCACACTGAAAAAGAAATACCCGTAAAGGAATGGAAACATCCTATTTTCTCAACCTTATTTACATTCTTTTAAGTATGTATGAAGTGATATGGTTTAAGAGAACTGGTGGAGATGAGTCAATAGGAAACACTGAAAGAAAATCCTAGCATCAATTGCTGCTTTATATATTTTAAGAGATGGTGGTATTTGCAGTATCTTGCTTCAATTTTCTACACCACTAAAATAGAAACAGTTACTACTCATCTACTTCACTAGGTTACTTAAATAATTAAAAATCAAAACCTAGGCCTGGCCCTAATCTCTAGACTGAAAAGTGAGTTCGCGTTGCCTTCAACTCAAGCTTCCCTACCTACAGAGAGCCCTTCTGCTTCAGGAAGCTCCCTTTAATGGATCCTCTTATTTTAGGCCTTAGGTCTAGGGTGCTGTGGAGAGCAGGAAGTGC
This sequence comes from Crypturellus undulatus, assembly GCA_013389825.1. NCBI lineage: Eukaryota > Metazoa > Chordata > Aves > Tinamiformes > Tinamidae > Crypturellus > Crypturellus undulatus. The sequence continues at coordinate 172,483 of VWPW01001133.1, read as the reverse complement.
AGGTTATTCTTTATGGAATTCACCACACACTGATCATACTTCACAGCCTTAGAAGATGTCAAGAATTGCCCCAGCACATCCAGCAGTACACTGCAAGTCCAGGCTGAAAACTGCATTCATTCCCTTGCTTTTCTCTCTAGCATTTTCTGTGTGCAATAATCTGAGGTGAATCCACAGTGACATCAGCTGATGCCTTTTCTGGAAGCAGACTCATTCATTTCAAGCAAGAATTTCTAGGTGGAACCAAGTGCTATGCTTGTGGGATCAGATGTGTGGCCCTAAATAGGTATAAAGCATGATCATCAGAGTGGAATATTTTGCCTTCTGAAGTTTAATTTCCTAGTGTATATTGGATAAATATATTACTTTAAAATCTCAATTATAATAATTGGGATTTAGAAGATTTTTGCAGGTTATTAGCGGGAAAAATTATTCTGAAACATTTCTTGCTGAAACTTTACATTTCTTCTGGAACTGTAATGGACTTCACCTGGAAATATCTTCAAAATATAATTAAGACAATCAATCAGGTAGAGTTTGGAAACATTTTTTCAGGAAAGGAAACCAAATTCACTCTTGGGAGTGGGGTCTCTAATAGTGTTTCCTTTTCCTTTAAAATAATAGTAGATTAAAACTATTCTGGGAAGTGTCAACAAAATCTTAATTTCATGTCCCATGGCAGAAAAGCCAAAGCCAGAAGAAGAATCATGTGACAAAGTGTGTTTACACAGATGCTGGACTGCCTCCAAACCTATGCAAATAGCACTAAATCCTCCCAGAGTTGAACAATGGGTCTGAAATGAGGCATCAAAGAATAATTAATACATATTAACTTGGTCCTATCCATTATCACGCTACACAGGGTAGTTCTTTTTCCCCATAACCAGTAATATTCAACACAGTGCAAAAGTTTCCTAATCCATTTGTGGATTGTATGTGTGTTAAAATGCCAACATTCAAGCAGTCAACAACAAGAGTTCGATTAGCGTTGGTCTGCCTTGTTGCTTTTATTTTTGTAAAACGACTGCAGGTGGAACACAAACCCTTTGGGAAGTCTGCTGAATTGGGCAGTGGCAGTTCCCTCATTAAAAAAAAAAAGTTTAATATGAGTTTCTGTGCAAAAGCTGCAGGCGCATCTCTCTGTTTTAGGTACCTCCTCTTGGGGAGGTGAATACTGCCAAGCACAAGAGAACAGGGGCTCCCGGTGCCATTCCATCTCCCTGACCCAAGGGAACGGCACTCCGGGGAGTCAGGGTAACCCCAGGCCTGGCGGGGCATCAGCTCGGGCCAGGACTGAAGCCAGCAGCGGGACACTTATTTTCAGCACCCAGCCTCAGCAGGAGTTACTTTGACTTGACTACTTCGTGAGTAAGAGTGTTTTGGATATAGCGGGCTGAAAGAGGAGGTAGGATTGTTTATATGTGCTAGAATCAGCAGTACTCACTTTTAGGGAATATCCTAAAAGCACAGAGTACCTATTTAATGTCTTATTTTCTTTGCGGATGTAGGAGTTTCTTCTTTTACATTTATCATAACTAATATTGCCCAAGTCGCTATTGGCAGGGCTAAACTGTCTTCCTTCACTTGACCTCCATACTTAAAGAAATAGTCATTACTCTTTTTTCTTATGACATCTGACAGCTAACAGTGAGATAATAACCTCAAAAATTGAGAGATTTCCTATCATTTATTTTCTTTTTTTAAAAAAACTTTGATCTGAAGTGCATATGTGAGGTAGGGAGGGGACAGGAAGAGGAAGGGGCACTATTAACTGTGGAGAGTGCATGCAGAGTAGGATAACAACTTTGAAATAAATCATATAACCAAACCATAACAGGAAAATCTTTGATAGTCTGAACATTGTATAGAGCTAGTATGCTCTCCCCAAGCGCAGTGCCTTTTCACTGGTGTTCCTGGAAAGCCTGGATATGAGATTTCCCTAATGTGGTATAATATCAGATATAAATTGCTAAATAACCTCATTTTCCTCCTTTCTCTTGCTTCTCTACCAGAAAGAAAAAGCAAAAACCTGCTACAGAAGAATTTGCAAAGAAATATTTTGAAACAAGTCATTTGTGAAGAAAATGAGATATAAAGACACGAATTGGAAACGGTTCATCACTTTAAATGAACGTAAGGTGCTGTGGATAAGGACATTATGTCTTTTAGCAAACACTATTTGCAGTTTCAGTCTGCTGAAGATTTTTCCTATATTTCTCCAAAAAATATTTTCAAAAGCACACACCAAAATGTCACACCAATTCTTGTTTCCTTATCTTTTAACTATGGAACGCAGTTTCTTGTTGTCTCAGAGAGATAACAACATTCCTAGGTAATACCTAATTTCATCTTTTTCACTGTTCCAAGAGCTCCTACGATGAGTTACTCAGTTTTCAAAACAATTTTATTACCAACAAGAACAGGTTGTTTACACTCTTTTTAAAGAGTAAGAAAAGCCTTTTGGCTTATACTGTACAGGAACAATTTGGATAGAAATGATATTTTCAAGCCTTGAGCATTATAAATCTTGGTCTTCGGTGGTATAAAATAAGTGTCTTTTTAACTACGTGGTTTAATCTAGTACAACAGGTTTTATATATGAGAGTTCTGGGTCACGATACACTTACACTGAAGTCACCAGCAACATATGTTAAAGTTCAAAATAAAGCAAATAAACTTGTGAGCCTAAGCAGTTTTGGAGATTTAGTTCTGAAGAACTGTAGTTTCCTGTTGAATTGTGCCTTACGGTATCTAAGATTGCTTTTTATGTTTGCCAAGAGTGCTTATCCCAAGTGCAGCCTGTGTATCACCAGGCTACTTCAATGGCCTGTCTCATTTATCGGGCACCTATTTTCATGTCACTTGTAGAAGAATGATGATCTCTGACTTCTAGCCTCTGCTTCACATGTGGCTGAAATCAGAGAGCGTGTTCAAAAAGTATTAGAGGAAATGCGTGTACACACACATACACAGATTTTATAAACCTTTTTTTTTTTCCATAGGAAATCACTGTAAAAAGATACTCTTATGCCTTTTACTTTACCAGAAATGACCTCATTGTAATCAAAAATGGATATCCTATAAAAGACATTGGATGCTTTTTCCATCCAAATGAAAGATAAACAGTTAATACACAATATCAGAAGTATAAACAGGCAGCATTAAGTGACAGACCAGTGACCCCAAAAAAAGCTATAACGCACTGCTTAAAGAAAAATGTTCTGTTTCTTTTGGAAGGGTGGCAGGTGTTTTTTGATTACTGCATCCATCATCCCGCTACTGTTTAGTGTATTTCTGATTGTAAAAGAAATTCCTTTTCAGGGCAAACTGCCTTGTATTTCTGTTGTGTCTATGGGAGATTCTCTCCACTAATAACAACAACAAAGTTTTTTCTTATGTATTCAACTCATAATGAGGAAGTTAGTGGTCAGGAAAGATTTCATGTTGAGCATGGAAAAAAAGATTGCAAGAAAGATGTTCCATCCATAAAGACCTTCAGATAATGTCAACAGAAGTCATTATTCATAAATACACAGGACATCATGAAAGATAAATGATCCTTCTAGAGGCAAGTAGCCTCAAGTGAGGCAAGTAGCCTCACAGTCACAAACCCTGGTTCTCATGGGGGAGTTCAACCACCATTTATATCCTCCATCTGAAGATCAATGCACTCTTATAAGTAAGAAGTCAAGCAAAGGGGGCAGGAGACCTGCACAGATGAGCAAAACTCAAAGAGAAGATGGCAGGTAAACCACTTGGGAAGAGTATAGGACTGTTGTCAGGGTATATAGGGATGCAACAAGGAGGACTAAGACACATTTGGAATTAAATCTGGCAAGGGGTGTTAAGGACAACAAGAAGGACTTCTTGAAACACCAAAAGGGAGACTAGGGAAAATATAGGCCTGCGGCTGGATGGGGTGGATGCCCCAGTGATGAAAGATACAGGGAAGTCAGAATTACCAAACGCCTTCTTTGCTTCAGTCTTTACTGCAAAGGCCAGCCCTCTGCTACCCCAGACCCTGGAGACAAAGAAGAAGCCTGGAGAAAGGAGTATCCAGAAGGCCAATAGTATCCTGGGGTACATTAGGAAAAAGGTTGCCAGCAGGTCAGGGAAGGTGATCTTCCCACTCTACTCAGTCCTGGTGAGGCCACATCTGGACTGCTATGTCTGGGCTCCCTCAGTATAGAGGGACACAGAGCAGCTGGAGAGAGTCCAGTATAAGGCTACAGAGATGATTCGGAGCCTGGAGCATCTCTCCTGTGACGAGAGTCTGAGAGGGCTGGGCCCGTTTGTCCTGCAGAAGACTAAAAGGAGATCTTATCAGTGTATGCAAGCATCTGAAGGGAAGGTGTCAAGATGGAGTCAGACTATTTTCAGAGGTGCCCAGAAAAAGGACAAGAGACAATGGCCAGAAACTGGAACACAGAAGGTTCCACCTAGATTTGAGGAAAATCTTATTTATTATGAGGGTGACAGTACTGGAACAGGTTGCCCAGGGAAGCTGCGGAGCTTCCTTCAAAACCCACCTGAAAATAATCCTGTGCAACATGCTCTATGTCACACTGCTTGAGCAGATTGGACTTCATGATCCCCAGAGATTTCTTCCAATCTCAGCCATTCTGTGACATGTAGTATCATAGGCTCCATTTCCCAACTAGTGTAAAAGTAATAGTCAACACACTGATATTTCTTATCAATTATTATGGCACTTTAAAGCTTATAAACTCCATTTCTAGCCTATTAAAAAATAGGCTTTTAGATTTTAGGCAACACTTCAATGAATTTTGTTTAAGAGTTTTCAGAATCTTATTAGATAGGAAATAAGAACCTTGCTAGGAAACAAGGAATATTCTTCCTTTCAGCAAAGACTTATATGTTTAAGTTAACCCTACCAATTGGTTCACTAGTACAGATATTCTTTTAGGAAAGAAATTTCTGGATTTGAAATACAAAAAAAAAAGAAAGCAAACCTTTCCCTGAAAATACTTTCCTTTGTTTAAATGTAAAACAAGCTTCTGTCTTATCTATTCCCACCCAGGTCCATTTACTTCGTAGCCCTCAAGACAGGAATAGTTTCAGAGATGGAACTCCAAGTAGATTTTCTATTTCAGAGTTTACTACCATATCAGTGAAGAATGGGATGTTTGGTCAGTCTTCAGTTTGCTGTTAAGCATTCCTTACTATTAGTGAGAATATATCAGGCTATCTTGATCTGAACACAGTAGGGCCTAAAACCAAACTGAGTTTTATAAAAGCTTGCTTTATAGTAACAACATTTCCACTTTGTATATTCGAAAACTTTATTTAATAGCCTCAGTAGATCAGAATAGTTATATAATAGTTACATCGTGGCTTTTAAAAAGGATTGCACACAGCTACTCAGTCCATTGAAATACTAGAAAACAGGGAAAAGGAAGAAAATGGAGTGTAAAGGAACTGTCCACTGAACTGAGTTGTTTGTAGCAAGTTCTTACTGAGTATGAAGACCTGTCTTCATGCTTTCTGGTAGACTCTAACACACTTGACACCATTCATGTCACATTCCTAAAAGACATAGAAATTAATCCATTAATTTTCATCAGCATAGGAGAAACGGGGCTGCAGCTAAAAATCTCGTAAGTGTTGCGTCAGGCTACCAGCTAGCAACACTCAATGAATAGAAAGCAAAGCTGAACTCACCACCACCAATTGACCATCCACTAGTTTCCGTGTTATTACAGTCTTCTTGCCATCCCACTCCTGTTCCTGAATCAATGACCCATCATCTTTTAAGCTGACAAGGGTCTAAAACGGGAACAAGAACATTAATATTTTACCCACAGCACTTGATAAAGGCTATTTTCTAGCATCTTATTTCAAAGGAAAAATTCCCACTCCAGCTTACTTAACAGCAATTTTGCCATTGACTTCCACAAAGCCAGGATTTGATCCCAAATTCATTGATCCCATTCTTATATTATCTCCCCGCTTGTTCAGTCACTGCTCTGGCACAAGCCCAGATGAAGCAGACCTTTGACAGCATGCACAATTTCAATTAAGAAGAGCAGACCATGTTCTCTATTCATCTCTTTGTACATGGGCTTCGAGCTTTTGTGCCACATTTATCTGATCTTGCAATAACAAACGAATTGCCAGTGTGTGACCAAAAGGGGGGAGTACTACACAGAAAGCTCTCAAGCAAAAAGGTGAAAAGAAACATATTTGAGATTTTCTTTGTGTTTAACCTCCTCTGACATGAATGTTCTCCCTACTGGGGGCAAGGAGAAGCACTTTGCCTTATAAAGCTGGAGATTAGGGGGCTGTGATTTGTATATAAATTATCCAAATGAACACTCAACTAGACTCTCTTGTTATGCAAATATGAGGGAATGAGCAGCAAGGTTTACAGTAGGGCTGCCTCTGATTAAACATCAATGGGATTTTTTTCCATTGGCTTCAAATAATCTGGCATTTAGCCCTTCACATGGATTTAGATGGCTGTTAGTTTTATCAGCACAATGCCTGTCTTATATTAGTTTCAGCATTTTTGCTCTTTGCAGACTGCTTAATACAGGAAAAAAACAATTTCAATGAGACTTGCAGTGGCAGCTATCTATCAAACAAGGAAGTGCTAATATGAACATCAAAATTGTTTTTAAAATACTATCTTTGTCTGTGAATCCCCTAAAGGACCAACTTACTCAGCAGAACGTCCATGTACTGACCTGAGTTTTTCGGCCATCTAACGTATTTTCCTCAAATTTCTCACCAAGCTTGAAGCTGAACTGTGAAGTTTTGAAGGTGCTTTCTGTTTTTATAGTTACTGTATCTCCATCCTTAAGAATGTAAACATCCGGTTTGGCCATACTTCCCATTTTTCTCATGGCCATACCCACACCTGCAAAGCAAGAGAAACAATATCACAGTCAGTTAAACCCCAAGGTCAACATGAATTCAAGCATCTAATTTCCATTTAATTAGGGACCTGAGTACATTTTAGAACTAAAGCTCACGAGCCACAGAGAAAGAGGATATTATCCATTAATGAGGAAGGGGGGGAAAAAAATGCAGGGTTATTGTCTTGCTCCTCAGGGAATTGAAGTTAAATTATTTTGCCCTCTAGAGGATTCGCAGCTCTCAAAATTCAACACTGAATTTTTACAAAAACAATTAAACAATACTCAGGAAAATAAACAAACAAAAACATCCCAACTAATTTTTCCCTTTGACTTCTGAATGCTTTAAATATGCTGCAGATAAGTCTTAACTGACAGGAGAATCCACCTGCATATTTATTTCAACTTACTCTAGATATCTCCTCCTCAGTTCTGCACAGACTTTTAAATTCACTTTTTTTTTTAAATTTCATCCCTACAACCAGTAAGGAATTCTGAATGAGTCTCTTCCTACCAGCAAAAGGGTTCTCAGGGCACATACATATGCAAGGACCTTCACAACATGACTCAAACCAGCACAGTAAAAGTGTCATCCTGAGATAATCTTCAAAGCCCTTCATCAGAGAAGAGTCACCCTACTTAGCCCCTTGGGCACTGCTCAACTGCTTTGCTTGAGTCTTTGATCTGATAGATGAAGATGAATAAGGAGGTATATGGGCAGCAAGCTGGGATCCAGCAAACTGATGGAAATGCAGGACTGAGAACAGGTAAGCAATCAAATGGAGCAGAAAGGGCCACCAAGTAAGTTAACATCTGTGTCCTACAGCTGGTGCCTTTAGAAAACAGTGTCACACAGTGCTCCCCTGGAGAGGGGAAGTCATTTTGGTGAGGGTTGATTCCACAGCACAAAGATAACAATTTCGTCAGGGATGTAAATGCAAAAATAATATCCGGATCAAAAACCAGCCTTCCTCAATGCTTCCTTTTGCTGTTTGGAAATGAAAATTGTCATGGCAACTCCCCCGCCTTTGCTAGTGCCCAGCACAGAGTATTAAGTGAGTTGTTTCATCAGCTACAGCTTGGAATCCAACTAAACAGACAAGAGCCATATATTTTTTCCCCAAGCTGTGCATTTTTCCCATACAGCAAATAATAAAACTCAAAATTCTTCAGTCTATTCTTCACTTAAATATTCTTCTATGCAGACAGAGCAGAATCTGCAGAACCTCACATACAGTGCATCTCTCTATGATCAAAGGTAGAGATTCGTGTAGAGTCAGCAAGGACTGGCTTCTGACGTGTAGCTTGAGATAAACTCAGTAGCCTAAATTGTAATTGCAAATAAAAAAATGCTTTAAGATTGAGATCTAAGAAGAAAGAGACAATAAGCACTCAGCTGCTGCCTACACATGGGAGGTGCTCAGTGGCTGCAGTGCATAATTTCTGCCTTGAAACTGCAGCCTGGGCATGTGCCTCATCCTGGCTCATCAGACGTGGGCAGGGTGGCACCGGCACATGGATGAACCAGGATGAACCTGCAGTCTCACTCGTCCTCCGTCTCCGGAAAGGCTCGTTCTGGAAGGCATCCTCAGATCTTACCTAACGCATATGCATAACCCTCTCGCAAAGGGCAATTACAGCAACCGCTGTCTGCAGGCTCTAAGAGCAGCGATGGCTTTTGTGCTTTACAGGAGGAAAGTGAGAGCTGAGCTCCTTCCTCCTCTCCCTGCAAGGAGACTCAAGGCCTCATTGCCCACCTTTTGAGAGGCTAGGATAGCTCTCCAGAGTGAGCAAAGCACACAGATTCACTGAACTACATGTAGACACTACAAGGTTTCTGTGACCTGTTGGCAGGATGCTCAGGGGGAAGCACAAAATCTGGGATTTCAGAATAGGCTCCTGGCATCAATGCAGTCCTTTCTAGAGTAACTCAGGGTTACAAAATATGCTGTGACCTGGCAGTGGTGATAGCAAGCCAGGATCACACCCTCACAGAGAAGGGTGCTGCCCACAGATAAATAATAATAATAAATAGCAACAAAAAATAAAATAATAATAACAAAAGAAAACAAAAAAAAAGTCACTGCACTGTCAATGCAGGTGACTGTCAGTTCAGCCAGCTCTGATTTGTCTCCACCTGCAGCACAGGGGCACCCGAGCCACCCCCCGGGACAGAAACCGCCCTCCGGAGGCGGCTGCAGCGGGCGCGGGGCTGCCCCGCGGAGGCCACCGCGGAGCTTGCCCGGAGCCGCGGCCGCGCACCCGCAGCACCGCGCGGAGCCCCGCCCGAGCCCGCTCACCCAGCTCCTTCATGTACTCCTCGAAGCCCTCGCTGGAGACCAGGCACCACTTGCCCAGGAACGCGTCCTCGGCCATCGCGGCGGCGGCAGCAGCGACACGAGCAGCACGACGCGCTGCGCCTCGCCCGAGCCGCCTTTATAGCGGCGGCGCCGCCGCGC